>OZ023264.1:84760192-84807692 GCA_964006375.1 Tillus elongatus
TATGAATGTCAATGTGTTATCTAGGGTTATCCCTAGTTACCTGTGTCATAGGCATACATGCTTGAGCCCTTCCTGGTTTATTTTCCTTGTGAATGGCAAGACAGAGGTTTTCAGAGGATTTACCGCCAAACCCTCTTTGCCGCACCATTTTTCTACAAGTTTTAGAGCTCTCTGTATCGCCTCTGACACAGTTCCTCCAAACTTTTTAAATGTTATAATGGTTATGTCATCTGCATAGCAACAGCCATGTGAGCCGCCTCGTTTAGATCCCGCAGGAGTTCGTCCACCACTATGCACCACAACAAAGGAAAAACTACACCCCTGCGGGAAGCCCCGCGTAGCCCGCACTTTAGTGGTTTCTTCGTTGACTGAAGCCTATATGTCCCTGTGTTCTAACATGTTGGAGATCCATTGGAAAATTACCGAGTGGATCTCCCTGTTTTCCACTCTTCTTTTGATAGATAGAAGGTGTGTTGTCGAACGCCCCCTCTATGTCTAGGAATGCACCCAGTGCAATTTCTGTATCCCTTAATCTATTTTCTATCTTGCTAACCAGTCCACACGATTTGCCCGCTTGGTAGGCACACTGATTTGCGCTGAGCGGATATATGTTCAGCACTGTATCCCGAATGTGCCTTTCAGTCAGTCTCTCCAGCAATTTTAAGAGAAATGAAGTCAGGCTTATCGGCCTAAAGGATTTCGCCCGCATATAGGATTTCTTTCTTGGCTTGAAAATGAATGAGACCTTTATTTCCCTCCACAGCCCAGGCACGTACCCCAGAGCAGGACTTGCCGGAGCAACGTGCGCAGAATGGGGATCAACAAGTTTATCCGCTTTGGAAGTAGTGTTGGGAAGATTCCATCCCTTCCTGGAGATTTAAATGGTTAAAATCCTTCTATCGCCCATTTTATTTTTGTTTGATTTATAACCTAATTTGAGTGAATTAAGTAGAAAACCTTTACCACTTACAGGTATAAAAATATCAATTTATATCCCATCAGTAATTCTTCCGATGTGTGTAAAAAAACTGGCCCAGTGTAACAGAATTTCGCAAACATCAAGCATACTGTGAAAATGACAAAATGCATAAGCAAACTGTCAAAGGTATTATATTGTCATTTACACTGTTGTTGATGTGCCTAATTACTACCATGAGACATTTCTTGGATCAGGTTTTTCCTGGCAGATGGATAGGAAAAAGTTAATTTCCTTGGCCAGATTTGAGTTTTTTAGTTTTTTATTTGTAGTGACGTTTCTCTCCCATTACTCCAGTGGAATAAATGCTATTTGTTGAACTTCTTATGTTATTTTATTGTTGCTACCTTGTTATCAAGCTGTGGTAATTCGTAATTCCAACTTTGATCGCTTATATCTGCCGTTAGAGTAACGATAACGAACAACGGTTTCTATGTTAGCTACAGTCTTTTCTAGCCTATTCTACTGTGTTATTATTGATATTCATAACTATTCAAACAACGCCTTCTCCCGGTGTATGTAAGACACAGAGGAAACCTGGAATGAGTGTAAATGGTAGACCAAGAGAATTACTTTTCAAGGAGTACAACTTATCAAGTTCTATCAAGCTAAACCGTAGTAATTGAAAAATAAACATTCAACGTCCACCCACCACTTTATTTTTGAAAATATCAAAAAGTATGCCAGGCAAAAAATAACATACGTTGTCCGGCCATTACTCTGCGTGTGTAAAAAGTACTACTTAATAGGCGAACATGTGATGAAAATCGCAATTTTACGACCAGCAGTGGTTCTTACGCCCTCTAGTGGTGATTTGAGAATTTTCAAAATAATTTCCAGCAATTTATCACGGGAACTTTTCTCATGACAGTTTTTTCCTGAAACTGTACAGTGAACCGGTCCTGAGATATGGCCAGCGACCATTCTTAGTTGCCCAGCCTGTACACACTCTCTATTTATCACATTCTGTGTTTATTAGAGCTGCCCTGACAACATACCACCGGGTAACGCGATGGCGAATCTGTCGTTCAGCTGACAATGTTTTCTAAGGCTCGCTACCTTAGCCGAATTACTTTGGGTGTATATTCTGACTGATTAGTGTAGCACACTCATGAGGTCTAGTGAGAGCGAAACCGGTAAGCGTTTCTAATTATTGTCAGAATGCTTCTGGCCTTACATAGTATTTAGTTGTTTTAGTGAATTTTTATTTACAAAAATTCACTAATAGAGAGGTATCGATGGTGAGACTTTGCAATTTTTTTTTCAAATGAGCGCGAATTTGGGCCCCTTGAACACATATCCGGGGTCAGTTTCGATTTTTATATGTTTATTTATATATATATATATATATATATATATATATATATATATATATATATATATATATATATATATATATATATATATATATATATATCTGTGTGTTTCATACCGATAACTCAAAAAATAATGGGCCGATTTTGATCAAATTTGGTGAATACCTTCCTTTTGCCAGTGGCTTGGATGAGTTCGTTAGCCAGGAAAATCCACTTAGTTGAAATAGATTAAACAATGATTTGTTTTGATTAGACAAACGGATTCCCTTGGTCAGTAACTTGCTTGGATGAGTTCGTTAGCCAGGAAAATCGGACAAGGTTTTCCGGAAACATTTTGAGTTTTCTTTCAAAAAATTTTTTTTCAAAGCTTTTTCGATGAAATTTTGGGGATTTTGGATGTTGCTTTGGGAAATACCTAACTATGTACCAAAATTCAGCTTTCTAGGTTTACAGAACATTGAGCTATTCAAATTTGAAACACTTATTTTTAATATCACCGCTTTCTATTGACAATGGTAACAACTGGTTTATAGGTATATGAGATCTAGTATGTCTCAGTCGTTACCTAGCAACGGAAATCATTGCGCAGGTCACTTACACGCTGTAACTGACGTTTATCGTATATTATTAGATCGTTTATCTGTTTTCAATTTCAGTTAACAAATTATTTGTGTTATTTGTGTTATTTGGGAATTTTAATATACAAGTGCAAATTATTCCTTTACGACTTTATCAATGTTAGTGGGTGGACTAAACAGTGTTTGTTATGTTTTGTCAACAGATATAAAGCATCGAAGTTTTACAAAAAGGGCTGATATGCAACAGGTTAGTTATTTTCTCTCTAATGCTTTGGTGGTAGTTTTAGTTAAGTTTGCAGTTTAACGGTCCATAATTTTTAGCTAATTTTCGTACAAAAAATTCGTCAATGAGGAGACCGCGACTTTAGAATTTAAAAAATATTTCTTTAAATGAGCGCCCTAGAATCCATATCCGGGTTTACGTTTAGTTTTTATCTGTTTACATATATACAGAGTGACGCATTTCTACAGTAAAGCTCAGTATAATTATTATTATACAAGAGACTAGAAAAAAATTGTATAAGTTAATGATAGGGTGTCTTGAGCTGCATCTTATAAAAGTATTTTGACAATCACAGGCTATAAGTCGTTGATCCCTACAATTTTTTTCGAACACCCTTATTTTATTGAATTTTTTATCGAAATATGTTTGCAAGAAAAAAAATCGAAACGCAGTAAGTGCATTTTGGTAGCAAATTTTCATTAAATGCTTCAAATTTCAATAACTCAATTTGCTATTAACCTAAGGTTTGTTGGCTAGGAAACCAACATTTAAAGTTCATTGTCGGAAAATTTTTGTACATTTTCAAACAATAAGTTATTTTGATCAAATATGGCACATTGTTTCTACTATATAGGTTATACCGGTAACCAAGTTGATGACTGCTTGCATTAAAAAGACATATTTGCTATTCAAAGCATTTTTATAAAAAATCACTTCCATAACGCACTTGATGCGTCCAGAATTTTTTATTTTTGAAGAAACATGAAATTTTGCAACATTGAATTTAATAACGCGAAAGTTCTTAACATAACTTACCACAAAAGGTTTGCGTCTAACCTTTGCCATTATAATAATCCTAATTTTAATATTAGAGCTAATTATTTACCAGCTTTCACATACCGGTTCATACATTTACCCGCATCGTCTCGCTATCTTTCGGTCATTATAACTGGAAGATGTCCTCATTTTTATACTGCGATATGTTTATAATTTGTCACATTTCTCGTTTAAAATGCAATATGTTAATGTGGAATATCTTTGTAAAAGTCTAAAATGAAATTACCAAGCTGCATACATGTTTTCATTATATCAAATGTGTTTGTTTATAATGGTGACTTATTGTGTAACTTTAAATATCTAATATCCGCCGCTATGTTCAACTTTGTGTCTAAATTATGAACTTAAATGTTACATTGAGCCTTATCAGAAGAATTGTAAATGGGCTATGAAAATCGAATTATGTAAAGCAAAATGAATCAGTTGTTCCACTTAATTCTTAGAACAAGTAAACCATTTCACTAGTGGTTTTGTAGCAGACAAACCTTAAAATTTGTACAAATGTATCTGAAAGTTATAAAATTTTTCTCTTTTAAGCATATTCTTTGAGCGCAGTTCAACTTTTTTCCTAATGTAATTATTTTAGCGAATTTTCGTAGAAAAATTTTAATAAAGACGAGATTACGACTTTATTTAGAACCCATGTCAGGGGTTAGTTTCAATTTTTACATGTAAATATATAAATAAATGAATATATCGATTATATATATATATATATATATATATATATATATATATATATATATATATATATATATATATATATATATATATATATATATATATGAGATATATTTGATTCTGGGGTTGAACCGCGTCCAGAATTTATTAAAACTCGACGTTTCGGCTCCTGTTTTGGAGCCATTTTCAAGAGGTGAAGGAAATATGTAAGAACAGTCTAAGGCCTCAATCTGCCTACTTCTTAGAGCGGTGGACAAAGGTTGGTTGGGTTGTTGTAGCTCGATTACGGGCCCTCAATCTGTCTACTCCCAAAGTCTCGCTGGAGATCGTCTCTGAAGTCTCAGTGTGTTCAACCTCAGGCCTCAGAGAGATCTGGCGCGGAAAACACTGAGACTTCAGAGACGATCTCCAACGAGATTTGGGGAGTAGGCAGATTGAGGCCCCGTAATCGAGCTACCACAACCCAATCCACCTTTGTCCACCGCTCTAAGGAGTAGGCAGATTGAAGCCTTATAGTGTCCTTACATATTTCCTTTGCCTCTTGAAAATGGCTCCAAAACAGGAGCCGAAACGTCGAGTTTTAATAAATTCTGGACGCGGTTCAACCCGAGAATCAAGTATATCTCACCTTAAGGACCGCGGAAATCTTTCCGAATATATATATATATATATATATATATATATATATATATATATATATATATATATATATATATATATATATATATATATATATATATATATATAGGCTCAATGAGGGCTATCAACCTTAGAAATGTATGAGGATCCCATCGTCTTGAACATATCGGTGCAAGAGGAAATGAAAGTTGATTTACATATAATTTATCATGAAAATATTTTGTTAATGATTTAAAATCAAAATATTGAAAATTAGCTACTATAAGCCACTTGTTCCTTCAGGACTATTTTTAAGAATGTATGTACATTTTACACAGGTCGCAATATTTAGTTTATTCTTAAGTGGGGCAAAAATAGATAATTCACAACCTAATCAATCACATACAGTCGCTTTTTCAATTATTATTTTTACTGAAAATGCAGGTCTCGACATCTTTCTCATGGATCGAAAGCTCTTATGTTTTATTGATTACTATCATGTTACTGTCCTACTTGTAACCATAACTGAACAAAATGTTGGACTAATTACAGATGTTCCAGTTCTCAATGACCTATAATAACAGACTGACACAAAGGACAAACTATGAAAAGAAATAAATGATTCAAGGAGACAACAGTGACTAAAGATATAATAATTAAATACGTGGAACATGTTGCTATAAAAGGAGAAGACTGTTGTGGTCTGAATTGGCATACAAGTAATTCCGCTCGCCATTAACAAAACATTTACATAAATGTATTAAATTTCAAGGAGTGAGAGATTTATATCGGTTATATAATCGCTTTCATTATAATTTTTTTGACATACGTACATAACCTTGTAAATTTCTAAATACAAATATGGCAATACTATTTTGTCACCTTTAAATTAAGCGAGAACCATTTTCTTGCGTCGAAGGTACATACAAGATGGTAATATCATGTGGTTTATCCACTGCCGATAAAACAATGTCATTTTAGTGAATTTTCTTTAAAAAAAAATCACTAATGAGGAGATCCCGACTTTTGAATTTTGAAAAAATTTCTTCAAATGAGCGCTAATTAGGCCCCCTAGAACACATATCCGGGGTCAGTTTCAATTTTTATATGTTTATATATATATATATATATATATATATATATATATATATATATATATATATATATATATATATGTATCACACCGATAACTCAAAAATAATGGGCCGATTTTGATTAAATTTGCTGAATAAATTCCTTTTGCAAATGGCTTGGATAAGTTCGTTAGCCAGGAAAATCTGACCAGGTTTTCCCGGAAAATTTTGTGTTTTCTTTCGAAAAAAATTTATATCTCCGAAATTAAGAAAGTAAGGGCAACCAAATTTGGTACGCGGGTTTACCTTATAGGTAAGTTACCTACCAAATTTCAGCTCTGTAAGTCAAAAGACAAAAAAGTTATGGGCATTTAAAGAAAAATAAATTGGGGTTTTCCACAAAACGTCAAAGTTGCGATTTAAAATGTCAGAATCGGCAACATTTAGGCAAATAACTTGAATCTAATACGGGCTATGTAAATCAAATGTCTCAAGAAGGATGTTTTACAAACCCTGAAGTCTTAGTTTCAACCGTCATTGTTCTTCATTTTACTAAAATGTTTCCAGAAAATTCATTTCAAATAGACCCTTTCTCTGATGCTTGGCAGTAGCCTTAGCTATAGAGTTTATCGTTTAATGGTATATAATTTTTGTCGAATTTTCGTAAAAAATCAATAAACTTCAATATATCCGTTATTATACAAGATATGAAAAAAATGTGTATATATTAATTATAGGGTGTCTTGAGCTACATCTTAAAAAAATATTTCGACAATCACAGGGTGGCCCATAAGTCGTTGGTGATACAAATTTTCTTTTTTTTTAATCAAACACGCCTTATGTTATTGCATTTTCCATCGAAATATAATGCATGTTTGTAAGAAAAGAAATTCTGGATTCAGCAAGTGCGTTATGGTAGCGAATTTAGATCAAATGCTTCATATTTGAATAGCCCAATTTGCTATTAACCCATAAGGTTGACCAAGAAACGAGTTTATTCGGTAACACTTTAAGTTTACTTTTGGAAATTTTTGTACATTTTCACACAATAAAGTTATTTTTATGAAACATGGCACATTGTTTTTACTATGTAGGTTATACTGGTAACCAAATTTGATGCCTGCTTTCTTAAAAATAAAACACACATATTTGCAATAAAAATATTTTTATGAAAATTCACTACCATAACGCACTTGCTGCGTCCAGAGTTTTTTATGTATCCTAATTGCTCATATTTACTGGAACACCGATTTCTGTACTTGGGAAATAGGTATTCTACTCACGGTTGCCGCCCGTTTATACGCTATCAAATAACAGTTATACAATATTATGATTGCCAAATAACCAGAGATCTAACTTTCAGATTTTACTCACCTATGCAGGAAGGTTAAAATGTAGCTAGATTAATCTAAATGAGTTAATGGGATTAACGGTACAATTATGGCAACATATATGAAATCAGTAGTACCATTTTCTGTATGAAAACAAGACAACATAATTTTTCCACCATCGTCACAGTCAAAAGCAGTCGTCGCCTTGCCGTCGCAAGCATGACCCTCTGTCTCCAGAAATCATTTTCAATTTGTGGTAGATCCTGTATTTCATCAAATGGGTCAAGCGTTCCATAATTTTTATCTTGGTGTGCTTCTTCCCCATTTCCAAAGTATGTCTTTCAAATAGTATTGTCAGGAAGTTATTATATCTCCGAATATGTCCAACAAATTTGGCCTTCTTCCTTTCTATGTCTTTTAGTAAGCATGTTCCTTACCTCATTTCTACTGGCATCCTCGTATTTGTTTTTCTTTTGGTGTACTGTCACCTTTCTTCATGCTCACTTTTCCAAGGCTTCTTTTATCTGTATATCATGCTAATCCAAAGTTTAGCTTAACAGCATTCCAGAACTTAAGACAAATTCGTTTTTGTTAAGAAAGCAGACATTATTTTCATAAATATCATCAATGCTAGCGTTGGGTACAACTTAGGTTGAACTTAGCCACCAAATTATGCTTTCAGATGTCTATATCAAATTATTTTGTCTATCCATAGACTCGTAAGCAGTTCAAAAATCCACAAAGAGTCTTTTTGGTAAATAATTAGATAATTAAATTTTGTTTATTGCTCATTTTTCACCCCGGAATGCAACTTGATAATTGTCTACCAATATTTCAACAAGGGGACCTTATGGCAAAGATACATTAGAAAACACATTATAAGTTAGATTTAAAAGTGCCGCCAGTTGGCTTTTACGTTCTCCATTCTTGGTCTAACTCGGTTACGGTACAAGACTAATGTGTAATAGTGCTACTGAACTCTATTGTTTTCTATGTGACCAGAAGTATGATGGATTTGTGTGGCTACCCTTCCATTTCTGCTTATTTTGTCATTGACATATGTCGCTTCTGACACTTGTTTGTGATTCACCCTTCTGCACTTGCGCCAGTCCCTCCTACCTGTTCAAGTTGGCATAATGGCGGACCTTCATTGCTGTTGTTTATTGAAATCGCCGTTCTTTTTCATTAATTTTTGTTTGAGGATAAAGTTCTGGCGAATTCAGATGTAGTGATGCTGAACCTCTAATGCAATAGATGAAATTTCTACCTGTTGAACCTTTTGTATAGTTTCAACTTTAATTTTCAATAATTGAAAAGTAAGTAGTCTCCATTTTGTTTTTTTCTCATTTAATCTCTTATGAATTTCTTCACCCTAATGGTTCTCATGGAGTTTCTGCTTGATTGTGCCTGCCACTTGTGGTGTTAACTCTGTCACTTTTACGCCTTGGCTTGGTCTATTTCTGCAATAGACTTTAATTGTTTAATTTTTCATATGATAGACTTTTTTGCACTTGTTTTGTAGCTTTCAACGGTTGTCAGTTTGCTGTGATATTTTAATTTAATTCATTTTTACTGCATCTTTAGCTTTAACTTAGTTTTTTAGCTTTTGGTGCTGTAACTCCTTGTGTTTTTCATTGTAAATCTCTTAGCTTTAGCTTGACTGTTAGTTAGCCTTTTACTGCGTGACTTATGATTTTAACCTTTGACGTTTTCTGTAGATAGTGTCTTGTCACCATTGTGCTCTAACCCGCACAATTGCCTACCAGAAAGACGAACGTTTTTCTGACAGGCCTTTTTATTATGATTCTAGATTTATCCCCTGAAGATGATCTCTTAGAAAGTCGAAACGCGTCGGGAAATATTTTTAAATATTTTTTTATCTGGAGAGAAGTCTTTCATTTAATGTTTAGTACAAAATTAGCATGTCAATAAACGTTTTCCTTATTGGGTTGTTAAAGCTCGTTCTCATGATATAACTTGCCTATCTGAGTCTTTCAGATTTTATCACTTTTAACTATTTATGCCCGATCTCTTGAATCATTGGTAACAAGAATTTCTACCATATCTTGCTGCGCCCACTATTACATATTTTCTGAGAATCTAAGTTTCTTCCGTTGGTGTTTATGTCTTGAAGCTATTTGTTATAGAGATTCTATAAATGTTAGATCTCTGTCGCATCTTGTAGGAACCTCTTGTAATAATTTGAGAACGCTTTTTCCATTTTAGGTCATAAATATTGAAGTTTTGAACATGTTATACAAAGTTTTAAAGGAACAACTAGCTTACGATATTTAATCAAAATTACTTTGTACATATGTATTTTGTGTTTGTAACGTTAGTTTTTTTCAGAGACACCAAAGAGCAGTTTTACCTCACCATCCTGAACATTAAGCTACACCTCTTCGTTGATGTAAAAAGTGTGTGGATCTTTAGCGTGCTTAACATTGCATGGTACCCGGAACGACAGATTTACCCCCCCCCCCTCCTGTATGACTGAATGTGCGGATTTTCTCAACCAGGCGCCACAACCTGGCTTGATGTGAAGGTCTTGACGACCATTGGCCTCAGAGACATACGGTCTTACCACTGGGCCACAGAGGCTGCCAAATTTATTTTGTATTTTCGAAGATATAAATACTGTTCGAAAGAAAATATATTTGTAACTGGTTCGTTTGGCTGTCTAACCAATTCATCAAAGCTATTTCATCAAAGCTATTTATTAAATAAACATAATCGGCAAGTTTTAACAAAATCGAACAATTCTTTTTTGAGTTATCGCGCAGCATATAAATTGTTGACCCTGGTTCTAAATATGAGTTTTAAGGGTCCTAGTTCAGAATAAGAAAAAATGTTAAAGCCTACAGTAGTGATCTTGCGAATGGCAAATTTTTCTGATGAACATTCGCTAAATTATCATATTCTACAAAATCAAAAGCACCTCTAAATCAAAATAGTTGCCTTAAAATCTTTATGGTTAAGAATATTAAAATAATAAAATTATAATTCGGTTTGTAAAGATACATTTTTCGGTATGTTGAGTATTAAGATAATTCTAACGGTTTTAACCTGACAGAAACGTACAGAGCATACCAGTATTTCCTGATTTCTCATCATGTTATTTATAAGTATGCAAATGGCAAAAAAGCAAGAAATATAGTGACGTTGAAATTATGGTTTAATTTACTTACATGTATGTTAGCAAGATAAGAATCAAATGTCTTTGACCTACCAGCTGGTATTTTTATAGTTATACACCAAGGTAATTAGAAGCCATACAGCAAATATTTATACGAGAGTGATTCGCTAAAATATGTAACCCCTTCAACAATCCCTATGACAATAATTTTACAGCTCACCTTGATTTTTAGTCATTATAATCATTGCAGAAAGTTAGGTAGATATAAAAGTTTGACGCAGGTAGGTCGGCAACTAAGTGCGTTTTGGTAGTGAATTTTCATATATATTTTAATAGTCTACAATTCAAAAAATGTATCTTCAAAAAAAATGAAGTTGGTTTGCTGTGATTTGATAAACAAGTTAACTTTGTTACATACCAGAATTTAACTTCATATGTTAATACACAATTGGCTAATTAACATTTGAAAACAAAAACTTTCCGCGTCCGGACTTTTACTACAGGCTATATAATATGATTTATCCGTTTATCGATCTATTAAGGGAAAATAACTATATTCAAATTCATTTATAAATAGGAAAGTACAACACTTTTAAATCACGAACTTTATATTATATACAGCAATTAAATGACAAACGGAGATATCTACATTCTTTTTTAAAATGTATCTTTTACATTAACCGATTACAAGCAGCATAAGTTTTAACGTGGCAGTTTTAATTTTTTTTAAATATTTTGGAAAGGCAGTTGGTGTTATCTGCGAAACTATTATATTTTAACTAATATGGTAATATAAGCTGCATGCATATAGCACTATTTGCAATTTTATTGATTAACTAGTTGACTCATAGCTTATTTTAAATATGTGTTAAATTAAATTTGCATTCAGAATAAATCATATCGTTAATAGTTCATTATTCTTACCTGTGAGAATACATTTTAAATTAGAGTGATCTAAGATGACTAGATGTGTCACAATTTTATAGGGCACTTTTTGCTTGATTGATTCTAGTAGGTCGTACAGACCAGACTTTTTAATTGCAGTCTAATGTGTAATTATTTAATAAAAAAAGAGTTTACTTTATTTTAAAAATGGAATGAAAACAAGAAAAAGTGACAGTTGGGATAATTTATTAAGTAAGTGAATATGTTTAATCATCGTCAGCAACGTCTTAAGATATATTTGGTACTTAAGATCTTAAGTAATAAATGTATTTCTTCGGAAAGTTCACATGAAGCATTGGATTGTGTGTCAAACTGGCATGGTTCTATAGTTGAAGAAACAATTGATAGGCTTTTAAAAAACACAACATTTGGTGCAATAAACAAAATCGAGAGGTTGGGGAAGTCACAGTTTTGGCTAATGTAGAAGCATGCCCTACAAACTCCTGTAGAGCCATTGAAAAAAGCGCAGGGAATCGAAAAAAAACTAAAGTTCAAAAAATTCTAAGAAAACACAAATACCACCCATACACATTTAGGCTTGTCCAGCACCTACACCCTGGGAATGCTCAACGTCGAGTAGTCTTCTGCAATTGGTATCGCGAAAGATGTGATAATGTTAGAGATTTTGGAATTCAGGTTATATGGTCAGACGAAGCTCATTTTAGTAATTCTCCACATCAATGACCTCCCCTCTAGCACATCCAACCCAGTTCACAGTTACGCGGAGGACAGCACCCTCCACTCAAATATACAATATTCTAAGCCTGTCTCTTTAGCCCAATTAGACGAGGATCGCAGACTCATGGAGGGTTCTATCTCCGTGGATCTCCAAAAAATATTAGACTGGGGAAGTAGAAATCTTGTACAATTCAACCCCACCAAATCACAGTTTTGCTTTCTTTCTTATAAGAGATACACCAGCCCTAGACCCATCACAATCAACAACCAAGTTATTCAAAGTAATGAGTCCTTTTCACTTGTTGGCATTTCTCTGGATCGAAATCTCAATTGGCACCAACATGTCACATCAATTGCAGAAGCGGCTGCTAAGAAATTAGGTTTCCTCTTCCGGGCTCGCAAATACTTTTCACCAGCTAATCTCTATACCTTATATACTTCACAAATGAGACCAATCCTCGAATATTGCTCCCACATCTGGGGTGCCGTTGCCGCTTCTACACTCGCTATCCTGGACTCCATTTAGAAAAGACCTATACGTCTCATCGGTGATCCTACCCTCACCCAAAGGCTGCCATCCCTTGCCCACCGGTGTGCCGTTGGTGACCTCTTTCCCTCTTTTATAGATATCTTCACGGGCACTGCTCAGAGGAGCTTTCTTCCATAGTTCCTCCACCCGCTGCCCCCAACAGACCTACCAGGGGAACAGAGCGAATGCACCCTTTTACTGTCCAGGTCACCAGACATAGAACATCTTGTTATGCCTGCTCTTTTGTCCCGAGGACTTCCAAGTTGTGGAATTCCTTGCTGGCACATGTTTTTCTTTCTCCCCCGAACCTCCAAACCTTCAAGTCCAGAATTAACAAGTTGCCTCTTTCCTCCTTGTCGACACCCACGGTACGATAGCATTCAGGCTGTAAGCTCTCGCGGTGTGTTGTTGAATATAAAAAAAATCTGGTATACTTAGTAGGGACAATAGCAGTGTCTGATCGCAGGAAAACCAACACAAATATCTCCCAGAAGCCAGCAGAGCAGGTTTGGTCTAAATTCGTCTTGCTTCATATTAAGAATACGGATACAATTTTATATATTTGAGGGAAACCTAATAGCCAATCGCTACGTTGAAATTTTAGAGACAGCTATACCTGATTTGCTTAATGATGTTCCTTTAGCGTATCTAAACGAAATTAATTTTCAACAAGGCGGGGCTCATGCACACAATTCTCAAGTGACGAGGTTATTTCTGGAGAAAAATGTTCAAAATTAATGGATCGGAACCAATCGGCGTATAAGATGCCCCTTCAAGGTCTCCAGACTTGTATATATTAGATTTCTCTCTATGGGGATATCTGGAGAATAAAATTTACAAAATTCATTATGGCAATATTCAAGATATAGGAAAGTCAATAAGAGAAAGTTTTTGCTACTTACAAAATCATCCCGTTGCTTTGCTTAATTCCTTAAAATAGGAAAAGCATGCGAAGCGTGCATACAACAAAATGTAAATCATTTTGTACAGTTCTTTTGATTTGCTAGATTACTTTAGTGCTTATGTTACGATTTTCAAAGTTGGCTTTTGCTGATAGGCCTATTGGATAATAATTATTAATGTTATTTTCTTTTGTTACATAAATCTAGGTATGTAGCACAGCTTTGTGGAAAATTAGCAATAGATATATGGATAAATAGCTGTTATGAAATCATTGTCCCGATTTATTTTTAGCATATTCAATCAATTTGTTTATTTATCTAAGTTGAAAATCGATTTATATCAAGTGTCAGCCTCTACAATATCATATCACCAAAAATATGTAACATTACGAGTCTATTTTAGTAGACAACAAAGCAACAAAATTTTGCAGTATGCTATGCAAAAATGCTGTTTCGTTTACTTGGAAGCAAGTACGAGTTCCCAAAATTTGTTCTATGCCGTGTCACTGCTTGTCCTGATTATATAAATGTTGTGCTTCCTTTTTAAAACTGGCTGATTTTTTTGTATTTATTTATTATGTGAAGGTATATTTGTGACTATGCGAGTAAACTAAACTTTCCAACATTTTAAAAAATACGATATGTTAGCTTGTTTTATAAAAGGAATAAAATTGTTGAAGCGGCATGTGGGATGTCTTTTAACAGGTAAATAGTTGGTTTTCACTTAGGTTTAAATACTATTGCTTCATTTTTATTTTAATATCCAGAAAGGAGGCAACCCAATACATTCAGTTTTTACCGAATAAAAAAGAATTTATTTGGTCACGGATCATTTAACAAACATCGTTCAAAAACATATAATACAGAAAATCGAGAGGTTGAGGAAATCACAATGTTAATTATGTAGAAGCATACCCTACGAACTCCTGTAGAGCCATTAAAAAAGGCGTAGGGATCCCAGAGAGCTAAAGTTCGAATAATTATAAGAAAACACAAATACCGCCCATACACATTTGGGCTTGTCCAGCACCTACACTCTACACCCTGGGAACGCTCAACGTCGAGTAGTCTTCTGCAATTGGTATCGGGAAAGATGTGATATGGTTAAATATTTTGGAATTAAGGTTATATGGTCAGACGAAGCTCATTTTAGCAATTCTGGTATACTTAATGGGCACAATAACAGGTTCTGATCGCAGGAAATCCAACACAAATATCTCCCAGAAGATAGCAGTGCAGGTTTGGTCTAAATGCGTCTTGCTTCATATTAGTAACACGGATACAATTGTATGTATTTGAGGGAAACCTAATAGCCAATCGCTACGTCGACATTTTAGAGACAGCTATACCTAATTAGCGTAATGACGTTCTTTTAGCCAATGTACACAAAATTAATTTTCAACAGGACGGGGCTCATGCGCACAAATCTCAAGTGGCGAGGTTACTTCTGGAGAAAAAGTTTCCAAATCAATAGATAGGAACCAATAGCCCTATAAGATGCCCTCTCTCCAGGTCCCCAGGCTTGTCTATATTAGATTTCTTTCTATGGGGATATCTGGAGAATAACATTTACAAAATTAAAAAGAAAAAAAAAATAACTACGCGACCAGATCCAACGTAAAAAATTCTAAACGGATTCGTTTTTACCTTTTTGACAAGTTGTCAGACAAATGAAGTACAAAGGGTACCTGAAAATGCAGTGTTAGCGAATTTTCATTAAGAAAAATTTGCTAACAGAGGGGTCAGGATGAAAAGCTTTTGAAAACATTTCTTCAGATGAGCGCGAATTTGGGTCCCTAGAACCCAAAACCAAAGTCCGTTAAAATTTTTATATAAACTTGGCAAAAATCTTGTTTGAGCGAAAACCGAGGTCGAGTTCGTTAATCGGCCTTTATGCTCAAGTTTTGCCGATGAAAAATCGGCGTAAACCTTTTAGAAACGCTATATTTTTGTAAGTATCACATTAACTGGAATGAAACTTTACATGTGGCTAGAAATACTGCAAATAAACCTATGTTGTAAATTTTAAGTAATTTGGTACACAATATTTAGAGTTTTTCCAAATTAAAAATAAAATCCCAAAGACATGCGTTGAAACGACTTAGTGGTTAAAGTCCAATGCCTGACAGACAGATTAGTTAACTGCCACGCGTAGATTGATTCATTCAAAAGGTATAAACCATACATTACCGGTAACCAAAATAAATATATACCAGGCATAATACATACTACCTGAACCAACAATCTTGAAATCTCGGCCGCAATTATGGAAAATGACAGACGTCATGAAATTGAAAATTTGCCAAGTGATTGTTATTTAACTGGGGGATTCAATCAATTATTAAAATACACTATATTTGTAGCTTTATTACCGGCCCCAAATACAGTTTTAGCGCAGCATAGATGTATTATGCTGTCGCATCATATAGCAGAAATGTAAACAAAATCAAGCCAAGTCTCTATAAAAATAATTCTAAAATAGTTTCTTTTATCTTTAAACTTAAACATAAGACGTCATAAAAGAACGAAACAGTCGTGGGATGTGTTTCAATGGTAATTCTATTAATTCTGTAATTCATTGTTACGTATACTTTGAATATAATATCTCGGGCATGAAGCCGATCTAAAGTATCAGGCAAATAAAATGTTAGTTGACGTGTGCCTAGATGGCGCAGTGGGCATCGCGTTTGCCTCCTAAGCAGAAGGTTACGCGATAGAATCCAGCTCGATGAATGTATGTTTTTTATGTTTTATTTTGACATTTGGAGAAACAATAGTGCACAGATTTCATACGTTTTGAACAAGATCTCATTTTTGTTTAAAACGCCTAAATAAGTTTGTCACATTTGAGTCTGAAATTATAATTTTGTTATTGTTGATATTGAAAAAGCCGGTTTGATTTGGTTGACTAAAACGAAATCTAACTCATGATTAATAAGGAAAAATAACTGTTACGTTTATAATTTGGCAGATACTTTACTTTTCTAAATATGAATTAAGTTTCCTTCTGGAAATCTTCTGTATAACGCTAATGAAACTTGTAATACAAGTTTCTTTTAAAGAGACTTACACTATCTACAGATATAGCAACATTTAGTTCTTTAGCTTCATATAAAATTTAGTTTTGAGCATTTTTCTCAAAAGGAGTTAGAACGCAAGATTTTTTTGATAATAGAGCGATATCGATGGTAACCCTTGGAGTGAATTCTTCAAATGTGCGCGTACTAGGACCTCTCAAATAGATCTTCAAGATCTGTGTAAGTTTAAACTATTAACTTTACTAATAGGCCGTATAATATTAGTGTACAATTCTTTTGAAAATTCGCTACTATAATGCACTTGCTGCGTCCCGAATTTTTTTTCAATATCGCCCTGTAGCTGAGAAACTAAGGGGACTCTGCCAATTGTACTTGCGGCATCTTTCGTTTTATAAAAAAGTAGATCAGGTTCGCGAAGACCGCATAACCGAGATACCCAGCAATTGTAACCAAAATGGGACAGTGAAAATGAAACTGTGGCCGTGTGCATTTCAGATACGAACAAATTGTTACCTCTGAGAGTTACGTTATTAATTTTTCGTTATTTAGTAATTTACAGAGAATACTGTATAGGACTATAAGTTCAAATTTTATTTTCAGCCAGAAATACTAATACGAGTAGTACGTTCTAAGGACAAAATATTTTGGCAAAATCAGCATAGTTTCCAAAATAAGATGGCACAGTTGAAATTATTGGTAGAGATCAGTTTCATAAAGATTAACTTTGATTCACAATTTTGTTATACTAATCCTAAACTACAAATAATTTTAAACTGAAGAATGTTTTGATAATCAAGCTGTCCAAAATTTGCGTCTCTTATATCGGCGAAATGATAATTGCTGGTAAAATTGTGTTGCATAATTACAAAGTTACAAAAAAATACATAAAAACATAATTCGGGTTTCTACAAAATGTGTATGTCTTATTTACCGCAAGTTCATATTTGACATTCTACGGTAAGAATATCACTGAGGATCAGTATGGAAATTGAAATGGCTAACCCAAAAGTTGGACAAATTTATGCCTTCTATTATCATTCTTTTCCAGTTTCCAAAATAAAACAAATGTCAGAAAACAACCGGCATAAAAAGAAAGTATCACAAGAGCAAACATATCAGAGTAGGTATTATATGCATTTGTGATCAAATTTTAAAACCTACCTTATAAAACTTTTTTAGGCAATGTTATTCTTTGCTGGCAAAATACACACTATAAAATATACAAAATACCAAAACACACAACACACGCAGACCGTTATTATTATCAAGCGTGCCGGCCTCTACCAGTATACAGCACCGACTGCAGTATGAGTTGTGTTTAACGTGTTTCCAGTGTTTCTGTATTGTATTCAAAGGAAGGAAGGCGAGGTTAAGCCATTTGCTATATCTACAGCTTGTTGTTTTATAAGGGACGTATCTTATAAATATGAAATGCAACCGTTAAAACCATACCATGTACTTATGAACCATGTATCATACAAATAAATACCTGTAGATAACAGGCTTATTGTGAGAATTATTGAAAAGTGTCGATCGGGGAAATGTGGGTTTATTGTAGAAAAACGAAAGCCTCGTTACAGGACGAGGTTATTAGAAATCGAAAAGTGAAAAGGTAGGTGGTGTTATCCTTATTGATTTATTTTTTTACGAAAGGGTATTGCTAAGATAGTTACCTATCGTTCATCGGCAAAATTATAAGTCGCACAAATATTAATTGGGATTTGATTTAAAACTTGACACACAAAATGGTATTACTTTGAAGACACAAAAACATTATCTTCCTTCCGTGTCATGCTATAGTGAACAATTATTTAATTATCGAGTGTTCCAAAACAATTTAAATCAGTGTGATTTTGTATTCAAAACATATCTCTTCACTTAAACGTAAACAAATGCTGTAGAAAAAAAATCATATGTCATATATTTTTGTCCAGTTTTTACCAATTCATTTCTAGATATATGCATTTTCTTGTGCCTTCCATTGCATTGATTTTTGATTAACCGATACCAATATCTTATCTGTGTTTACAATGTTTAATATCTGTTGACATAAAAAATTCCTATTAATTTATTTATCTTTATACAGGTGAGCCTTTATAAAATTCAACCAGGACCCGCTCCCACATGGAAGCACTTTATATATCTAGATATATCTACATATTGTGCTCTTTGAAATGAAGCAAACACATTTATTTTGAATTGATAGGCTTATTTGCAAAATTTCATTTATATAACACCTCAGGACATACTACTCCAACATATTTTTACACAAAAAATTAATTTGGCCTTAGTCTTACTATAGATTATATATGGTTGTCGCATGTCAAAATCGTTAACTATTGAATTAAACATATACTTACATCATCATCACAATAAAAATGAGCGTTGTTCCCTCGTCGTCTCAGACATTATACTGCCTATCTCCATGAGCTCTTTACATTTTCTTGTAGCATTAGCACTTCATCAATTGGGACCGGTTTTTGAGAAGTTTTCCTCTGAGCATACCTGTCTCCTATTTTCCAAAAATGTATCCGTCTCTAAACATGTCTAACAAATTTTTCCTTCCTCCCCTCAAGTTCTTTTACCAAACATCTATCTTTTCTCACCTTTTCTAATACACCTTTATTCGTCTTGTTAACGGTGCGCGCTATGTTTTTAATTTTCCTTCATGTCCACATTTCAAAAATTATATTCGCTTAACGTCCTGCTTAGTCAATGTCTTGGGCATATGCATTATAACACTTTATACGTATGACTTGAGGAACCCCATCCTCAAATTCAAGTTAAAATGATGATTAATGAAAAAGGGTATTTCCAGTTAGTTAAATGTTTAGTTTACAATCGCGATCTCTTGCCTCAGTTCTTTGCTAGATTTACCATCTTCCGTTTTGATACACCAAAGGTACACAAACATTTCTACCTATTAATTGTTGGCCGTTTACCTTTGGCTTCCACTTCCCTAGCCCTATCATCACTTGTCTTCATTACTTTAGTTTTCGTCACACTGCTGATTTCTAATTTAATTATTTTTAACACATCATTTAGTATCCCGAGCATCCTTTGCAATTCTTTTTCCGCTTCTCCTTTCCGCGCTATGTGATTTTCATACTATGCGCAATGGAACGGTTGTCTGTTTATTTTGGTTTCTTCAGTCAATTTACTATATCTTTTATAAGTACGTTAAACAAATATGACGATAATGGGTATCCCTGTCGTACACGTTTTCTTATTAAAGCACAATTACATATCCGTTAATACATTTTATGTCATACTAGTTCATTATTGTGTTTTTATTGTTTAGTTACCAACTACGTAATGGTGTACTTTATGCCCGTACGGGCCTAAAGTTCACTTTACGACCCGCGTGGGCATAAACTACACTTTATGGCCTGCGCGGGCATAAAGACAGATATTTTTTGTTTAACTTATTTAATAACCTTTATTAATGAAATTACAAATGATGGAATAAAAGCAATATGTAAATATTTTATTAACATTATTTAGTCGAATTAACATAAAATTGGCAGTTCTAAAAAGATCCGGTGATAGTTAGGTTGCCTTCAGCAAACGGTGATTCATGTTTTATTGTTTGGATATGACTAGTATGACATAAACGTTTGTATGCAACGCTAGTATAAGCTCGAGCGACTCACAAACCCCCGGGCCGGAGGCCCTCGGATTTGTAAAATCGTCGCTCTCAGGGCATAAACATCTATTTATACCCTTTTTTCCCCCTCAGGGATCGTCCGCGGCCTTGCCGCCCCGATAGCACTGCGGTACATAAATAACTATTATGCGACTTTGATTGTTGCATATACTGACAACAATGTGACTATCTTGCCAAATCAATTTAACGCTCTTTATTATACAAAACAATATTTTCCAACTGTCATTAGCGAATTTCAGGTCTACAAAAGCAATAGGCTTCTCTTTGTTTTCTTCCAGCCTCCTTTCTCCTATTGTTCTAAGTGCCAGTAACGTTTCCATAGTTTCTCGACCGGATCTAGAAATTCTTCAATTACATATCTATTAATATATTTTATGGGACATCATTTTCCAGCACACATTAGTGAATTGTTCTTCTAGGTCTACAAAAGCCATAAAAGTATCCCTATTTGCCTCCATATGTATTTCTCCTATCGCTTCAAGTACCAGCGCTGTTTCCATAGTTCCTCGATGGAATATTTAAATGTATCAACTATTTTCACCCAGGTAATTCTCAAGTACGTTTGGCATCCTATTTTTGGAATGGTAATGCTTTTATTCTTCATAAACTTGTTAGGCGTTTCTCCCGATTTATAACATTTCACAATAATTTGAACAAGTTTCTCTCCCATTTTTTTGCACACAATTTTTAAACGTTTTGCACTTAATTCCCCTACACCCGGAATATTTCCTTACTTAAGTGCTTATCTTTCTAATTTCCTCTACATACTATTTTCCATAATTGATTTCCTCTCCCTAATACAAGTCTTCTAGGTTGGCTTTCCAATGTATAAGAAGGTCGTCTTTTCCAGTAATAAATTTACATTATTATCCCTTAGGTCTTTAGTTTTTGTTCCTCATATTCTTACCTGCTGGTAAGCTTGATCCGTCCGTTCTTTTCTCACATAATTTTAGATTTTTTCATTATATCTTTGCATCCATACTTCTTTCCTTTTCTACATTTCTGTTTCATCATATTTATCATCTGTTTATATTTACTGTGAGCATAGTCGGGCCTAACCTTTTTGACCTGTTATACATTCTTGTATCCACTTTCTTATTTCTAATGTTTTTTTCTTTATTTGTATATTCTATTTCCTTCTTGTGCTTTATTTATTCCTTGCAGTGGTTGCATAGCAGGCTTGAAATTTTTATCAAATATGAAAACTATGAGTGGATGTTGCGTACCAAATTTGGTTTGTCAATCAATTTTATCACAAAATATGAAAAATAATCAATTTTTTTTTAAATCCTCAATACTGAATCTCGGAAACTTGATGCGAAAAATTTTAAAAGGTGATTTTTTAGAAAAAATTAAGAGGGGTATTTCATATATTTTTTGTCAACCCCTACATTATTTTGCATCAGAACTTTTTGATGTGTCTACATTTTCCTATTTGAAACATACATTCGAACCCAATCTGTAACCTTTTTTGGTCTTCTTTTTTCTCATAAAATTGTTAGTTTGATAACAAAAAATAAAATAATATTTAGACCCCTTTTCACATAAATTCGCTCAGTGGTCATTTGTTAAAAAAATCAATCATGCTGCTGTCATATAACGTCATAATGACATTTATTTTTATTGTTCTGGTTTTCGTCAATCTCAAGAGAGTTTTATAAGAACTAAGAACATTTACGTAAATACAATGGCAAACTATACAAATGCCGAAATGGCAGATATGCATTTTGTATATGGCTGTGCTAATAGAAATGGATTAAGAGCTCAGAGGCTTTACGCTTTCCGTATTCAGAACGGAAATTACCCCATCACGGCATATTTGCACGCATTCATCGTCAACGTCTTAGAAAAGAAGGAAAATTTTCAGGAAGTACTGGCGAATGCGGACGTTCTCTAGAAGTAAGGACTGCAGCACTAGAGAAGCCTCTTCTTGATTTAATTAAATAATCGGGGAACAAGTTCGAGAAAAATTACCCACGTGTGCTATTCCACGGTACTTAGAATTTTAAAAGAACAACTGTTGCATCGCTACCATACCCAACGAGTTCAACCGCTCTCACCACGATATTTTCTAACTGGTTTGTCAATGGATACTTCAAATGATCACACAAGCTCTACAGTTCTTATCTCGTATTTTGTTTACTGGTGATGCTAACTTTTCACGACAGTCTATCATAAATTTCCATAATAATACATGGGCTGAAGAAAATCCACACGTAATTGTTGGATCTCATTTTCAACACCACGTTTCAATAAATGTTTGACACGCTGTCATTGATGGTAATTTAATTTGACCATATTTTCTTCCAGCAAGATTAGGTGGAGAGGCATACTGCCATTTCCTCGAAGAAGAATTGCCTCACTTCTTGTAGACGTTCCTATACAAATTAAGCAAGAACTGTGGTTCATGCATGATGGGGCTCCAGCGCATTTCAGTATTAACGCTCGTCGCTACTTGTACGAAGCTTATTCCAAATCATTGGATATGTCGAGAAGTCCCCAGAATTGGCTTGCCCGATCTTCACAATTTAATCCGTTGAATTTTTGCATTTGGGGTTTTCTTCAAACGCTGGTTTATTCAACTTCCGTTGAAAATATCGATGACTTAAGGGGTCGTATTATCGGACCATGTGATATTATTAGAAATACACCCGAATCAAAGAATGCGGAATACAATGAGAAGAAGACTAGAGTCCTGCGTTCTTTCTGAGGGGGGTCCTATTCAACATTTGTTATGATTTTTGTTACTGATATTTTTTTAGTGAATTTTCGTAGAAAAAATTCACTAATGGGCACATCCCGACTTTTCAATGTTGAAAAAATTTTTGCAAATGAGCGCGAACTAGGACCCCTAGAACACATATCCGAGGTCAATTCCAATTTTTATATGTTTTTATATATATATATATATATATATATATATATATATATATATATATATATATATATATATATATATATATATGTTTGTATGTATGTATGTATGTATGTATGTATGGATGTATGTATGGATGTATGTATCACACCGATAACTCAAAAAATAATGGGCAGATTTTGATAAAATTAGGCATGTGCCTTACTTTTGTAAATGGCTTGAATAATTTCGTTAGTCAGGAAAATCGAACGAGCTTTTCCGGGAAAATTTTGAGTTTTCATTCGAAATTTTTTTTTATCTCAAAAATGAAAAAGCTGTGATAAACCAAATTTGGTAGGTAGGTTTACGATATAAAAAGTAAACTATACACCAAAATTTAGATTTATATGTTGTAAGAAAAAAAAAGTTATAATATAATAATATATTTTGTGGCAGATCATTTCTATGAAAATTCACTACCATAACGCACCTGCTGCGTCCAGGCTTTTAACATTGTTGTTAGTTTCTTTTTGTAGTTTGTTAATTATTATTAGTAGTACAATTATTGCTCAATTTCTTATTGTGATATTAAGAAATTAGAAAAGACCAGAACAATAAAAATAAATGTAATTATGACATTATTTGACAGCAGGCTGATTTTTTTTTTAACAAATGATAACCACTCAGTAAATTTATGTGAAAAGGAGTCTAAATATTAATTTTCTTTTTTGTGATCAAGCTAATAGTTGTATAAGAAAAAAAACAAGACATAAAAAAGTCACAGATTGAATCTTTTTTTTTTCAAATAAATTTTTTAAATAGAAAAATGGAGACGCATCAATAAGTTCTGATGCAAAATAATGTATAAGTTAACTTTTTCACTCCCTTGTGATAACATTTCAGGCTTACAAAACCGTCTGCAATTTTGTTAGAATCATCTGCAAAATTTAATTTTTATAAATTCTTTCATAGTGAAGGCTTTCAATAAAAACATTCTGTTGCCCTGATTTTAAGGGGCTGTAACTTGGAGTGAACAATCTATATATATATATATATATATATATATATATATATATATATATATATATATATATATATATATATATCTGATTCTTCCATGATGTTCTTTGCTCCTTGCAGTTTTCCTGTCCTCAATAAGCTTCATAAGGTTTATTGGAGAGTGGCATCAGCTGCTTCAATTAGTCGCCTCTCACTATAAGCAGGATATTCCTTGAACTTATTAGTTTTACACCCTTAAACCCACAGGGGATTTCAAATAATATTCATTATTTACTATAGATATGTATGACATTTTATTAAATCACATCTAGCTTTCTGTATACTCTGTATACCTAAACTAGGTCTTGTTCCAGGTTATCAATTATATTTCTCATGTATTGGGGTGCATTTTTCACACAAGTTACAATGTTAATTTTGAGTTATCGAAATGATTAATTACACGTTCAAAAACAGAATTTTTAATAATTGTTCTAAAAAAAATTCGCTAAGCAGAGTTGTGGTAAAAACAATACTTTCAACCCGAAACAAAAACCTAAGATTCTTTGCTGCTGCTTTTGCAATGTTGGAAACATGTAAATGGCGGCAAAGATCCTGAGTTATCGAAATAGTTAATTACACATTCAAAAACATAATTTTTAACAATTGTTTTAAAATTGGCTAAGCAGAGTTGTGGTAAAAACAAGACTTTTAACCCGAAACTGAAACCCCCGATTCTTTGCTGCTGCTTTTGCAATGTTGGAAACATGTAAATGGCGGCAAAGATCCTACGAAACAGTTCTACCCAATGTTGATAGTGAATTTTTTGGGCAGTATTTTGCCAGCGATTTGAACGCCTGGGTACTGCAGGTTACTTTTTATAGAGAAGATGCAATTCCGTGTTAAGCGTTAAACATAACCAGATTTCCACAGCCTCTGCTGAGAATCTTAGACAGGTCATCAATTACGGAGCTGGTTGCTTCGACTCTCACTGCTAAGGAGCAAAAAGTAGATATTGGGCGTCATTTAAATCTATGCAAAAGAAAAGGTGTGAGAGCTAAATAGGAACCCTGGGCAACATACACATTAATTTCTAATTTATGTATCGACAACAATATGCAGTGAGTGATCTTTAAGTGAACCAGATATCTATAGTTTCGAAGGTCATCCATATTAAGAAAATGTTTTGGGGCATGGCGCAAATCGAAAGCTTTACAAATACCCAGTTAATTAAAACCTATAAGTTGTTGTGGTATCTGTGTGCTTTTTAAACTTTGAAGCTTTCAAAAAGTCAAGTTTGCGCTTGTCATTACGAAAATGCGGTTATTTGCCGTGGGACTATGTTGCGTATCGATAATATATTTTGCAAGTGTAGATTTTCCAATGTGATTATTTCTAAATGCCGAAATGTGGTCTTAGTATCGTGACTTACTATTTACGGTGAAAGAAAAATCGTGTTTCTTGACATAATTTGAAATTGTTAATTTAGCTTGGACACATTGTAACGCAATCTACATCAGCCAAACTGCTAGGCGCTTTAATACTGGATACAAATAACACATTTGTGCATTTAAAAATAGCCATGTCGACCTTGGAAATATTTTCGTCTAATAAATTTTTATACCTTATGGACTTGTGCAGCTTTGCAGAACTTAATTATTATTAGAGAATTATTCTAATACTCGGCCCTAATCATCCTATATATATATATATATATATATATATATATATATATATATATATATATATATATATATATATATATAGATCCTCACCAAGAACTAAATTCATACTTGTCGTAGTTGATAGTTAGCAAAAATAAATGAACAAATTAATTCATATGAATCATTCAGCTTCAACTTTAATTAATAAAGAAGTCGTTGATATAGGATATAATCCGAATAAAGGCCAATAAAAACGTTCATTTTAATTTAAAAAATGATAGAACTGCCAAATTAAAAATATGGAAGGGATAATGCCAACATGGGCCTAAAGAGTTTTTTGCTAATTAGATGGTGCCGACATTTTAATTATTATCGACGGGTAAAAACCAGTGATTTACGTTATATAAAATGAGATGACAAAGTTTGATCTCAGAGAAGAATATATTTGGTGTCCCTCCTGGATCTGAACACACAGACCGCTAAGTCAAAGCTTGTAAAATCATCGCTAAGCAATATGAGTGATGAAAGTTTAAGAGGCATTTTTACCAACAAGTATGTAAACAATCTGTAAAGATTAGATATTCTTTAAAGAACTACATAAACGGATACATACAATTAAATTTACTTACTTATTGAAACAAGCGAAAATAAACATTTCGTTTATGTGACGATATTAAGTAAACACACTTGAGACGGCAAATGCAAAGAGACTAAAATAATCAAGACACGACAACATTCGAATTAATTAGCTCCTTAGATTGCGTGTTTCTTTTGTTCCTAATGACATAACATCCGGTTTGTGAAGTATGTGTAACTTACTGAATTCAGTGTACACTATAATAGACGCTATATAAATGACGCCTCTGTTAATATCGGTTGAAAAATAACACCTCATCATAGAAATGTATTACTCGTTCCAAAGTTTTTTCTGTTTTCATCGTTTTGGTGCATTTTGAGATAAGCCTATGTATTTTTTCTCTGCAATTGGAAAAATTAAGAGTTTACCGGTACCTACTAATTTCAAGAGGGGTAAAATATTTATATGCCGGATGTGACTGTGTAGAAATAGAAATTAGCATAATGAAATATACGTACGAAAATGTTATTAGTTTTACAATTTCATTCTTTTATGAAGCTTACAATGTGGTCTAGCTAGTGTCAGTCAGTCAGTGTATACTCTTTTATCCACTAAGTGAAGATTGGAACCTGTGATGAGCACTGATAAGTACACTTGGAGAACCCAAATCACCACGAACACATTTTAAAAGACCTGACGATCGTTTCACTAACCAAGTTAGCGTCATCAGAGGATGAAACATTCTCTTATCCACTTTGACTAATGTGTCTGGAGTCGATAACGACATGGCGAGTAAAACACATGCAGGTTGATGGGAAGCATCGACAAAGGAGATAAGTGGTCGGGGCCCAGGAGGTATTTGAACTAATAGGTTAGGTTGGGATTATTATGTTACGATCTACCATCGAGTCTAGCTGCTGGAAAATGAGAATTAGAAACGTGCTAGCTGTGAGTTTTGTGTAAGGAATGGAAACAACGCGAAGTGACAACAACCCAGGTACGAAAGATAATCCTATGATAACTATATTTCGCAAGACAGACTGTACTGCTAGATTTCGCCTATTATAATAGGAATAATAATAGAAGCGTCACTATTGTAATTCTTATAACAGGATTAACTATCAGGAGTAGTAAGTTAGTTATAATACGAAGGGTAGTAAAGTAATCTTCCACGATGATCGAACTAGTCATTGTTATACGGGGTTAGATTGACTTATATATGGATACGTAACCATCTTTAATCAATGATGAATACCAAGGTACCATGCCGTCTAACTACTGGATAATATAATAGTTGTAAGTTAGGTGATTGTTGCTGGATCACCGTAAGAAAGCAATTCTGGGCACGCAAGAACACACGTATTGACCTTACAGATTTGCTGTTATTATAACAACTTGTTTCAGACGCCGCTACCATCCGCTGTGTATCAGTATTGTATATTGTAAACATGTTTAAGTAAGTAAGTACAATCTTTATTTGCAATAAGAAACACATTACAAATTGTGTCAGCAGGTATGTGCCTGTATAAAGCAACAAATAAGGTATGTGCATAATAAGGACAATACTGGTTATTAACAAACATACATATAAAAAACACAAACACAAACTTACAATCAGGTAAGTATAAAACGTTATAAATCTATCTTATTTTTTATACACCCTAAACACAAGTACTTCAACAAAAACTATAAATAAATCATTTTATATGGAACACAATAAAAATAAAATATAAAAGTGAGTACTGTATATACAAACAAAAATATTCGTCTAGTGAATAAATTGTTACACTAGGCAAACATGCTTTATTTATTTTTAGTGAATTTTCGTAGAAAAAATTCACTAATGGGGAGATCCCGACTTTTGAATTTTGAAAAATTTTTTACAAATGAGGGCAAACTAGGACCCCTAGAACCCATATCCGGGGTCAGTTTCAATTTTTATATGTTTATATATATATATATATATATATATATATATATATATATATATATATATATATATATATATATATATATATATATATATATGTGTGTGTATCACACCGATAACTCAAAAAATAATGGGCCGATTTTGATAAAATTTGGCATGTACCTTTCTTTTGTAAATGAGTTGGATAAGTTCGTTAGTCAGGAAAATCGGACGAGGTTTTCCGGGAAAATTTTGAGTTTTCATTCGAAAAAAATTCTTATCTCAAAAAGTAACAAGCCGATTATAATAAAATTTGGCACGTACCTTCCTTTTGTAAATGGCTTTAACAAGTTTATTAGACAGGAAAATCAGACAAGGTTTTCCTGGAAAATTTTGAGTTTTTATTTGAAAACATTTTTTATCTCAAAGAATAGTGGGCCGATTTTGAACAAATTTGGCATGTACCTTTCTTTTGTAAATAACTTTGATAAGTTCGTTAATCAGAAAAATCGGAAGAGGTTTTCCGAGAAAATTTTTAGTTTTCATTTGAAAAAAAAATTATCTTAAAAAATAAAAAATCTATGATAACCAAATTTGGTAGGTAGGTTTACGATATAAAAAGTAAACTATACACCAAAATTTAGATTTCTGTGTTACAAGAAAAAAAGTTATAATAAAATATTTTGTGCCAGATCATTTCTATGAAAATTCACTACCATAACGCACTTGCTGCGTCCAGGTTTTTTTTAAATATTATTATGTCCATATTTTTGTAAGGACTCGGCAACTTGATACAGAACCCAGTCCCCATGAAATCGATTCCTTATTGTGTCCTTTTATTAATAACAATAATAACGCTTTATGATCACCAAGAGATACATGACATGTATAAAAAAATGTATTGGTCACCCTATCTTAGCAAGTGATCATATAATGACTACTAATAATAAACAAAAACAAAAGGGAAATATGATATGTCTACGACACACACCAAAATTAAAAAATAATCCTCGATATAATAAAACGATTTATCAAATATAAACCTAAACAAATATATAAAATACAACAACAAATAAAATAAAAGTGAGTACCATACTCACAAATTTAAATACTTTTCTAGCGAATAAATTGTTACCTTCAGCAAATATTGCTTTACTTCTCTTTTAAAAGTTATGTCTAGCTCCGATATAATCAATTCCCTGCTGTGTCCGCTTCAATCGATGCAAAGGTGGTTGCAATGCCTTCCTATTTCCTTGGCTGTAGTCATGGTACACATCATTTGTTCTAAAGACACCTATATGTTGATGCACGTATCTCAAACAATTATATATAAACAAAGATGTAACATTTAATATTCCAAGTTTTTAAAATGAATCCCTACACGAATCAAACCAACCATGCCAGCACAACACTTTCACCGCTCTTTTTTGGAGAACAAAAACACCATGAGCTTCCACAGAATTTTCCCAGAACACAATCCCATAGTTTGTAGCACTGTGAAAATTTGCAAAGTAGGCTGACCTTGCTGCTTGTAGATTCGCTGTATTCTTGACGACCCTTATGGAATAAATAGCGCGTGTAAGTTTATGTTTAAGCTGACTTACATGATCACTCCACTCACTATCTATCTAGCTATATATATATATATATATATATATATATATATATATATATATATATATATATATATATATATATATATATATATATATATATCTATGTCCCTCAGAACACAAGTTGTATCGTACGCGTACAGATATGCACTACAGCATGGGAAGTTTACAACTAGGTCATTATAATATATAATAAATAGAAGAGGTCCTAAAACGGAACCTTGGGGCACTCCATGCTTGATAAAACATGGCCTCGACATTTGATTGTTTCACTTTACTATCTACTGACGTTCCGCCAGATATGGTCTTAGAAGTTCTAATGGTGTAATGTAATTCCATAAATAAAGAGCTTCTTGGGGACCATTTTGGCAGCAACTGTAGCTAGTGATTAGTGAAAATATACAATTCACTGACATTGCAAAATTCATTTATTTAAAAAACGTGTTAGCGGATAAAGCCGTGGTGTCTTTAAATGGACGTTACATGTCTGACACTTGCTAAAAAGACGCAATCGAAATGTTACAAGCCGAATAAGGAAAGGTAGATCGAATAAGTGATACCTACATTCAGAAATTAACGTCTTCACCTGGAATAAAATCTAGAAACGCAAGGTTTCCGTAATTTGTATCACAATGCCATGGCTATAAATAAACCATTGTTGTCTTTAGGTATTTCAGGAGATCAGTTTGCTAAAATTGATGCTTTTAAAAGTAATGCCTTATACTTTAAAAATCGAGTATAGGTAATAAACTTTGTGCAAATAGAGAATGCCAAACTGTTCCGTCTAATATGTCGTCTGTGAGCTGTAATTCTGATAGTAGTTACAACACTCAAGTTGATAAGCTTTTAATCTTTCTAAAAACACAAGCAGAAGCTATAGAATAGGCACAGAATTTAACTGATGATAAAAATGAGCAACGAGAACGTGTAGTGTAAACTAATTGAAACGCCTAAAGAAACTGCAGCATGACCGCCGCTGGCCTAGTAACTAGAAATAAATTGCCGAAAAGTTTTTGTATATTCTGTTGTAGACAACATAAAAATGATGATTGTAATAGCAATATGCCTATTTATAAAAACTCTGGACGCAGCAAGTGCGTTATGGTAGTGAATTTTCATTAAAATGTTTTTATTGCAAATATGTGTTTTTTTTTAAGAAAGCAGGCACCAATTTTGGTTAGCAATATAACCTATATAGTAAAAACAATGTGCCATGTTTCATAAAAATAACTTTATTGTGTGAAAATGTACAAAAATTTCCAAAAGTAAAGTAAAAGTGTTCCCGGAAAAACTCGTTTCTTGGTCAACCTTATAGGTTAATAGCAAATTGGGCTATTCAAATATGAAGCATTTGATCAAAATTCGCTACCAGAACGCACTTGCTGCATCCAGAATTTCATTTCTTACAAACATGTATTATATTTCGATGGAAAATGCAAAAGTGCAATAACATAGAATTTTTTTATCACCAACGACACCCTGTGATTGTAGAAATATTTTTTAAGATGTAGCTCAAGACACCCTTTAATTAATATATACAATTTTTTTTCATATCTTGTATAATAACGGATATATTGAGCTTTATTGATTTTTTACGAAAATTCGACAAAAATGATATACCATTAAACGATAAACTCTATAGCTAAGACTACTGCCAAGCATCAGAGAAAGGGTCTATTTAAAATGAATTTTCTGGAAACATTTTAGTGAAATGACGGACAATGACGGTTGAAACTAAGACTTCAGGGCTTGTAAAACATCCTTATTGAGACATTTGATTTCCATAGCCCGTATTAGATTCAAGTTATTTGCCTAAATATTGCCGATTTGACGTTTTAAATCACAACTTTGACGTTTTGAGGAAAACCCCAATTTATTTTTCTTTAAATGCCTATAACTTTTTTCTCTTTTGACCTACATAGCTAAATTGGTAGGTAGCTTACCTATAAGGATATAAACCCGCGTACCAAATTTGGTTGCCCTTACTTTGTTAGTTCCGGAGATATAAATTTTTTTCGAAAGAAAACACAACATTCTCCGAGAAAACAGATTTTCCTGGATAACGAACTTATCCAAGCCATTTGCAAAAGGAATTATTCACCAAATTTAATCAAAATCCTACAACGAATATGTGCACTGGAAGCCAACCCATCCATAACGCTTTTTTACAAACGGCATGTGTTTCTATTTCTGTAAATAAAATTTCTCCAAAGTAATTTATACAATTATTATTTGACGCTGGAAGTTAATTTACCTTTATAACAGAAGCTGCTTCCAGGAAGCTCAAATGAAAGGTACTTGGTAAGAAAAAGTTGTCTATATTTTCATTTGGAAATGAGGAATGTGAATCTCTTAAATTCTATAATAAAAGTGGAATTAAAATTGATAGGAGGATATAGTACAGATTTGAAAGATTTTATTAATATTGAAGCTATAGAAGTTCATAATATTTATGTTGATGTTTTAAGTAAACCTTGTCGTAAAAATCGGGTGGTTCGTGGATTGAATTTAGCAGACCATTCTGTCGCCGGCCATCAAACTGAGCCTGGCATATCTTTGTTAATAGGAAGTGACCAGTATTGGAAAATTACAACTGGGCAGTTTATGCGTGTTTCAGACAGCATGACTGTAATAAGTACTTGCCTAGGATGGTGTTTACAAATGTGATACAAATACAGTACTGTCCAAAAGTGTAAGTCATAATGTAAATATTGTTACAACTTTGAATGTTAATGTTAAAGAAAACTATAGTGAATTATCCACATTTTTGGAACCAGAAGCTATAGATATACAAGCTAACAACGACAAAGATAAACCAAAAACTGTTGCATTTAACGAAAAGAACATTATTATGATCAACGATAAAAGCGATGTCTTTTTACCCTCTAAAGATAAAAATGCTGTTTTGGACAAAAATCACGCGTGTACTTTAACGAGACTAAAATCCTTAACGAATAATTTCAGTCGAAAGGACAATATAACTGAATAGGATAACGCCATGCACGAATATTTGAAGAATGATTGTGCAGAAATTGTCACGGAAAATAACAACTTGAACAAAAACTTGTATTTTATGCCTCATAGAGCATATACCGGAACGATAAAAGTACAAAATCAGAGTAGTTTTTAACGCGAGTGCGCGTGTCTATCGTTAAATGGACATTTGTTTTTGGCAGAAGATTTGCTGCTTAAACTATTGAAAGTTTTATTGAACTTTAGGGTGGGGAAGATCGGTAACGTGTTGGACATTTAAAAAGCTTTCTCGCAAATCGCTTTATCTAGTGATGATCGTGATTTACACAGTTTCTTGTGGTATAAGGCCACTATTAAAAACACTCATGAATTACCTAAAGCTGCAACGTACCGTATGAGAAGATTGACTTTTGGTCTGACGTGTAGTCAGTGTGTTTTGGCTGCGGCTTTGAAGAAGCATTTTTCTCAGCAGCCTGAACATTTGAGTAATAGAATTAAAATTGTTCACACTTATTTCTATGTCAACGATCTAGTTTTTTCCACAGATGCCAAGAAATTTATGCCAGATGCAAAAATTAATTTAAAAAAGTGGCAAACCGAAGAGTTCATATTAAGATGGTTATTTAACGAAAATGAAACCCCAATTTGGGAACGGTCGACTTAACCGCAACTAGATATTAACGTGATTATAATAAAATATCGCCTATAACCAGTTGTACATACTTTAATAAAGTTAAACAATGTGGTTTATTTCGTTTTTAATAACTTTTCAATGATTAAATTTTCGTTTAACGTTTCGATTTGCAACAAAAACATATTTTTGCACCTGAGGTTATGACTGTTGTTTCGTTGATATATTTGATGCAGATAGACGGTGTTGTCAAGTCCAGAAGGTCAGGTCGGCAGAATTGTGTATAAAAAGCATTTTAGATCTTTTATTTCGTTAAAGCGGCAAAACACTGTTGGGATTAAATTGCAGATAGGCGATGTTGTCAGGTACAGAAGGTTAGGTCGGCAGGATTGTGTGTAAAAAGCATTTTAGATATTTTATTTCATTAAAGCGGCAAAACACTCTTGCGATTAAATATTAAATGTGGCAACGCTGCTGAAAATTGACAGTTCGAAACGTGCAAATCGTGTGTTTTTGAGAACTTAATTTCTTGGGGCGCATTCCTGGAACACTAGAAGTTCAAGATTTGCCAAAGGAGATTAATTAAAACCAATTCTTGAAAAACTGGCATTATCGACAAAGGTTGGTTACAAAATTTTGGCAAAGATGGAAAAACGAGTACCTTGCCATCCTGAGGTCAGCTTACCACACAGAGGTTGTCAAGAGTCGCCCATTTCAAGAAGGCAGTATCGTCCAAGTCCGAGAACAGAATCAACCGAGACTTGTATTCAGGCCAGCAAGAGTAGTTAAGGCTATACGTGGCAGTGATGGTCGAGATAAGGTTTTCCAACCTACACTTAACGAGGCGCCCCGTGCAACTGTTACATCTACTAGAAAAGCCTGGACGCAGCAAGTGCGTTATGGTAGTGAATTTTCATAGAAATGATCTGGCACAAAATATTTTATTATAACTTTTTTTTCTTGTAACATAGAAATCTAAATTTTGGTGTATAGTTTACTTTTTATATCGTAAACCTACCTACCAAATTTGGTTATCATAGATTTCTTATTTTTTAAGATAAAAATTTTTTTCAAATTAAAACTCAAAATTTTGCCGGAAAACCTCGTCCGATTTTTTTGATTAACGAACTTGTCAAAGTCATTTACAAAAGGAAGGTATACGCCAAATTTTATTAAAATCGGCCTATTATTCTTTGAGATAAAAAATTTTTTCGAATGAAAATTCAAAATTTTCACGGAAAACCTCGTCCGATTTTCTTGACTAACAAACTTGTCAAAGCCATTTACAAAAGAAAGGTACATGCCAAATTTTATTAAAATCGGCTTATTACTTTTTAAGATAAGAATTTTTTTCGAATAAAAACTCAAAATTTTCCCGGAAAACCTCGTCCGATTTTCTTGACTAACAAACTTGTCAAAGCCATTTACAAAAGAAAGGTACGTGCCAAATTTTATTAAAATCGGCTTATTACTTTTTGAGATAAGAATTTTTTTCGAATGAAAACTCAAAATTTTCCCGGAAAACCTCGTCCGATTTTCCTGGATAACGAACTTATCCAAGCCATTTACAAAAGAAAGGTACGTGCCAAATTTTATCAAAATCGGCCCATTATTTTTTGAGTTATCGGTTATATATATATATATATATATATATATATATATATATATATATATATATATATATATATATATATATATATATATATATATATATATATATATATATATATATATATAAACATATAAAAATTGAAACTGACCCCGGATATGGGTTCTAGGGGTCCTAGATCGCGCTCATTTGAAGAAATTTTTTCAAAATTCAAAAGTCGAGATCTCCTCATTAGTGAATTTTTTCTAAGAAAATTCACTAATATGCGCTGACCGACCCGCCCCCAAGTATGTGAATATATACGCCGCTACTGGAGCTGGAGCTCCAAGCTAAAGACGTTTCAGTAACCGAACGAGTCCAGTCAAGTTTCAGTAACATTCGAGTCCTGGCGCAGTACTAGTCGAGTCCTGGCAGATAAAGGAATCGAATAAAGGCAATCAACGAAAGATATAAAAGTTAACGAATGATCCAGAAAGTAAACGTCACGCGCTCTCGGCTTGCTTCCGTGAGAACGAACAAAAGAGCGTATTATATTTTTCTCTTTGTTAAGGGAACCTTAATTCTTTAATACACATTTTTATAAAGGAGTTTACACCGTGGAGTGAAGTAAACAGTGTTAAGCAGGTCTGTTTACCATTAGGGAACAGCCATTAACAGTGTTTAACGAGTTAAACAAATTATTAATTTTAACTTGAAATATACAGTGCCACCTGGTATACCCATAAGTGAAAACACACCACCGAATATACTCAAGGAAGTGCAATTAATGCATTTTAAGTGCATATCACACCAGAGACACAAAGGTCAGTTTTGCTTAATAGTCTTATCAGCACAGATTAATAAATCATAAATATTTAAAAGCAAAAATAAACACCACAGTTCCTTTAGTTGCAAAGACAGGCAACACGCTATTCCATGGCGCTGTATGCAAAGTCACCTAATATAATAAATCTGGCCGGAAATTAAAACAATCAAATGTTAAACCCTCTTACCACCTCTGACTACAGGGGTGGTGCAGAAAGCAACAACTCAAAAGTAACACCCTCACTAACAGAGTCTGCATGTCAAGTTAATCCTCAACCTTCCACATCATATGCGAGAGTAACAAAATCCCCTCAAGTTATACACTATCCAAAAAAGGATCAAGCTATCTTAATGGACACTAAAGACGATTTAAAACTGGGTGACTATGTCAAAGCCATTAAAAATATTATAGGAGCAAAAATATACTATATGCCTCACGAATATCAAACGGTAGAATATGTATATAGCTAAGCAACAAAACATTTGTCGACCTACTAATCAATCAACATAAACTCATAAACATCAACAATAGTACAGTTCGAATACGCAGATTAACTACACCATCAAAAAGGCTTATTATCTCGAACGTATCCCCCACAATACCCAACGCAAACATTGAAAAAGCACTTCAAACAATTGGCTTAGATATTTTGTCTCAAATTACAGTCATGAAAGCGGGTCTGGAAGACTCTGACTTAGCCCATGTATTGAGTTTCCGGCGGCTAGTATATATATATATAGCTGATACAGAAAAAGAAATTCCCTCATCCATCTTAATAGTGCATGAAGATATCACATACAGAATCTTCCTCTCAAGCGATAACATGGAGTGCTTCATATGTAAACAGAAAGGACATGTAGCAAACAAATGTACATACAATGATATTAATAAAATTAATGAACCACAAACACTGGAAGCAACAACAACAATACCACAACAAGTACAGTCACTTAACGAAGCATTAACTCAAGAACCAGAATCAGTGAAAGAAACACAAAACTCAGAAACAATGAAAGAAACACAACAAGCAGAACCCACTAAAGAAGCACAGGGACCAGAACCAGTGAAAAAAATACAAGAAAATATCAATAAAACAGCAAACAAACGTCCAGCATCGCCATCGACATCGCCCTCTATATCGGACACGCAAGGATCTATATTTACGTACACCGAAGGTAATCAGATGATGCGACCCTCTTTAACTGTCCCAAAAACAAGCACAAAGCCAGAACACAACAAAAAGAAAAAGAGCAAAAGAAGTCGATCTCGAGATATAACAACACTATCTAACTCTTGGAACAGTCTAGAAGAACTTTACAAGAAAAACCCATCTTTATACACCACCTCTTTCACTCACCTAAAAAGCTTTATCGAGAATTGTTATAGCAACAGGGACCCACTAGGAGAAGCTCGACGCTTCACTTCTGACATTGACTCATTGTTGACTGACATTGATAACATTTATCCACACATAACGAAGAGCGCTAAAAAGTAGACTAACGAGAATAACTAAGAAAATAAAGAAACAAACATCCCACCCGCCCGACGATAACCATAGCTCCATTACACAAAGCTCCCAAGACGAATGGGAGTCAGAAAAAGAACAGCAACAATCATATCGATCCCAAACATCCTCTTAAAAATATCACTAAATTCACACCTCTTATACATTGGAACTGCAGACGACTCTACGACAATCTTGAAAGCTTACAGCAATTAATAAAAGGACGTGCATCAGACTTTGTATGTCTTCAGGAGACAAATCTAAAGCCTGGCCAATCACCTCAAATGACTGGGTACGACGGCTACCACTTATATCGTACAAATAACCAAAAAGCAAGTGGGGGAGTTACCACATATATAAAATGAAAGCACAATACGCAAGAACTTAATGTAAGCAGCAGTTTTGAGACTATAGTGACAAGAGTGTACTGCCCATCACCCATCACGATATGTAACATATATATCCCACCTGATCACCAAACTACAGAAGCAGAAATATCAAACTTATTCAATCAACTTAAATCAACGTTTATAATTGTTGGAGACTTTAATGCGCATTGTATTACATGGGGTTCAAAAAACTCATTTGGCAGAGGTAGGATAATAGAAAAGGTGATTGACAACACAAATCTGGCACTTCTAAATCGAGCAGAACCGACGCACATAAACATCTCAACAGGCAACTTCAGTAACATTGATCTAAGCATTTGTGACCCCAAACTAGCAGCACTAGCAGAATGGAATGTGCTAGAAGATCCCTTAATCACTTCCCAATCACGATAGAACTAAATATTGGCACACCGCAGCACCAGAAGACATCTAAAAATTGGAATCTATCAAAGGCTAAGTGGGACAACTTTAAACTACAGGTAGAATGCCGTTTGAATAACATAGGTCCAATAGTAAATATAAACCAGAGTATTCAGACATTCACCAACATAATTATCGACGCAGCAGAACAACATATAGGGTACAAGTCCAACAATAATACAAGAAAGAGTGCCCCCTTGTGGAATGAAGACTGTAAGAAGGCAATAGCAGCAAGTAAAGCAGCACTGAACCGATACAGAAAGTGTCCAACCCTTGATAATCTTATTTCACTAAAAATAAATAGAGCCGTCGCCCGGAAAACAATAAAAAACAGCAAAAAAACTCATGGCGCGCTTGTGTATCCACTACAACAGCCGATACCAATCCATGAGAAGTAAGGCAAAAAATAAGAAAATTAGGCAATAAAGAAAACAAGTTTCGTCTACCAACTATTATGGACCCGATCAGTAAAAGCCTCATAATCGAAGACGGAGATATAGCGGAAACATTTGCGAAGATCTATTACGAAAAATCAAGCAACAAGCGTTACACCAGAGAATTCATCCAACACAGACAACAACTAGAAAACACAGCAATAGCAACAAACGAATGTCAAGATCACCCTATAGATGCTGCAATAACCATCGATGAATTAAAGCACACTATTACCAGCTCCAAAAAATCTGCTGCTGGACCAGACAATATTCCAACAATATTTCTCAAACATCTCTCAAACCTCTCCTTAGAATACCTACTCCAGCTCTACAACTACATATGGTCCCAGCAGGTGTTCCCAGATCAGTGGCTACATTTTATAATAATGCCGATGTATAAACAAGGAAAATCAAAAAACGACCCACTATCATACATACCAATTTCGCTGACATGTACACTCTGCAAAATCCTAGAAAAAAATCATAAACAACAGATTAATGTGGCACTTAAACTAACACAATTTACTTTCAGAATTTCAAGCAGGGTTCAGACCTGGCCGATCTACCTTAGACAATCTAGTTCTTCTGCAGAATGAAATACAGAATGCCTTCTTAATGGGACAAGAACTAGTAGCCATATATGTCGATTTAGAAGGGGCGTTTGACACAACATCGAGGCACCTTATAACACAAAGATTAATCGATTGGAAATTAAACGGTAACATCCTGCAGTTTATAAATAACTTTCTTAAAAAAAAAGAACACACAAAGTAAGGGTAAATGGCACTTTATCTAACAGCTATGTACAGGAAAACGGGGTCAGTTTTAAGCCCAACCCTTTTTCAGATTGCTATCAACGATATTGGAAACGAAATCGTAAAACCTGTCAAACATCTTTTATATGCTGATGATTTAGTTATTTTCTGCAGAGGTAAAAACAGACAAACCACAGCACAACTAATCCAAGAAACACTAAAGGGTTTAGAGCAATGGACAAGATACACAGGTTACAAATTCTTAGCAGAGGAAACGAAATTTATGTTATTCAGTCGAAGGCACCACCAGGAAACTGTACTAAACCTTATACTAAACAGTGCAACGCTTTCCAGAGTAGACCATTACCAATTCCTGGGTGTTATATTCGATACAAAACTGTCTTAGAAGCATCAAATAAACCATATCAGAACGGAATGTGCTATCAGAATGAAGATTCTCAAAGCTGTAGCTCACTACGACTGGGGAGCAGAAGAATCAGTTTTGATTAGCTTATACAGATCACTAATACGATCTAAAATAGATTATGGTGCAATCGTTTATGCAAGTGCAAGCAAAACCAGACTTAAACCACTAAATACTATACAGAATACAGCTATGCGGCTATGTCTCGGTGCCTTCAGAACAAGCCCTACAACAAGTATGCAAAAAGAGTCAAATGAGCTGCCACTCTTTTTAAGACGACAATTGCTAATATTGACATACGCTTTGAGAATTTCTCGTTCAGCAAATAATCCTATTCGTTCAGTCCTAACTGACACCCTATGCCACAGTCATCAGCGGTCCAACTCCAACGAAAAACCACGTCTTATATCAGCAATAATAAAAGACATCTACCAAATCGATCTCACAGGAACCACTGAAAATCCGAAATCAAATACACCACCATGGCTCCAATTAAAAATAGACTGTAACACATCATTAATGTCACCTAAACAAACCAAAACACCAAATTCGGCGATGCAGACAATATTTACAGAAACACTAAGGGAATATAATCCCGAATTGGTAATATACACCGATGCCTCTAAGTCACCACATGGAGTAGGTGGGGCGATAGTAACATTGCCCTCCTCTGAACAGCTTATTAAATTACCCAAGGACATCAGTATTGGCAGAGCTGAACTTTTTACAATTCTGCAAGCTATAAAGAGGATAAAAGATATTTCCAACTGTCCAACGAAAATAGTCATCTGCACAGACTTTAAACTGGCATTAAATGAAATAAGTAGTCTATATACCAAGAACCATATAGCAAGGGAAATACAAAATACTGCTCACGATCTTGAACGCCAATCCACATACATTATATTCGTTTGGGTACCCTCACACTCCGGCATTATAGGAATGAGCTGGCAGATACTGCTGCTAAAAGAGCGACCACGGAAGGCACGACAGTAAGAAGCCAATACCACCAACTAATAATACCATACGTTAAAGCAGTAATTTATGACAAACTACCAAGCTGAACGAACTAGCACCAACCATTGAGGCATTTCAACCACCTATACTAAGTCGCAGATCCCTGGCCGTCCTGAGAAGACTCCGGATAGGACACACAGGACTCACACACAAGTACCTACTGGAACAACAAATCCCACCAGTTTGTGACACCTGCAATGTGAGCCTTTCAGCAAGTCATATTGTCACAGAGTGCACTAAACACAGACTCCAAAGAAGGTTGGTTTTAGGCGAAAATATATCCATGATAACCCTAGCCACAGCAGCACCAGAAAACACAATAAATTTCTTAAAATCTAGTGAACTATATAAACACATATAACTGTTACCGTTGTATTGTATAATTTACTGGTTCAGGAACACATACATTATTAATGCACTTATATTGTCCCTAGAATGTTTTTCTATATAAGTTATATATGTTAATGGCCTTAGTAGTCGAGACATAATTTTCTTTCTCTAAACTATAAAAATATTTTTTTTATAAAGTGTTTGTGGTTTTTGGCGGTCCATACAGTCTAGGTGGGTGGCTTTCGGTTGGAGTCTTTCCTTTGTTTCCTCATTCCAATTGGCATGTTTGTGTCTACTTGAGTCACTATATCTTCAACCGGTCTGGTTTTCGGTGTTACTGCCAAATAATTACTCTTGACTGCTTGACAGCTTCAGAACTATTTACTAAAAACAAATAGATACGACAAAATCAGATACTGGGAAACATTAGAGACGCTTAAAAGCAGCCATTATACCACAATGAGAATAGACAGAGTCTTCTCAAGCTTGACAGATTTAGAAGTATTTAATAGAAAAAAACTAGCCACTATACTACAACACCTCTTAATAGCAGCAGCCACCGACAATATCGTCACTTTTTAGAACCCAGAACATCTAAACCATTTTCCCAACAAAAGAAGTCTAATAAAAACTCCCAAAGATACGATTTCAAACGAATCGCATGAAATTTACCAAATTCCTATTTCGACTGTTCCAGAACTTATATATATAACAAACGAATAGACGTATCCCCCACAGTTCAGTTCAGTTCAGTAAGCTAGCTTCGGAATTTTAATTCCATTAGCCACAGAAATATAGACGTATCCACAATATAATATATAAAAATACCCTCGCAGTTAGCTTGACCCCTTAAGAGCACTGGCCATGCATCATATTTGGTCTTTGACCTCCGTTTACTTGGAAACCCATTATTCGATTATATTCTCATTTCAAACATACAATGTGATCAATAAATCAATAGATCTGTTTACTGCGCTTCTACCTGACCCAGCAAATGCTTTTAATTCACTTTATCCGCCAAAGTCCGCTTAAACCGCCTAATACTGTTTATAAAGTACCTGCCATAATAAACCTTACCAACCCGAGTAACGACGCAAGTGGAAGCCATATTATAAGTAATACAAGACCACTACACCACCGTAGAAATATCAGATCTCTCCCAGGTCAATGGTTGAACACACATATACCATACAGGCGTTTTTTAGTGAGATTCAAAGAGTAGACAGATTGACGCCTTAGAGTCCATTCTCTTTCATATTTTCTTAACCTCTTGAAGATGGCATCAAAATAGCAGCTGAGACGCCGAGTTTTAACAAATTATCGACCTGACCTGAGAACCTAGTATTTCTTTATGGGATGGGACCCACTAGCCACGGACTTTTAAATGTATATATATATATATATATATATATATATATATATATATATATATATATATATATATATATATATATATATATATATATATATAACTTTCGGGAAACCTGGCACAAGTGATAAAGCGTGAAAATTCAAAGAAATAAAAAAATCTACTTGAGACCTGGAGACAGAGACTTATGAAAGCGAAGACAAAGCCACATCGCCTTTAGACTGTGATGATAATGTACAGAAGAAGCCACGTCGTTAATATAGTGTAGATTATATTTTAATCAGTTTTATTAAATTTTCTATTTTAATCGATTTACATTGAGTTTCGGCTACAAACGTCTCACTAATAAAAGAGTAAAAGTAGAACTAATGTCAAGTGCTTATTATTATGATAAATATAATCATCATTATATGTAAAACTTGGATTACTATTGACCAGTATATCATGTGAACTGCAGCAGCACAAGTTATCACGTACACACAACTACAAGTATTCGTCAAAACTCTCCACAATCGGTTAAAAACACGACTTAACACCACGCAGACCAACAAGAGCGTCTCAACTTATCCAGGCTCACCATATATGGAAAACCGGTGTTACGCCAGCGACTGAAAGTTAGCAGCTAATCTACCGAAACATCCCGAACGGCCAGTGGCGCGCCTGATCTACTATATCTCCTCCTAGGTACACTGGAAGTTTAAAATTTTAGTCGCTGGCCTAAAACCTAATTAAGAAAATGTTTAGCCAAAATTTCATTAGTACCTACCAAAATATTGTCTATATTAATGCTCATCTTATGGAAACGGTTATACAAGAACCAGTAACTGTGCCATGATGCTTACTGACCAGAGTGAGGCTACACCTGCATAAATAACTAATAGATAGTGTTAGTGTTTATAGGTGGCCTGGCGGACGTGTGGTATCATTTAGGTAGTAATATTGTTTTTCATAGCAGGTTTGGTGGAAGTCCCTGATCATATGCGCTGGCATTAGCTTAGAAAGACGTACAAACCTAGTGTTTTGTAACAAAGGAACGGTAACTGCTGCAAGATACAAAGAAGGCATCTTGTGATACCATGTGGGTCCATATGCTCTGTTCGCAGAGAACAATTTAGCATTAATACATGATGCAACACTAAATGTTATTAATGTTGACAGACAATAATTTCACGAAGTCCAAACTCCAACTTTACAATGCCAGCTTTTAGCTGTTTCTTAAATTCCATGAAACATTTATGGGATTTGTTAAAAAGGCGATTTACATCATTTCCGAACACCGCAGCAACCCGTGTTGACGCTTATACCACACAGGTGAAACTTTCGGGCGGCATAGACTAAAACCTCATATGAAAGTTGATAACAAGTCTGCCACACCGTTGTAGAAAAGCAAGCAAGAAGTGCAATGACACGATATTAACCAGTACCTTTGATTTTTCTGTTTGAAAGTTTTTCGTATTTTATTTTTATAAAAATAGACTTTGGCTGGTTATGGGTCTAATAACTCTTTGAGTACAAATTTGTTTACAATGTCAAACAGAACTAAGGGGCTAAAAAGAAAAATCTGGGATTGCTACAACTTTTTTCATACAACACTAAATTTATAAAAGTCTCCGTTGAACGGAAGAATATGTGCATCTTCCAAAGTGCTCTTATATCGCTTGTAAATACATATGTACATACAGTTTTTAGACCTACAGTTACAGTTATTGATTTTTTGGAGTGTTGTGATAATACGAGTGTGTAAGAGATTCGTACTTTAAAAAACACACCACACTTATTCTGAAACAAGTATTCCTAATACGATCCTACACCATATACGCAGAGCAAGGTGTAACGGAGTATTTCTACCAATGAGTCATTTCACTGCTTCTTACCTTAATTGTTTTCAACCTTTGTTGAACCAATTCTTTTACATTGTTTGTAAATTTTAGCAACCACCCACAACATAGAAATCCAAATGTTTTAAAAGTTATTAATAATTAATTTATATTTACAGGAGAGATCTATGACTGTCGTATTGATTTTTGTTGCGTGGTGACTAATCCTTAATCATACTATAAAAGTCTGGACGCAGCAAGTGCGTTATTGAAGTGAATTTTCATGAAAATATTTTAAATAGCAAATATGTCTCTCTAATGCAAAGCAGGCACCAATCTGGTTACCGGTATAACCTATACAGTAGTAACAATGTACCATATTTTATCAAAATAACTTATTAGTTGAAAATGTACAAAAATTTTCCGCAAATAAATTTAAAATGCTAACGAGAAAACTGTTTTCCTAGCCAACAAACCTTAGGTAAATAGCAAATTGAGTTATTGAAATTTGAAGCATTTAATGAAAATTCGCCACCAAAACGCACTTACTGCGTCTAGATATTTTTTCTTACAAACATGCATCATATTTAGATAAAAAATGGAAACATGCAATAATATTAGGGTGTTCGAAAAAAATTTAGGTATCACCAAGGACTTACCATCCTGTGATTGTCAAAATAATTTTATAAGATGTAGCTCAAGACATCCTATAATTAACGCATACAATTTTTTCTCGTATCTTGTATAAAAACAATTATATTGAGCTTACCATAGAAATGCGTTACCCTGTATTGTATATGTAAACAGATAAAAACTGACACTAAACCCGGATATGGATTCTAAAGGGCCTTGTTTGCGCTCATTTGAAGAAATCTTTTTAAAATTCAAAAGTCGTGGTCTCCTCATTGACGAATTTTTTCTGCGAAAATTAGCTAAACATTATAGACCGTTAAACCACAAACTTAACTAAAACTACCGCCAAAGCATCAGAGAAAGGGTCTATTTGAAATGGAATTTCTGGAAATATTTTAGTAAAATGAAGGACAATGACTGTTGAAGCTGAAACTTAAGAGTTTGCAGAACACTCTTCTTGCGACATTTTATTTACATAATCCGTATTTGTTTCAGGTTCTTTGCCAAAATGTTGCAAATTTTGACTTTTCAAATCACGACTTTGACCTTTTGAGAAAAACCCAATTTATTTTTTCTGTAAATGCCCATAACTTTTTTGTCTTTAAAGCTACAAACCTTTGGTACATGGTTCACAATTTATAATACAAACACGCGTACCAAATTTGGTTGCCCTCACTTTGTTATTTCCGGAGATATATTTTTTTTCCGAAAGAACTCAAAATTTTCCGAGAAAACCTAGGCCGATCATCGTGGCCAACGAACTTATCCAAGCCACTCGCAAAAGAATGGTACTCAGAAAATTGGATTAAAATCGGCCCATGATTTTTTGAGTTATCGGTGTGATATATATATATATATATATATATATATATATATATATATATATATATATATATATATATATATATATATATATATATATATATATATATATATATATATATATATATATATATATATATATATATATATATATATATATATATATATATATATATATATATATATATATGAGACATGCTTGGTTCTCGGGTTAAACCGCGTCCAGAATTTATGGAAACTCGACGTTTCGGCTCCTGTTTTGGAGCCATTTTCAAGAGGTAAAGGAAATATGTAAGGACACTCTAAGGCCTCAATCTGCCTACTCCTTAGAGTGATGGACAAAGGTGGGTAAAGGAAATATGTAAGGACACTCTAAGGCCTCAATCTGCCTACTCCTTAGAGTGGTGGACAAATGTGGGTAAAGGAAATATGTAAGGACACTCTAAGGCCTCAATCTGCCTACTCCTTAGAGTGATGGACAAAGGTGGGTAAAGGAAATATGTAAGGACACTCTAAGGCCTCAATCTGCCTACTCCTTAGAGTGGTGGACAAAGGTAGGTAAAGGAAATATGTAAGGACACTCTAAGGCCTCAATCTGCCTACTCCTTAGAGTGGTGGATAAAGGTAGGTTGGGTTGTTGTAGCTCGATTACGGGGCCTCAATCTGCCTACTCCCCAAATCTCGCTGGAGATCGTCTGTGAGGTCTCAGTGTGTTCAACCCTAGGCCTCAGAGAGATCTGGCAGTTCGTTGCAAGTCTTGTCTTATATAGGTCGTTTCGTCTACCTGTTGCGTCATCAGTGAAAGTAGTGGGGTCACCGTCAATTAAGTGGGGGGATAATGATGCAACATCCCCCCACTTAATTGACAGTGACCCCACTACTTTCATTTCAAGTGACCTTACCTGTCTACAAATGTATTACTTGTTGCATAGAATATTTTTATTTAATATATGTTTCTATTTTTCAAATCTCCCGGGTTTTTGACTCCTAAAACTCAAAGGGTATTAGTGAATTCTTTCATTTTAGTGAATTTTCGTAGAAAAAATTCACTAATGGGGAGATCCCGACTTTTGAATGTTGAAATAAATTTTGCAAATGAGCGCGAACTAGGACCCCTAGAACCCATATCTGGGGTCAGTTTCAATTTATATATATATATATATATATATATATATATATATATATATATATATATATATATATATATATATATATATATATATATATATATATATATATATATATATATGTATCACACCGATAACTCAAAAAATAATGGGCCGATTTTGATAAAATTTGGCATGGACCTTTCTCTTGTTAATGGCTTGGATCAGTTCGTTAGTCAGGAAAATCGGAAGAGGTTTTCCGGGAAAATTTTAAGTTTTCATTCCAAAAAAATTCTTATCTCAAAAAATAATGGGCCGATT
>OZ023264.1:84812692-85232235 GCA_964006375.1 Tillus elongatus
CAGCCGCCCACAAAAGCTGAAAAGCGCAAGCCTTCCCGCCTCCATCTCCTGGAAACAGGAAAAACCGTTAACGGAAAATCCCATCCGATGACGATTCAATGTCTTGTAAATCTGACTCCGAGGCAAGCCAAGACACGGAGCGGGCCGCAAGTACTGCTCCCAAATCCACCCTCCCACCTCCGATATTCCTCCACAATAAGGAAAAGTGGACCTACCTCTCAGGCTACTTTACCAGCCATAAGATTAGCTGCGTTAAGGATTAGAATCTTACAGATTCCGTAAGAATCCACTTGACTTCATCTACAGATGTCAGATGGGCTACCAAAATCATGGATAGCCTGCAACTCCAATATCATTCCTTCCAGCTTCAGGAGGACAAACAATTAAAAATTGCCCTCAGGGGGCGTCTGTGAATCCATCCCCATCGAAGAGGTTGAAAAAGACATCATCGCCCAGTGTTTCCATCCCGATGGTGTTCACCGAATGCTACGCAGAGGTAAGGACAACAAAAAAATCCCCATGCCCCTCATCATGACAAATCTTCTAAGTCCGAAAGGTCAAGTTTCGGCATACAAACTGTCTGCGGCCTCATCGTCAAGGTGGAGTCGCTACACAAAACCAACCTTCCGAACCAGTGACATCGCTGCCAAGGTTCGGTCACTCCCAACAGTCTTGTAGGGGTACCCCCTGCTGCGTAAAATGCAAGCGACCCCCATTTGTCTGTGGAGTGTAAAACCCCTATCCGTTGACAGAACTTGCTGTAATTGCGAGAAGGGTCACACCGCCAACTATAAAGGCTGTGTCAAATTTTATAAGCCCAACAAGCAGACCTCCCTAAGGAAGCCGCAGATTTCCTATGCGGCTGCGACTGGAACTTCCCGCCCTGACCAACCCGCAACAACCCCGAAACCGACAACTTCTAAGCCGAATCCAGCTCCCCCTGCAAAAGCAGCTTCCACTGCAAATGCAGCTCCCCCATAGACCTGTCCAGTGCACTGTCCCTTATTACTTCGATCAATTTCACACAGCTGAAAGTGGTCGCGGGGAAAGTCTTGAACATTCTCCAAACCGCTCCTAATCTGATGAGGCTGATCACTTCCGCCATCCCCCTAATCCCTGAAATCGTGTCATCTCTTAGAAAAGTAAATGACTTCGCGAAGAAAGCCACAATCCCTGCAGGTTGCATCCTGTAATGCAAACGGACTGGCCTGCAAAAGAAATGAGCTCCAAGAATTCGCCCTACGCTTAAAACTGGACGTTATTCTAGTCCAGGAAACCAATACGCGTCTTCCAACCAATCCGAAACTCCCCAACTATACATTGTACCGCAATGACCGCACCACTTCCCGAGATGGCGGCATGGCAGTGTATGTCAAAACAAATATTGACCACCACCCTCTCAGTAGACCAGCCATACAAAACATCAAGGCTACACAAAACGTAGTCAACGCTTCCTCTGCAGGCCCAATAAAGCTCATTTCTGCCTATAATCCCGCATGAAAGAGAATTATAGGCGCCGACCTCGACCTCTTATTTGATACCAACCAATCCATTATAATTGCTGGCGATTTAAATTCCAAATACTAAAAATCCCAATACAAATGGGAAAATCCTCCAATTCTATGTAGACAGCCATGCAAATTGTATGGTCGACGCTCCACAAAAACTTACATATTTCGGCAGTGTGGGTCACCCCGACGTGCTCGACATAGTAATCATGTCGAACACCACCCTTCCCGATGAAATAACAACCCTAAACGACCTCTTGTCGGACCATAACCCAGTCATTTTGCAGCTCGGATATGACAACGACGAACCCGACTTCCCAAGCAAAAAGATACTGTGGCCAGTTTTCACAGAACATCTAAAAAATACTCTTGACAATATTCCGGTTATCGGCAGCATCCCCGAACTCGAGGGTGCAGTGGATAATCTACAGTCCACAATACAATGTTCTATCGAACATGCATCAAGAACGTACCCCGCCCCAAGCAATCTGCCCCCATTCCCGTCCAGTATCAGAGAAATGATACTGAAAAAGAACCGCGTGCGTAGACTAGCTCAACGCACCGGAAACCCCACTGACAAACGAGACGCAAACAGACTTATCAAATAAGTACGATCCGCCCTACAAGAACGCCGCAACAACCGTTTGAAGGAACGCTTGCAAACCCTGTCCGCCCAAGACAATTCCATCTGGCAAATGGCAAAAGCCCTTCGCTTCCATAAACTTCCGATATCCCCACTTCACGGCCGTAACTGCATCGTATACACGGATGCGGAGAAAGCAAGTGCATTCGCGGAGTTGCAACTCAGCCCGAATTATAACAACGTTGATCTGTCGCACCTCGCAAGAACCCACCATTATGCCAAGAGTGCGCTTCGCGCCAGCCCAGACACAGAAGTTTCCCAAATAACCAAATCATTAAAAAAATGGGAAAGCTCCAGGATACGATGGAATCTCCAACGTAGCCCTCAAAAACCTCACCCGCAAAGCCAGTCATAGTTGCGATTATGAATGCCATGCTGAAAGTTCAACATTTTACTTCCATGTGGAAACTTGCCGACATTATCAACATTCCAAAACCCAGCAAAAATCCTCTGTTTCCTCAGAACTACAGGTCCATTAGCCCACTTCCAGTGATCGGCAAAATCGCCGAAAGACTGATTCAGAAAAGGCTAGCCTCATTCACCTCTGAGAGCCATATCCTTCCTGACGAGCAATTCGGTTTCAGACACCAGAACTCCATCACAGACGAAGATTTTCGCGTGCTGGAAAACATCACCGAAGGATTTAATAAAAACAAGTCAACTGGTGCAATATTTCTCGACATTGCTCAGGCCTTCGACAGGGTGGGGCATGCGGGCCTCCTAAACAAACTTCTATTATTTAATTATCCTCTCCCTCTGATTCTGCTAATCAGGTCATACCTGCAACAGAGGAAGTTCCAGATCAAACAGCTGGGAACCAGATCTAGAACCTATTGAGCCACGGCTGGTCTCCCGCAGGGTTCTGCGATCTCCCCTCTGCTGTACAATATATTCGTCGCAGACATATCGACACCGCCCCTAAACGTGACATACGCACTGTACGCATTGCCACCCTGTTCTCTTACTTTTCGTTATTCAATGTAATGACGAAAAGTAAGAGAACAGGGTGGCAATGCGTACAGTGCGTATGTCACGTTTAGGGGCGGTGTCGATATGTCTGCGACGAATATATTGTACAGCAGAGGGGAGATCGCAGAACCCTGCGGGAGACCAGCCGTGGCTCAATAGGTTCTAGATCTGTGAAAAAGTTGTTTCTACATTTCCAACGTCTGATCACCTTAGGTTCGTGGCCGATGTAGATTACCACGATTTTGCAAGTAGGCATTTACTACTGACCTGAAATTAAATATTTGTGTTTTATGTCTCGGGAAAAGAATGGCGATATTTAATTAAATATCAATATATATATATATATATATATATATATATATATATATATATATATATATATATATATATATATATATATATATACAGGGTGGCGCATTTATGTAACAAAGTTCAATATCTTGTTTCCTATGAAAGGTAGAAAATTTTTTTTTCACTAAGTTACATAATTTTAAGCTGTCCTTATTATAAAATTATTTTCCGCTATACAGGGTGATTAATAAAAGCCTGACATGTGCCAACTTAATTTTTTTTAATTGAACACTAGGTATATTACTTAATATTTAAACGTAGCATACTTTCGTCTATAAAACGGTATGCAGTTTTTTAGTTTTGGTAGCGGCGTTATCAAGTTATACAAGAAATACTGAAAAGTTTGACGTCTGCACGCTACTACAAAATGTCTTTTAAGTTATCATGCGTAACTCCGATTTCAAAGAAATTTTATACTCAGATTGTTAAAGAATAACTCAATCCACTATTTTAAGTTAATTTAAAAATTAACGTACAGGGTGATTTCTATAGGGACGCCAAATAGCAAATTTTCAAACGTGATTTTCTCAAAATTTTCAAATACAACACCCTGTATATTATTGCATAAATAGGTTCAGCGATTCATTAACTACAAATATCATTAAACAACTATATACCGAAAATCATTATTTTTTAAAATAATTTAACCTTTTTAAATATGAGCCCAACATTATTCTTTAATACTTCATAAGGAGGCTGTTGAAAATTGTGTAGAACAGTAGATAGGTTTAGTAGATGGCAACATTGTGTGACCATATGTGAAAAGGGCCACACATGAAGAAAACATCTGTAGCGTAGGATAGATAAGTTTTAGTTTTAAGGAAAGACAGAAGTCTAGTTGTGAACGAGATTTGAACGCGTAAAGACACAGCTCGAACGAACGTTTACCAATAGAATTTAAAGTTATTAATTATTAACGTAAAACCGATATAGGCAGTAATTGTTATTCAATCGTACATTATTAGGGTTTAAGTAGTTAAGTGTAAATATTCATTGTTTCACGCATCGTTATTTTTATATTTGTTCCTTTTGTTATTAAAAAAGCTGAACCAGCAACGTGTGTGTATTTTTGCAACGAATGAACGAACATATTTTACATTTTTGGTGCCGAAACAACGGGAAACGCGCGGATTAACGGGAACGGTAAAACAAAGTGAACGATCAAAGTGAAAACAATGGAGCCAGTTCTTCTTAAAAGAAAAATTGTACGCACTCAGCTTACTAAGCTTATTGCTTATGCCAACGAAGAAGTTTCAAAGTCTGATGCTTCAATCAACGAATTATCAATCACAGTATCAAGGGTGAAAGCCTGTAAGGAAGAGTTGAGAATAGTTAGCGAAAGTGTCCTTAGCAAGACGCCAGATAATAAACTAGAAGAAGAGCTGAACAAAGAAATCGAATATAATGATCAGGCAGTACAAGCCATAGCGAATCTTGAATTACGGCTTAAAGACTTCCAGATGACAACCCCACCGACAGCTGTTTGTCATTCAACTCCTCAAACAGATAACTGTAACCGTACAGTGGTGCCAGCGTACAAGTCAACGGTGCGGTTGCCAAAGCTGGAACTAAAACAGTTTAACGGAGATCTGACAGCATGGGTGCCATTTTGGGAGCAATTTAAAACAGCCGTACACGACAATACCGAAGTAGACCCAGCATCCAAGTTTAACTACCTGCAGTCGGTCTTAACAGGAAAGGCAGCAGAGACAATAAGTGGATTGACACCAACCGCCTCTTGTTATGCTGCGGCGATAGATATGCTACGACATGAATTTGGCAACACCGAGCGCATCATAGACAACTATATCGGTCAACTTATATCACTGGAGCCGGTGGGTAGAGGAGACAAAGATGCTTTAAGGAAGCTTTTCAACACGTCTTCATCCATAATGAGGACCCTGACGTCACTGGGTGTTCCAGTTATCCAATATGGGATCACAATGAAGTCGGTGCTTGTCAAGGCCCTTCCACATAGCTTGCGGGTGGCATTTTATAGACAGGAAAGTGAAGATAGATACAATGGCGCATCTGGAAGTAGTGAGAGTACCGAAACAAGTAACGACAAACAATGTCAGCGGACAATTGATCATCTACTTATGTTTTTAAAACGCGAGGTTGAGTCACTTGAGCTAGCGCAACAAACATTTAAAGACCCCACAAACGAAAAGACACCAACGAGGCGGGAAACAAAACAGATATGCACTGCAGCCGAGTTAGTAACCGGAGTACTAGACTCGTGTTTATTTTGTGGTTCCAGGTATCACGATATAAATAAGTGTAATGGCCGGCAAACAATCGAGCAGCGGAAAGACATCTTGAGAAAGAATGCAAGATGTTTTAGATGTATGAAACCAAACCATACATCTAAATTTTGTAAAAACTCGAATATTAGATGCGAGAAATGTCAGGGGAGACACATAACAATAATGTGCGATCCAACATTTAAGAAAATTCAGAATAAAGCCACTCCTGTGCAGACAACTAATTTGTCAAATCTTAACGGAATAAATAATGTATTATTGCAAACTGCCTGCGCATATATTAGCGACGAAAGGGTCCAAAAAAGCCTCTTTGTGCGAATGGTTTTAGATGGCGGCAGTCAATTAACGTTTATCAGAGAATGTGTTTCGAAAAGGTTACGGCTACCGATAATTGGGCAACACAAACTTTCCGTTATTTCATTCGGCAACAAGGATAGGTTGCCAGCTCGTCTCTGCAACAGAGTAAAGGTCACATTAAAAAGTCAACATGTAAATGAAAACTTTATAACGATTACAGCCGTGGAAATACCGGAAATTTGTTTTGATGGGTTAAAGGTGCCAACAGGTAATCATCCTCCCTTATCTCAATTCAAATTGGCAGATACTCCAGGCCAAAATAGATCTCAATTAGTGGAAGGCATTAGCCTACTGATTGGTGCCGATCATTATTGGAAGATTGTTACTGGAGAGAACATACGTTTGTCAGAAACACTAACGGCGGTTAATACGAAGTTGGGATGGACATTACATGGGCCAGAAACGGTAGACACAACTTCGCTTAACTTTACAACAGTGCTGTTTGCCAAGACCTTTGAAGAGGACAATGTCGATGTGAGCCAGTCGGGTAATTTAGAGACAATTGTTATTAGATCTAACGAGGACTGTAGTAATAGTGAAATTGAACGAGTGTGTAAAGACAATGTTAAGTATAAGAACACTTTTAACGAAATAGATCTCCCATGGAAAAACGGATATAGTGAAATAAATATTGACTCTAAATATAGTGGTGCGTCAACGAAGAAATTATTAAAAATCACCAGTTTAAACGAATTGGCTTGTGACAAAGAAGTGTCAAGTTCAGTGAACAATAACGTAAATAGACCTCTTTATTATATGCCTCACCGGGTGGTCTATGGGACAGATAAAACAACGACGAAAGTGAGAGTGGTATTTGATTGTTCGGCTCACGCACCGGGTTTGGCATCCCTAAACGACCTACTATCAGCTGGTCAGAATTTAGTGCCCGATATTGTGAAGGTGCTTTTAAACTTCAGGGTCGGACTGAGTGGCGTAGTAGCAGATATAGAGAGTGCAGATACAGATCGAGACGTTCACCGTTTGTTATGCTATGAAGACCCACCCATATGTTCCTCAATCAAGGAATATAGGATGAATAGAGTAACTTTTGGTGTCACCAGCAGTCCCTTGCTTTTGGCAGCAACGCTCAGGAGACATCTGGAAACAATTAACGGTGATACCTGCACCAAACCTTGGTAAGTCGTTTTATGTAGATGACTTAGTAACAGCAGTAAATTCTTCGACTGAAGCTAGGCAACTGTATAAAGAAGCTAAAGAGATTCTTAACTTGGCTGGAATGAACTTGAGAAAATGGTGCACAAATAACGAAGACCTAAAACGATTTTTTATAGAATCGCACGAAGTAGATCAGGATAGTATTGTTAAGGTACTGGGTTTAAAATGGAATACATTAACAGACTGTTTAAGCGTAGAGATAGGTTCTTTAATAGTTTCTTGCAATTCCACTCAATTAAGTACAAAACGGAATGTCTTAAGAAATATTTCAAGAATATTTGACCCGCTTGGATTCTTGTCACCGTTTACAGTTAGAGCAAAATTATTAATGCAAGATATCTGGAAGGCAAATTTGGATTGGGATGAGTGTTTAACGGAAGAAATCAGTAACGAGTGGAAGGCGTGGTGTGCAGATTTGTCCTTACTAGAAACGTTCTCTGTACCTAGATATAATATGAATCGAAACGATCCCACGATTCAGTTACATATTTTTGCTGATGCGAGTCCCAAAGCTTACGGGGCCGTGGCATATATTCGAATAAAAAATAACGATTGCTTTGGAACTAATTTGTTTATATCGAGGTCACGAGTAGCACCGTTAAATAATGACTTGGGTAACGAACTAACTTTACCTAAATTGGAATTAACGGCTGCCTTGTGCGCAGCCCGGCTGGCGAATAATATTTTAAATTGGGTAGGTGAAAATGCGATTAGGTTTATCTCTGGTCAGACTCAAAAATTGCCCTATACTGGATAAAGGGCAAAATGGAAAAATGGAAACCTCATGTTAAAAACAGAGTGTGCGAAATTGAAGGGTTAACAAAAAGTAATAATATCATATGGAAATATTGTCCCGGATCAGAAAATCCGGCTGATCTGTTAACGAGGGGAGTAAAATCAGGAGACTTAATAAAGTCTGATTTGTGGAAGTGCGGCCCTGTCTGGTTAAGGGAAGATCCAGGTCAATGGCCTGAAGATAACGGGGTATTCTCTGACCTAGATATGGTCATTTTAAATGTTTGAACAGATGTTAGCATAGAACTAGGTAGACAAGAAATGTCTGATTTTGGACTAATTAATAAAATATCACATTTTTCAAGGTTGTTGCGTGTAATGGGATATATACAAAGATTTATTTTCAATTTAAGAAACCGTACTAACAAACGACAAGGCCCGCTGAAGGCTGATGAAATACGTAACGCGGAAAACTATTTAATAAAAGTTGTTCAGTTTGATCATTACAAGTTCGAAATAAATTCAATGCGGTCAACCAAATGTTTAGATTCTAAGTCGAGTATTTTAAAGTTGAATCCATTTTTAGACAACGAAGGAGTTATGAGGTTAAAAGGTCGGCTGCAGAATTCTGATTTAGCATACGATTTAAAACACCCGATTATCTTGCCCCCGAAGTCGTGTCTCACCACTAAAATAATTACCCATGCTCATAGCAGGGCATATCACGGGGGAGTAAATGCAACGTTAGCTAGCATCAGGAATAAATATTGGGTAGTGCGAGGTAGGCAAGCAGTAAAAAACGTTGTACAGAAATGTTTTATATGTAGGCGTTATCGAGGAAAACCGGCTCAAGAACCGTTTGCTCCGTTACCTAAAGAACGTATTATGGCGGCAAAACCATTTCAAGTCACAGGCACTGATTTCGCAGGACCTCTGTACGTAAAAGAAAATAACGAGCCTGGGAAAAAGGTTTATATCTTGCTTTTGACGTGCGCAGTTACTCGAGCTGTTCACTTAGAATTAGTACCTAACGTAACAACCGAAAGCCTTTTAAGAGCCTTCAGAAGATTTATATCTAGGAGGGGTGTACCGTCGGTAATATATTCCGATAATGCTAAAACCTTTAAAAGAGCCGACTTAGAGCTTCAAGTTTTAACACAAATGCTATGTGCTTCAGACGTACAACACCTCGCCCAAGAGCAACGCATTCATTGGCGCTTCATAGCAGAACGTGCGCCATGGTGGGGTGGTTGGTGGGAGCGACTGATTAGAACGGTGAAAGATGCCTTAAGAATAACACTAGGAAGGTCGCTTTTAACCAGCGAAGAGTTACAAACTGTCTTAATTGAGATTGAAGGTACAATTAATGCGAGACCCTTAACGTACATTGGAGATGACCCTCAAGACCTAATTATTCTTACGCCTTCGCATTTTTTAATTGGTGAAAACCAACGTGATATTTTCAACGTAAAATTTGACCAACAAATCGAGAGGGCTGCAATCATAGACCTATGGAAGAAACGACAAAAATTAACTTTGAGGTTTAGAAAAAGGTGGATCAACGACTATCTGCAGCAACTTCGATCAGCACATCAGTTTTCACCAAAGGTGTCGGCGTCGTTGTGCGTGGGTGACTTAGTGCTGCTTCACAATCCTCAGGTGCCGCGTTTATTGTGGAAAATTGTGAAAATCGAAAGAGTTTTCCCCGGCCGTGATGGTAAAGTGCGGGCTTGTGAAGTGCGCCTTCCAAGTGGGCAAATCCTACGTCGGCCAGTCCAACTACTGTATCCTCTGGAGCTTCATTTTCCGGGGCGGGAGGATGTTGAAAATTGTGTAGAACAGTAGATAGGTTTAGTAGATGGCAACATTGTGTGACCATATGTGAAAAGGGCCACACATGAAGAAAACATCTGTAGCGTAGGATAGATAAGTTTTAGTTTTAAGGAAAGACAGAAGTCTAGTTGTGAACGAGATTTGAACGCGTAAAGACACAGCTCGAACGAACGTTTACCAATAGAATTTAAAGTTATTAATTATTAACGTAAAACCGATATAGGCAGTAATTGTTATTCAATCGTACATTATTAGGGTTTAAGTAGTTAAGTGTAAATATTCATTGTTTCACGCATCGTTATTTTTATATTTGTTCCTTTTGTTATTAAAAAAGCTGAACCAGCAACGTGTGTGTATTTTTGCAACGAATGAACGAACATATTTTACAGAGGCTTTGGACGAAAATATGAAGTTTTGACAAAGGTAATTTATATAGTTCTGTCAAAAATAATCGTGTTGTATAATAATAAGGTGGATCAAATAGTGGTGTATTTTGGTTCAAGTTTATAGAAGATATAGTTTTAATAACTGCTATTTAAGTTATGAATTTTTCTAAAGAAGAATTTAGCGATATGATTTATGTGTTGGGCGCGAGTGATAAAAATTGTTTACTTGCAACTCGTCTTTATCACGAAAGATTTTCAAATAGAAGACAACCCAGTAGAAGGACTTTGACGAACTTATGCAGCGTTTTGATCAAACCGGTAATGTTGTTAAATACAGAAAAAGAACAAAAACTATAATTAATGAAGAAAATAAATTTGCCGTTGCATTAAGTGTAACTGAACATCCTAATACAAGCTCTAGGGCCATGTGCAGACAACTGAATATCAGTAGAAGGTCTATTCAAAGAATGCTAAAGATAAGCAAATTTCACCCCTACCATATCCATCTCGCACAAGAACTAAAACCAGCTGACTTTAACCTAAGAATAGATTTCTGCCAATGGGGTTTACGGAAATTAAATCAAGATGTACACTTCTTTGATTATGTCTTGTTTGCGGACGAAGCAACATTCCATAGAAATGGTAACGTCAATAGACATAACTTTCATTACTATGACACCGCAAATCCCCATGTAATAAGAACGAAAAGCCAGATGAGATGGTCGTTAAATGTATGGGGAGGTGTCTTAGGAAATCATGTCATAGGACCCTATTTCTTTGAAGGCCATCTTAATGGAAAACATTACCTTCGATTTCTTCAAACTGATTTGGAAGAATTACTGGAAGATGTCCCCTTGTTTGTTCGCTCAAGATTCTGGTTTCTCCATGATGGTGCGCCTGTGCATCACACGGCTCTCATCCGACAACACCTGGAACAAAGATTTGCCGGTAGGTGGATTGGAAGAGATGGACCAGTCAGGTGGCCTCCTAGGTCTCCTGGTTTTACCAAAATGGATTATTTTTTATGGAGTTATATAAAGGATCAGGTATAGAAAATACCACCTACTACGAAGAATGAAATGAAAACGAGAATAAAAAACGTTTTTCGCAATGTACCTTTAAGCATGTTAACAAATGCTGGGAGATCTTTCCGTAATCGTTTACAAATGTGCATCGATCAAAACGGGAACCATTTTGAACACTTACTTTGAGGACATTTAACCAGTTTCTCTGTCATATTATAATATTTCTTATTATCATTATTTTGTTGTTGATAAATAAATATGTAGATGTTTATTCGCTCATAAATATAAACACAAGTGCCATAAAGGCGTAGAGTAAGTCATAATTATAACAATACATGTTCAATATCAAAACAAAACAAAAGAAAATAATGTAGGTATAGTAAATAAAAAATGCAGAAAGTGAGTTTCACTGTTGATCATTCAAATGTTTTTCAAAGTATTCATCTAAACTATATAAAACTGGACCTTTTGGTTGAATTTTTCAAGGTAATCGTCTTATATTAAGTGGTACCTTATTGAATGTACGTATAACATTGTATTCAGCATTTCTCTGCAGTCTTGCTATCCTAGCATAGGGTGTTGCATAATTGTTTCTATACCTTGTTATATAATTCTGTTCCCGCATATATTGACTGACTATTTCAAGATTTTATTTTACAAATATTACGTACTGAAACACATACATCGAATAACAGGTAAGTATTTTTTCTTCAATTAAGTATCCTTTACAATGAACGGTTAGCTTTAGCCCTAATATGGCACGCAAGCAGCATTTCTGCGCAACAGAGATAATGCCAACCGAGTCGCGTCACACCACCATGCCATATAGGTTGATGGACTCAATAAAAGCGTGGAGAGACTTGAAAGATGCTTCCTTAGATACCAACATTGAAAGAGTTCCTAAAAATATGAGTATATGTACTTATCTTACTGGTTATGTAGCTTATATGCGCTTTCCAGTTTAACTTTTAGTCTACATACAGGCGTAGGAACCTAACCCCTTCCAGTGTTTTCAGCCCAATGTTTATTTCAAAAAATAATGATTTTCGGTTGTTTTCTATTTAAAAATCTTTCGTAATAAAGACGAGTTGCAAGTAAACAATTTTTATCAGTCGCGCCCAACACATAAATCATATTGATAAATTCTTCTTTAGAAAAATTCATAACTTAAATAGCAGTTATTAAAACTATATCTTCTATAAACTTAAAAATACACCACTATTTGATTCACTTAATTATACAACACGATTATTTTTGACAGAACTATATAAATTGACTTTGTCAAAACTTCATATTTTCGTCCAAAGCCTCCTTATGAAGTATTAAAGAATAATGTTGGGCTCTTTTTTTTAAAAGGTTAAATTATTTTAAAAATAATGACTTTCGGTATATAGTTGTTTGATGATATTTGTAGTTAATGAATCGCTGAACCTATTTATGCAATAATATACAGGGAAAATAATTTTATAATAAGGACAGCTTAAAATTATGTAACTTAGTGAAAAATATTTTTTCTACCTGTCATAGGAAACAATATATGGAACTTTGTTACATAAATGCGCCACCCTGTGTATATATATATATATATATATATATATATATATATATATATATATATATATATATATATATATATATTATATATATATATATATATATATATATATATATATATATATAAACATATAACAATTTTAACTGACCCTGGATATGGGTTCTAGAGGGGCCTAGCGTTCATTTCAAGAATTTTTTTCAAAATTCAAATGTCGGGATCTCCTCATTAGTGAACTCTTTTAAGAAAATTAACTAAAATGTAGATGAGAAGTCCTGAGGCAGCGATTATGTATGATAGCAAATTTTCATAAAAGACCAAGTCCAAAATGAAATAAAGATAAGAAATATAAATCCTGACGCAAGCGTCTTATGACAAAATTAGTTATAAAAATAAAAATAATTAATGAGAAATGTCATGTAGCCCCACATAAGCAAAGTTGTGCTGGTCAAAAAATAAATTGTTGTAAAACAAGAACGTACTCGTATTTGCAGTCGATCATTTGCAGTTAGTCAGTTTAAAGTTGCGCCTGGGTATGACAAATTTTCCATAATTATCAGTGAAGAATATAACTATAGATTTAGTATATTTAATACCTATTTCATATATTTTTCGCCAAAAAGTGGTTTTTGATTTTTTACTGTTTTTTAGCGATTTTTTTTTATATTCTATAATGAGGAGATCTGTGTTTATATATATATATATATATATATATATATATATATATATATATATATATATATATATATATATATATATATATATATCCGACCGATAACTAAAAAAATAATGGACCGATATTGATCAAATTTGGTGAGTACCTTCCTTTTGCAAGTTCGTTATCCACGAAAACTCCGGAAAATTTTGTGTTTTCTTTCTAAAAACATCATATCTCCGTAAATAACAAAGTTAAGTTCGTTATCCACGAAAACTCCAGAAAATTTTGTGTTTTCTTTCTAAAAACATCATATCTCCGTAAATAACAAAGTTAAGTTCGTTATCCACGAAAACTCCGGAAAATTTTGTGTTTTCTTTCTAAAAACATCATATCTCCGTAAATAACAAAGTAAGGGCAATGTTGTTTTGGTACGCGTGTTTGTATTATAAAGAGTGAACCCTGTACCAAAATTTAGGTCTCTAGCTTTAAAGACAACGAAGTTATGGGCAGTTAAACAAACAAATTTTGGAGTTTTCCTTAAAACGTCAAACTCGCAATTTTAAACGTCAAAATTGGCAATGTTTAGGAAAAGAATGTGAAACAAATACCGATTGTGAAAAGAAAATGTTGCAAGAAGAGTGTTCTGCACACCCTTAAGTTTCAGATTCAACCGTCATTGCCCTTCATTTTACTAAAATATTTACAAAATATCCATTTCAAATAGACCCTTTCTTTGATGCTTTGGCTGTCAGTTTAGTTAAGTTGGTGCCTTTTTGGATATTTATTTGTAGGTTTAGTGAAGTTTATGGTTTAACGGCCTATAATTTTTTTTAGCTAATTTTCGTAGAACAAATTTGTTAATCCATTTTTGCATTTTGTATTGAAATATGATGCGTTTATAAGAAAAAAATCAAAAATCTGATGGCAGTAAGTGCGTTTTGGTAGCGAATTTTCGGTAAATTTGCAGATTAGCTCCCGAACACTTTTCAAAAAACTGTTTTCAGAAACCTGCCTAGGCCCCCCCTGGTTCCACAAAACCCAAGAAAAATTTCTTGTTCACACCCCCCAAGGAAGTTACGGGACCAGGAGTGAATAGGGGTGCTGGCCGGGGTAGGTAGTAAAAAGGAAATATGAGCAGAAAGTGCGAATAAAACGGGCTTGAAAGTTGTCTTTTTCACATCTTGAAGCCATATCTCCCTTAAACCCGGGCTACCCCTCACAGCACCCCTATTCCCCCAAAAAATTTCTTGTTTACACTCCCCAAGGAAGTTACGGAACCAGGAGTGAGTAAGGGTGTATAATTTTTTTAGCTAATTTTCGTAGAACAAATTCGTGAATGCATTTTTGAATTTTATATCGAAATATGATGCGTTTGTAAAAAAAAGAGCTAGACGCAGTAAGTGAGTTTTGGTAGAGAATTTTCGGTAAATCTGCAGTTTAGCTCCCGAACGCTTTTCAAAACACTGTTTTCAGAGACCTGCCTAGGCCCCCCCTGGATTCACAAACATCAAGAAAAATTTCTTGTTCACACTCCCTAAGGAAATTACGGGACCAGGAGTGAGTAGGGGTGTATACTTTTTTTTAGCTAATTTTTGTAGAACAAATTCGTTAATGCACTTTTGCATTTTTTTTTCGAAATATGATGCGTTTGTAAGAAAAAAAACTGGACGCAGTAAGTGCGTTTTGGTAGCGAATTTTCGGTAAATTTGCAGTTTAGCTCCCGAACGCTTTTCAAAAAACTGTTTTCAGAAACTGCCTAGGGCCCCCCTGAGTCAACAAACCCCAAGAAAATTTCTTGTTCATACCACCCAAGGAAGGTAAGGGGCCAGGAGTGAGTAGGGGTGCATAATTTTTTTTAAGCTAAATTTCGTAGGACAAATTCGTTAATGCATTTTTGCATTTTTTGTCGAAATATGATGCGTTTGTAAGAAAAAAATCTGGACGCAGTAAGTGCGTTTTGGTAGCGAATTTTCGGTAAATTTGCAGTTTAGGTCCCGAACGTTTTTCAAAAAACTGTTTTCAGAAACCTGACTAGCCACACCCCCCCCCCCTAGATCCACAAACCCCAAGGAAAAATTCTTTTTAACACCCCCCAAGGAAGTTACGGGACCAGGAGTGAGTAGGGGTGCTGAGCGGGGTAGGTAGTAAAAAGGAAATATGAGCAGAAAATTCGAATAAAGCGGGCTTGAAAGCTGTCTTTTTCACATCTTGAAGCCATATCCCCCTTAAACCCTGCCTACCCCGCACAGCACCTCTATTCACTCCCAGTCCCATAACTTCCTTTGGGGGGGTGTGAACAAGAAATTTTTCTTGTGGTTTGTGCATCCAGGTGGGGTCCTAATAATGTTTCTGAAAACAATTTGCTGAAAAGCGTTCGGGAGCTAATCTGCAAATTTACCGAATTTTCATTAAATTCTTCAAATTTCAATAACTCAATTTGCTATTAACGTAAGCTTTGTTGGTTAGGAAACCAACATTTAAGTTTATTTTCCGAAAATTTTTGTATATTTTCAAACCATAAGTAATTTTGATAAAATATAGTACATTGTTTCTACCACATAGGCTATACCGGTAATCAGATTGATGCCTGCTCGCATTTGCTATTAAAAACATTTTTATGAAAATTCACTTCCATAACACATTTGCTGCATCTAGACTTTTGAAAAATGTTTATATATTTTCAAACGATAAATTTATTTCGATGAAATATGGTACATTGTTTCTACTATATACGCAACCAAGTTTGATGCCCACTTTCATCAAAGAAAGACATGCTATTAAAAATATTTTAAAGAAAATTTGCTACCATAACGCACTTGCTGCCTCCAGAGATTTTTTTATGTTTGATTGATACATGTTGTTTCTCAAATAATAAATTTAGTACTTATACCATTTTAGTAATTTTTTCATTAAGTAGAAAGTTAGAATTTGGCATATAGTGTAGTCTCTATTAAAGCAATTTGCCTGCCAAATCACAGTGGAGTAACTTTATCATTTTTATAAAACAAATATTGAACTTTTATAGAAAAACAAAACTGTTGCTGGTCAACGAATTTATCTAAGTTTAAAATAAAAGACAGTCAGTTATCCAATTTCATGAAAAATGGTCGATTATTTTTATTATTTTATATACGTACATGTATATAAATTTAAGGTGACCTTGGTTAGGGGTTGGAGAGCTATAGTCTAGCTCATTTGAAGAAAATCAAGCTATTATGGTCAACGCATGAGTTAAAAGTAGTGCACGGGAACTCCCGACACCGATTTGTTTAAACTAAATACACATGATGCAACAGAGGAATGAACGATAATTTCAATGTTGTTCATTACCACCCCCAAGACACACGATCCCATCTCCTAGTCAGAACTAAAACATATATTTTTCCCTCTGCAGTAACATCCCATATTCTGTGCCCAAAATATGACTTTCGTGAGGCTCTCCGGTTCAGAAGTGGTGTTTGCGTATATAGCCGGAGTGATGTTTCAGTTCAAAGACAACTGTTTTTAGAGGCTGCTTCTTATGATGTCATGTGGCTTAAAATTTAATTATTAAACTCAACAAAGTTCTAGGTTGCGTTGATTGTTCGTCAATTACGATCTATACAACGAACTTTTTATTACCTATCTAGTAAAGTTAAGTATTTGGCATAAAACCACCAGAATTCCAAAGTAGTTCTATTTGGCGATTTTAATGTCCATAATTCTAACTGGCTCAAGTTTTCAAATTATGTAAATGGCGCAGGACGAACCTCTGAACTCTTTGCTATCAGTTGAGATCTGATGCAGATAGTGTTCTGATTCGCATTCCAGAAATAGGTGACCTTTTTTTATTTTTTTAATATTATTGGCTGCGGCATCTCAGGCCATTAGCACATTTTTACCATCATTCAATATTTTTTAAAATTTTCCAGACAGAGTCAAATTGGCTCGCCCGGGAATCGAACCCGGGACCTCTCGCTTAGCAGGCTGGCACTTAGCCACCTGCGCCACGAGGGCATCTGAAATAGGTGACTGTACAGCCTTACTTCTATACTTTTCTACAAATAATCCCGAAAACTGTAAAAAACCAACATTGCCTCCCCTATACAAGTCTGATTATTGTCTCATATCCGCAACATATTTGCTACAAACAGATAACTTCTGAATTCCGCTAAATATAATGAATTAATAAGTTTTTACTCTTAGTTACCCTGGACATGTGTCTATTTTAATAATAATCCCACATAATGCACCAACTTCATTACTGAAACTATCTTATTAGGCATGGAAGCCTATCTTTCTCATTCATCAAAACATATCAGTTCCAAAAAAAAACCATGGCTCAAAACAGCAGCAGTTACTGAAAATTTTTCTTACAATTTTAGCCGCGAAACTCAAGCCGCCTTCGTTTTAGAGAGGAACAGGTGCAAGTAGAAAAGTGTTCAACCAAAATTGACTTCCACCAATCAATAAGGAAAAAAGTCATTACATGTCCATCCAATACCCAATGTTTCCGTTCTACGGCAAAAATTATATGTAGAAATTTCAGCACCAGCTCTTCTTCTTTACTTTCCTGGTATCAAGCGATGAAGCATTCGCTACATTCTCAAAAAGGCTGATCTATTTACTGTCTATTTGCTTCAAATTCGACACTTAGCCCCCAGGGAAAAATTCCACCAAACATTCAGCTGTAAAGTCAAAAATCAGAGAAGTAGTTTTCAGATATTGTAATATTAAGCACATATTGGAAAATTTAGACATCAAAAAGCATCAGAACCCGATGGAATTGCAGCAAAGTTCTTAAGATTGTGTGATACTAAACTGTCTCCTATCTTACGTCGCCTTTTTCGATGTAATGTAAGTGGAGATATTTCCATCTTCTTCGAAACAAGCTCGAGTTCAGCCTGTACTAAAAAAGAAACAAATTCGATGTGAAACTCTATCGTCTTATTTCCATTCTATCAGTGTTATCTAAAGTTATGGAAAATGATCAATCAGAGCTTATAAAATACCTGAAAAAATCAAACATTCAAGTGATCGCCAGCACGGCTTTGGTAAAAACCAATCCACTGGCGATATTTTAGTATACATCACTTATCTTTGGAGTTCTGCTCTCGAGATATTTAGAGAAGGACATGCAATTTAATTAGATACTCCTAAAGCATTTGGTCTGGTTTATTATGCGGTACCCCTCAATGAACGTCCATCATACGGATACCTTTGCAAGTATATCCAGGGATTTCTAGTTTGTCGAAGGAGCGCTTATTGCATGTTGTTATTAATGATCTTCCATAAGATATTGTAGATATTAATGTATGTGTTCCACAGGATTCCATTTGGCTTCCACACTTTTTCTTTTGCATATAAATGACAACCAATAATTTCATTACCAGCTTTGCTGACGATAGCACTCTTTACAATACATTCTCATTGACTAGCCCTATTTCTGTTTGTAACTCCTTATCAATGAGAGCCGACGTATCCAACTCCATAAATTATAACCTATCTAATGTCCTTAGCTGGAACTTTGAAAATCTGGTTATGTTTAATGCTCTGAAAATACCAAATTGCATATACTTTAGGAAGAGTGGACTACAAGGCCCAAACATTCAGATGGCTGAAAAAAGCCTAAAAAATTACTCATTACCTTGGGTATAACTGTTGCAGAGGATATTTGTTCGCATTCACATGTGTCTAATATTGCAAAAGCAGCAGCAAAGAAGCTTGAGTTTGTGTTTCGGATTAAAAGTTTGTGTTATCATAGCTGTTTCTGGCGCTGTATAAAGCGCATATACATCCACGCTTGGAATATTGTTCTCATGTCTGTGGTGCTTACTTAATCACAACCTTGTCTAGACCACATGAGATAGGTTGGAGATATCTGCCTCTTTTATCGATACCAGCGCAAGTACCTTTGTTTGCAATTTTTATTGAACAAAAAAAAAAACAGTTTTATTTAAACGCGTATGCTTTTATAGTTAAATTACCCATTTGCCTAACTCTTCGTTGCGAATCCTTGCTTTTTCCTAGGGTCTCTGAGCTTTGGAATGTCCTCGCGACAGATTATTTAAGAAGCAAGTAAACACCCAGCTGGTGGCCTAACAATCAAGTTCGTGTTCTCTTAGAGACCCATAAGCTTTGCATTTCATTAACCATTTCAATAGAAAAAAGCGTTCGGGAAATCTCTCTATTAATGATTCAAAATGATTTGTCACGTCTAAACCATTGGAAAAATTGCTAGGTAGTTAAGTAATAGAAACAACGAAGGAGAATATAGTCTTGAATAATTAATGTATTTCGTTTATTGCATTTTGTTTATAAATTCAATAAAAAAACGCTATGAGGTTATACATCATCCGATACATACAACACAACTAAGTAAATTTATATAAAAAAATCCCTCAATTTTTGTTAAAGCAACCTCAGTAGCTCAGTGGGTGGAAGGTTGGCTTGCGACCCGTCACTTAAAACATTAATAAACAATTAATTTAGCACATACTGAAAAATAACAACTATTGAGGTCGAGACATTGGTCCTGAGTAAGTTGCATGTATGTGCGTTACGTATCTCTAGGTGACCGATAATCAAGTGTATTTTGCGATGTTGGGCTCGTAAAAGATCCGTACGCCGCTTGTAAAAATAAGAGGTTTGGCGAAACTAGCAGGTTGGTGAAGTGACACTGCATGCTGCATTGCGTTGATAATTGGCTGAGGTCGCGAAAATAGGCCACCGTTATTAAAAAAGGATCTGGTGATTGCTCTTTTTTCTAAGAGTTATCTTCCAAAGCTAACGTAATATTTAAAAAATGTTCAAAATAGGAAATTATAGCATATTATTTATAAGCATATAAGCCATATATTTTAGATTACGCAATGCGGCTTAAATTCACATGGTTTGATAAATATTACTTAGAGATTACCGAGATGAGATATATTAGCTGGTAGCATTTTTCGTTATCAATAACCGATAAAAGATAATCACTTTCAATGTATAACTAATTGATTTAGTTTAATATCAGGTGCCGGCTTCCGATCATGAATGCGTTAATATTCTTATATAGTCTGATTTTATGCATTGCAGTTGGACATGCAGCCAATATCCTGGGGGTCTGGTATCATGGAGGAAAGAGTCATCACATTCTTGGTGAAGTCTTGTTGAAGGAGCTGGCAAGACGAGGACATAACGTAACTATGCTTAGCCCATTTCCCCTGAAAAAACCTTTTCCCAATTATACCGATATTAATCTCACAGGGATCATCGAAGACCAACAATGTGAGTATTATTAATATTATTACTTTGTGTTGAATAGTGAATATTACTGTTTTATATAAGTGAAACCAGTAATCTATACATGTAATATGTATTCGTAAATTTTATATATTTGCCTGTTTAAGTATAAAATATAACAAAGAATTGCAAATTTAGTGCATATTTACTGTTTCAGGAGCTACGTATATAAATTAAACGTTGGCTTCTTGTGCCAATGCGGTTATTTTCATAGAGATAAAAATTCTGGATTTAGCATGTAAGAAAATTTAGCAACTAGGTATTGGTTGGGCTACAAATTTATACTTTTTCAATAAATGATTCGGCAAACGTTTTAGTTTGACGCAGTATAACTTCTTCCCCAAATAAGTCACAAAATAAAAATAATGAATATCATACCTTAATACTTTTTAAGGGACGATTTCTCAAATCAGTATTCTACCGGAATATTTATTATGTCGAACTGCAAACATATCTAGTTCAACGAATCATTTATGTTTTATTAGAAAACGATTAAGCTTTTTAAAAGGTGAATTTTTAATGTTTACTCGCCTAAGTATCTTAATAATTAAAGTTGTGTGTTATTTTATAACTTTTTTGACGGGCCGAGTAGACTGGTTCACCGGGTGAGTAACTTGTGGAAGTTTACACCATGAGGTCACTGGTTCGTGGCTCCTATTTAGACAGTCGGCTTTTTCACTTTATTGTAGAATAGCTGATGAGTTATGGGTTTTGTCCTTTGTCTATATACGAATGTATACTCTTCCCGCACAAGTGTAAGACATTAGGGTGCCAACTTTGTGTACAGTAAAGCTATTCTTATTATTATCTTATCCTGGAAGGCTTTTACACTTCTTCAAAGGATAATATTTACTCATCTCAGACAGCTCAGTTACTAAAGTGATTGAGCTCGGGTAGAGCCTCTTTCAGTTACCGCTTTCTGCATGGCCTTATGAAATATACTCCAAACCCCCAGTTTCTTAGTGCTCTTTATAAGATGCGTAACAACCACACCAGTTGATAACATGAATATCGGGATCACTTGGACACTATTTACCCTCCAGTTTCTCTTCACTTGCATCTCGAAGTCTCTGTACTCGATGACATTCTCTTTGTACTTTGTCCCCAAATAATTGATATTCAGAATGACCACGTTAGTCAGCGTCACTTTTGTGTAGGACTTATCCACTCATTATATCTGGCCTGTTGGGGACAACTTATTTGTCTGTAAGCAAAGCACGGTCCGATACCAATGCAGACTGCGTCCGGAGATTTTAACAACAGGCTTAGTTCTTGACGAATTATTCTCGCCACAGCGTTGTGGCTCTCTTTGTACTCCTTAGCAGCAACGTTGGATGTCTTTTAGTGATATACGGGATAGTCCCTAACGTCTGACATTAAAAAAATTCATTTGTCATCTTTGACGGAATGGTCTCCAATTATAATCTTCAAGCAGTTTCGTGTTGGAATAACCTGATCTTGTATGAACAGCAAAAAACTTTCAAGCAAACACCTGTCACGCCACCAACCAGTAATTCGACGCCGATTTGTCGATATATGCCTGGCATGCCTCATTTAGATGTCGTCCATGGAGCGGCTTCTGCATCCAGTATTGCAGTTTATCTTGATCAGTCCGATGGTGAGTTTGTGTTTCACTTTTCCTTAATTGTAACGGAGTGGAATCGTTATGTTAAGAAGTAAGCGCGTGCCGATAGAAATATGTACGTATGTTTAATATTTGTTGGTCTAATTGTTAACCAATATCCCACAAATCCTTTTCATTTTGATTGTTTAGTAAGGTGACGTTCCTTGGAATGCCAGGGGTGACGCCTTGTATTTGGTAGGAGCATTCGCACTTTCCGTTGCAGATTTTCGATGTCCCTTTCACTCCAGCTTACAATTCTAAGTGAATAGCTGAATGCAGAACATGCATATGTATTAAGAGCTTAAGTCACGTTCTTTCTGTAAAATATATGCTTGCACCACCCGCTTTACTCGCCTCGTTAACTCATAAGTCAGTTCGGTTTTCACCACTGAGTGGTTTTTCTTTGCTCTCTGTATTCTCAGGTATTTATAACACTCTGCTACATCCATTGAGGCAATTCGCTTGCCATTCTGCATTTTATCTACCCCTGCTTGTATTTTCTATCCGACTACACATAAGGCGCGACATTGGTCACTCCCAAATTGAATATCGCTACCGCTGGAAAACCTTTCTACGATTTTAAGGAGTTGTTGCAGATGGTTCGTTGTGGAGGCCATTAGCATAATATAATCCATTAAATGCAGATGAGTTATCATCACTTGCTTTTTGCCCTTGCTTTTTATACCGAAGCCATATCTTGTTGAGTTCAGACGGTTTGATAGTGGGCTCAATCCAAGGTAGAAACACAATGGACTGAGCGAGTCGCCCTAATATAGGCCTCCTCTAATTGGTATCATATTGGTTACGATATTATGACCTGTTTGTACAGGTATCTGAATATTTATTCTCCAGGGAAACATTGTCTGATTTAGGAACCTGAGGAAATAAGTGTCGATCTTATAGATCTTCAGCGCACTTAGAAGCGAATCTTGTGGAACTGAATAAAACGCCCTCTTATAATCTACTTAGGTAGAGAATAAATATTAGTCCATCGTAAGCTAGATTGCGTACAACCGAATCAATAATCAGCTGTCTTTTGTATTACATGGATGGTTTGACACATCCTTTTTTTGCCGGCTTGCAAATATGTTGTTTCGTTCCTGCTTTCTCAGGGCAGGTTGTGATTACTTTATATGTAGTAGGAAGACAAGTTAGTGGCCGATATCTCTCGGGGTCTGCAAAGCACTGCTGGCCCTTTGATAAAAGAAACTTACCTATCATCTTGTATGAGAAACAACGGCTTCTTCTGTGGGTCAAATATAACACTATTTATTAATACCGCTAATAGATGGGTATACCCTAATTTCTTCAGATAAAATTTTGAACGCCATTAGACCTGGGACCCGGAGACTTCACCTGTGGCTAAGCGCTTGAGATACATCAGATCGCTAGTGTGACCAGCTCGGTGTTCTCTATTAACTCAGCTGGTGCCAGTACTGCAAAAAGCTGGTGTGGCTAGTTGAATTTGCCAGAACTCTGATTTGTTCCTTAGTTGGAAAAGTATCGATAGCTGTATTAGTAGCTAAATTAAGCTGACGGTAGAAAGTGCTACCAGAAAACTCAAAAATAGTATTGTGGCTTTTCTTGTAGTTGCTCGCTTTATATCTTCTCAAAGTTTTTGCGTATGCAGAAAGTTTTAGTTTTAAGGTAGTCAGATATTTTTGTGCAGTGTGGTTGACTAAATCTTGTACTGAGTGTTGTCGGACTCACCAGATTATTTCCTTTATACGCCTTTGCAATTTTCTTGCGTGCACTTCCCCAATATATTGTGCCAGTTGTCCAATTTCGGTTCGAAGTATTTTCATCCTGCTTACAAACCTTTCTTTCCACGGTGACACTCTTTTACATGAGGTTCTGTGATTAGTTGCTCGGTCTGAAATCTTACTGCCCAGAGGTTTGATTTCTGCAGTAGATGTACTACTTACTGTACATCAACTGCAGAAATCATGACTTACTAATCAGCGTATGCAAATTTGCCAGTGTGTTAACTTTTACAAGATGAGATGGTAGATTTATCCCATCCAAAGGTTCCAATATGGTCGCCAGTTTTCTAGATAATCTTAGCCTAGGTAATGATGCTCTCCTAAGAGGATTCCTTCCTCCATATTCCACGAGTGTGCATCTAATTTCTGTGAACAAACTGTTGACGACTTGCTCATTTATTTGTCTAAGCTAGGTACCTTCTTCTTGCCCAGCATATACAGGTTGTATAACTGTATTAATTATAGAAGACCGATATGTTGGTAATTTCACGTCCAACTTCCTGCTTGGTTGTATTCTGTCGCGTTTGTGGATTAAGGTTGTTGCTAAGTATGACACGATACTGATTCGCTACTCTTTGTTGAGTCACCTGTGTGTGTGGAAACATTCTAAGAAATTCAGTGTAAATTTGATGTTTATATCTGATTGCCTGTTGTCCGAGTTGGGCTACTCTGTATAATTGTTTCGTTCACATTCCTAGATTATTTTATGCGTCGTCTTGGTAATCCCATCTGGCTAAGCGATGGCTGATTTATTTGCGCAGCATCTTCAAAGGGCGGAGCCCTGGCCTCACTTGGCTCTATTGCTGGTGATGTTGGACTGTTCGAAGATAATAAATCAGAAGATAGTTAGGGGGAGTAATATTGAAGACTAGAAATTCCGTTTACATTTTATCTTTGCTTATTGTTGCTTTTTAATAGTTTGTTATTGCTAGCGACAATGTAAGGTTACATAGAAAAATAAAATGGAATAATGTTTATACACAACTAATATAGACTTTTATATTTGTAGCCAAATAATATAAAAAATGTCACTTCTAACAAAAGTTCTTTGCCATTGCACTTTTCCTTCTCACTTTAGCACCATCACCTCTAATAATATTCACAAGGTGCGTTAATATTTTACTTGTTCCATTATTTGGTGTCTAGCTTTATTTTTTTTCGCAGTCCTGACCTTACTTACCTTCATTATGTTTATCTTCGTCATATTGATTTTTAGTTTGAGTCTTCTTAACATACGATGAAACAATATGAACAACATTTTTGTCATCCTTTTTTAGCTTCTCGTCGCAGCACTCATTCATTAACGTACTTTATGCAATTGAACCGTTATCCGTCTATTTTAACTCATGCAGAGAATATTTGTTGACATTGATATATTTTCAATATTGCGAACTCTCTAGTTAGAAAGCGTGGGTTTTTGTTTCGGATTAAAAGTTTATCTTCATCGCAATAGTGTCTTATACTGTATAGGGCAAAAATACGTCAACACTTGGAATATTGATTATATGTCTGCAGTGCTGCCCCAAAGACCAATTTATTCCTCTTAGATTACATTCAGGAATGAACTGCCAATCTCACTTTTCTTGATGGCAGAATACAAGTTGGATATCTCTGCTTCGTCTGTCGTTACTATCATCTACATTATTTCCCAAAAATTGCTTCGCATGTTCCTTTACTTGCGACTTCAATAGACAAAGTTGTTTTAGCAAAAAAGCCCCCTTTTTTGTCAAATCTTTTATACGCGTAAAAGTTCTTCCTCAAAGCATCTAAACTTTGAAATAATTTTATTGCGTAAATATTTTCTGTGTCAGCTATTTAGCAGGGCGTTAACGTCCTTTTTGTGGCACAACAATCGAATGAATGTTGACTCCAAAAAAACCATTTCATAAAAATATACTTGCGCTTTAAATTATAAGACATATCATGAACTATTGGCAGTAGTGCTTAATTAAATAAACTCTATTATTATCATTGCATTAAAACAATAATCCCATTTTTTATTTTCACCAGGCCGTTAAGTGATCCTTCGGAACGTGTAGGCTTTTTATATAGACTACACAGCAGTAAATTCTTGGCATCAAAATATTACGATTTACCCCAGTTTAAAGTCAAAATAAAAAGAGATACACGGGTTAAAATGTGAAATTGCATTCCGAGTTTCCTTGATATCAAGATAAGCCTGTTTGTCTTGACAATTGGTACAAATAAGTTTTTCATAGCGATAACACTTAAATAATTCCCGTTTTTGTTCTAGCGGATAGAAGGCGCTGCTTTTAGTACTCTTCAAGTCTTAAAGATACTCATACCTTTCGTTAGCGTGGCTAGGAAAGTTTTGGTTAGAAAATAATATTCTCTTGTATTTTCTTTTTTCGTTTTCGAAAAATGCAGGTATAGTTCTTCAATGACGCAAAAATCAACCGTTTAAAAAGATTGCAATTTTAAATGTAGATGCAATTATGCAACACTAACGCTTAAGTGTTTATAACTGGCTGAGAAATTACAGAGATTAAATAAGGATACAAAGCACATTCATAAACCTGGTACGTTATAACACATTAATTCTACAATAATACTCATTTTTACTAAACACAATATAATTTTAAAAAATTTTGAATTGTAAAGGAGAAAAAATGTAAATGTGATCGATACTAATGAAGTCAGGATGCAGCAAGGGCATTATGTTAGTGAATTTTCATAAAAATGTTTTAATAGCAAATATGTTTTTTTTTGTACGTTAACGTCGGTCCAATTCCGCGACTATGGTCAATAACCGACGCCGGGAGAAGTATCATTTCTCTATGGTGGAAATATTGCCGAACCCCTGCCTTTCTCTAGAGAGTGTAGAGATCTTTAACGTGCCCAACATCGCATGGAGACGGGACCAAGGGATTTACATCTTATGTCTTTTTTAAAGAAGGTAGGCATCAAATTTTGTTACCAGTATAGTAGTAGAATACAGTAGAAACATTGTACCATATTTCATTAAAACCAGTTTATTGTTTGAACATGTACAAAAATTTTCCGAAAATAAGCTTCAAATGTCCCGAAAAAACTGGCTTCCTGGCCAACGTATTAATTAATAGCAAATGGAGCTATTGAAATTAGAAGCATTTTATGAAGCCCACTTGTTGTTTTCTGAATTTCTTTTCTTACAAACATGCAATATATTTCGATGGCAAATGCAAAAATGCAATAATATAAAGCATGTTCGATAAAAAAAAAAGAAAATTTGTATTACCAACGACTTATGGGCCAGCCTGTGATTGTAAAAATAATTGTATAAGATGCAGCTCAACACATCCTATAATTAACGTATACAATTTTTTCTCGTATCTTGTATAATAATTGATATATTGAGTTTTACAGTGGAAATGCGTCGCCCTGTATATATAAAAGCAGATAACAACTGAAACCAACTTATTTGAAGAAATTTTTTCAGAATGTAAAAGGGACGGTCTCCTCGATAGCGATTTTTTTTGCGAAAATTTGCTAAAAAATATAAATCACTAAACGATAAACTCTATAACTAAAACTACTGCCAAAGCATCAGAGAAGGGTCAAATGAATTATCTGGAAATATTTTAGTAAAAGTAAAACGAAGAACAACGACGGTTGAAGTTGAAACTTAAGGGTTTGTAAAGCACCTTTTTTGTTAGGTTTTCTTTACCTAACACGTATTTGTTACAGGTTCTTTGCCTAAATATGGCCAATTTGCACGTTTAAAATCGCGACTTCAACGTTTTAAGAAGAAAATCCAATTTTTTAAATTCCTATAACTTCTTTGGCTTTCAAATCACAGCTCTAAATTTTAATACACAATTTACCTTTTATGATATAAACCGGCGAACCAAATTTGGTTGCCCTAACTTTCCACGAAAAACCGGGCCGACTTTCCTGGCTAACGAACCTATCCAAGCTACTTGTAAAAGGCAGATACTCACCAAATTTGATCCAATTCGGCCTATTATTTTTTGAGTTATCGCTGTGGTACACACACACACACAAACATATATATATATATATATATATATATATATATATATATATATATATATATATATATATATACATATAATAATTGAAATTCACCCCGGATATGTCTTCTTTTTTCAACATTCAAAAGTCGCAATCTCCTCATTAGTGATTTTTAAAGAAAATTCACTAAAAATAGTACAACATGATTATCAACTATTATTTTTAGGAAAATAAATGATTAATTAGTTAAATAATGAACGACAAATGTCCATCTTTGCCACGTTTAACCTCAATATACTTTGATATACGTCTGAAAAGAGATTGTCTAACTTTAAATATGATTCCTAAATAAAGTGACAGCTTCTAAAATTCCGTGTCATAATTTTTTACAGGTATTTATGGGGTCACTGTAGGCAGCTGATTTAAGATAACCTCTAATAACATAGTCTGTGAGTTTAAAATCCGGGCTGGCCACGGCCTATCCATCTTTAGGTATAATAACTTAGGTAATTTTGCACTTGAAAAGAGAAAAAGTCTGGACGCAACAAGTGCGTTATGGTAGTGAATTTTCATAAAAATGTTTTTAATAGCAAATATGTGTTATTTTAAGAAAGCAGGCATCATATTTGGCTACCAGTACAACCTATATAGTAGAAACAATGTGACACTTCTCATCAAAATAACTTTATTGTTTGAAAATGTACAAAAACTTCCGAAAGTAAACTTAAAGTGTTCCCGAAAAAACTGAGTTCTTGGTCAACCCTATAGGTTAATAGCAAATTGAGCTATTCAAATTTGAAGCATTAAATGAAAATTCGCTATCATAACGCACTTGCTGCGTTCCGAATGTATTTTCTTACAAACATGCATTATATTTCGATGGAAAATGCAAAAATCCAATAAGGCGTGTTCGATTAAAAATAAAAATTGTATCACCAACAACTTATGGATTGTAGAATTTTTCTTTAAGATGTAGCTCAAGACACCCTATACTTAATGTATACATTTTTTTTTAGTACCTTGTAACGGATATATTGACAAAAATTATATACCATTAAACGATAAACTCTATAGCTAAGGCTACTGCCAAAGCATCAGAGAAAGGGTCTATTTAAAAGTAATTTTCTGAATCTAAGACTTCAGGCTTTGTAAAACATTCTTTATGAGACATTTTCTTTTCATATCTTCTATTAGTTTCAGGTTCTTTGCCTAAATGTTGCCAATTTTGACGTCTTGAGGAAAACCCCAATAAATTTTTATTTAAATGCCCGTAACTTTTTTATCTTTTAACATACCAAGCTAAATTTTGGCAGGTAATTTACCTATAATAATATAAACTCGCGTACCAAATTTGGTTGCTCTTACTTTGTTATTTCCGGAGATATGATTTTTTTAAAATAAAACAGAACAATTTCCGGGAAAACCTGGACCGATTTTTTTGACTAACGAACTTATCCAAGCCACTTGCAAAATGAAGGTGTTTACCACATTTAATCAAAATCGGCCCATTATTTTTTGAGTTATCGGTGTGATACATACATATACATATATATATATATATATATATATATATATATATATATATATATATATATATATATATATATATATATATATATATATATATATATATATATATATATATATATAAACATATAAAAATTGAAACTGCCCCCGGATATGTGTTCTAGGGGGCCTAATTAGCGCTCATTTGAAGACATTTTTTCAAAACTCAAAAGCCGGGATCTCCTCATTAGTGATTTTTTTTAAAGAAAATTCATTAAAAAGCGATATCTGTACTTATTAATCTAATTTTAGAACTTAACTTACGGTAAAGATTTAGTTCCGTATACCTGGAGGCCATAATTCACCAAGTGAAGATTGTAACCTGTGATGAGCACTGACAAGAACACTTGCTGAACCCAAATCACCACCAAAACCACCAGAATTATCCATCCTTTGATGACGCTAACTCGGTTTGTGAAACGATCGTCAGGTTTTTTAAATGTGTTGTGGTGATTTGGGTTCTTAAAGTGTGCTTACCACCAATAGGTTTGTCTTCCGTGTGTTCTAAATTGAAGTGTATGTTCCAGTAAAAAGTTGCTACGAGGGCGGGTCAATAAGTCCGTTACTTTTTGAATTTCCCACCTCTTCACAGGAAGTGAAACACTGCTCCTGTCAACAAGCATCTGTCAGTTGTCTCCTGTCTAATCTTGAACAAGATGCGTCATTTAGTTAGTGTTAGATAGCCATTGAAATCAGACAACCTCTTGAGTTATAACGAAAATAGAAAAAAAAGTAAATTTCGTGTGCTCATCAAACATTATTTTTTGCGAAAAAAAATCACTCAAACCAAGGCTATGATAAATACTATGGGGACCCTACACCATCAATTTCTATGGCAAAAAAGTGGTTTATTGAATATCGTTGCGGCCGTACAAGCACAAATGACGCCGAACGTTCTGGACGTCCAGTTGAGGTCGCTACACCCGAAACAATTAAAAAAATTCACGATATGATGTTGGCCGATCGGAGATTGAAAGTGAGGGAGATTGCGGAAGCTATAGGCACATCACATATCTCAGTGGTTTTGACTTTGCATGATCACTTGGGTATGAGAAAGCTATTCGCAAGATGGGTGCCGCGTTTGCTCACAATCGACCACAAACGCAATCGTGTGACAATTTCGAAGGAGTGTTTGGCGTTGTTCAACCGCAATAGGGACGAGTTTTTTGCGCCGTTTCGTAACAGTGGACGAAACATGGATTCACCACAACACACCAGAGACCAAGCAGCAGCTAAACCAGTGGGTTTCTCCGTGCGAATCGGCGCCGAAGAAGGCCAAGGAGGGTTTGTCAGCCCGACCGTTTTTTGGGAAGCACGCGTTATAATCCACATTGATTACCTTCAAAAGAGAAGACAAATCAATGACGAATATTACACCAACTCATAGGACCGATTCAATGACCATTTGAAGAAAAAACGATCACATTTGGCCAAGAAAAAAGTTATTTTTCACCAAAACAATGCAAGGGTGCACACATGTGTGGTCTCCATGGCGAAATTGCATAAATTTGGCTACGAATTGCTCCCTCATCCGCCCTATCCGAGTGACTATTTCTTGTTTCCAAACTTAAATAAATGGCACGGCAGAAAGAGATTTAACTCGAATGATGAAATCATCTTACAAACAAATACCTATTTTGAGGACTTCAACAAATCTTATTTTTTAGAAGGGATAAAAAATTGAAGAAACGTTGGACGAAGTGTATAGAGCTCAAAAGAGACTACGTTGAGAAATAATTTTTTTTGTCAAAAAACCTGTGTTTCATTCAAAAAGTCACGGATTTATTGACTCGCCCTCGTATTTTCTACTAATCAGTGCTTGATTTCATTTGCAACTACAGCTTTGACATAAAAGTAAAACAATATTTATAAAAGGAAGATACATGTTTAATAATATTTCTGCTACACATAAAAACTAAATTATATTGTTACAGCTATAAAAAAAAAGATCTGGCACAATATATTTTATTATAACTTTTTTTCTTGTAACATGGAAATCTAAATTTTGGTGTATAGTTTACTTTTTATATCGTAAACCTACCTACCAAATTTGGTTATCATAGCATTTTTATTTTTTGAGATAAACATTTTTTTCGAATGAAAACTCAAAATTTTCCCGGAAAACCTCGTCCCATTTTCCTGACTAACGAACTTATCCAAGCCATTTACAAAAGGAAGGTACATGCCCAATTTTATCAAAATCGGCCCATTATTTTTTGAGTTATCGGTGTGATACATACATACATACATACATATATATATATATATATATATATATATATATATATATATATATATATATATATATATATATATATATATATATATATATATATATATATATATAGTGAATTTTCGTAGAAAAAATGCACTACTGGGGAGATCTCGACTTTTTGACTTTTTAATTTTGAATTTTTTTTTACAAATGAGCGCGAGCTGGGACCTCTAGAACCACCCATATCCGAGGTCAGTTTCTATTTTTGTATGTTTATATATATATATATATATATATATATATATATATATATATATATATATATATATATATATATATAAATTTTCAAAATTAAAAAGTCGGGATCTCCCCAGTAGTGAATTTTTTCTACGAAAATTCACTGCCCTCACCAGGCAGATAATTAACCATAATACACGAACTGTAAGCAAACCCCCAAATGAATAGATTCACGTTGATCCATCTGTTTGTTTCGTAAAGTTCTCCTACGTAAAATTAAATAAAGCCTGGACGCAGCAAGTGCGTTATGGTAGTGAATTTTCATAGAAATGATCTGGCACAAAATATTTTATTATAACTTTTTTTTCTTGTAATATAGAAATATAAATTTTGGTGTTTAGTTTACCTTTTACATATATATTATATTTTATATAATTTATCCAAGCCATTTACAAAAGGAAGGTGCATGCCAAATTTTATCAAAATCGGCCTCTTATTTTTTGAGCTTTCGGTGTGATATATATATATATATATATATATATATATATATATATATATATATATAAACATATAAAAATTTAAACTGACCCCGGATATGGGTTCTAGAGGTCCTAGTTTGCGCTCATTTGCAAAAATGTTTTCTACGAAAATTCACTAATATTCTGGCGCACCATTTGGCATTGAATACATATTTTGCCTTAAATTAAAGGGAAATCAGCAACGAGATCATTAAACCCATTTTGTTGAAAATTTAGGTAGGAGTCTCCATTCGGTTTTGCCGGTAATTGGTATGATTAACCATTCTTCTCTTCAGACAAGAAAATTTATTTGTTCCCGTTTCGGAACAAATACCTAAATTGTATTGTCTGAAAAGAAGCCTTTTCATTGAATGTTTAATTATGTATATCCCGGGCTGTTTGATGTTTAGAAGTGTAATTGATTAGGACCTAAGACATGATTGTGGATGACTTGACACCAAACATTAACCTTGAATTCATGTTGGAAATGCCGTTTAACTGCTACATGAGGATTTGCACTCTTATACACATGTGTTTGTTTCTTAAGTTAAATACACCCTGGCGAGTAAAGGTAGCCTCATCTATAGGTTGCATTATATTCACAAACAGTTCATCTGCATTCTGTTTGGTTCTGAAAAATAACAAAATTGTAGTCAGCTGTGTACGGGTCTGCAGTGATATGGAGATCTTTATCATGAAATATTCTCAGATCCGGTGATCTACTTACATTAGCAGCTACACTTACTCTTCTTGAAATAATTTCTGGATTATCAGCTACACCTGTTAAAATCTCTTCTTCTTGTTCGGGAGCGGTATTTTTAGACGACCCTAATTATCTAGTTCTCGACAAAATGTATCAGTTTCACCTATGTTATAAATATTGCTGAGTAATGTTCGATGTTCTGTTTGAATACTTTTCAGCATACATTCTGCACGTCTTACGTGCATTAAAAATAATTGTTTGCGCATAAAAGCAACATACTTTAGGTTACTTTGTATAGCATTTTATTAAACTTAGAACCAATTAGCCCAGGACGTCCTCTATAAGAACAGTGTTATCTATTTGTTTGACGCCTACCACGCGGTTAATAAAATTTGATCTTTATTCTATTATGAAGTTTGTATTGCAGCTGCTTTTAAAATCACAAATATTTCGACATCGGATGATTTTAGCGTCACCCAACAGACAGCTTAACACAAAGTGTGCCTACTTTTAAGACTTGAAGGGTACCGCAAGGTGAGTCCTCTATGTTTTTTGTTGTTGACTTTTGGACTGGTGTAAGTTTGACCAATTCGTATTATTTTGATGCCAAGAATTTACTGCTGTTCTGCGTACCATAACTTTTGGGCCAGGCTGTATAATATAAAAAAAACTGTAGTGTCTTTAGTAATAAACATATAATTTGCCCAATATTATGAATAACATCACAGTAGTTAAGCACCCAAGAGTCACAGACTTGTGCGGGGGAGTTTACACACACATGTATGCAAAGGACACTACCCCTAACTCATCAGAAGCCGGTCTTTCCACATTTGAGTAAAAATCCGAGGCTCTCAATACGAGACCCGCACCCGCGACATCGTACACCAAATTTTTGAGGTTATTCGCCTTGCAGACTGGGCTATTCGATCTGAAAAAATGTTTTACACGCGAAACAATTATGTCACGTTTTATTCGCAGTTGCAAAGCATATGTGGTTTTATTTGTTTTAGCCAGAACAGACCAGTTCATGAAAATGAACAAAGGCCATGCAATTACTGGACTTGATGACATTCTTTTATTAACAAGAGCTCAAACTGAGCTCACTTTAAATCACACTGAAACTAAGAAGCTGATAGAATCTGGTATAAAATTTGACGTTATCCTAATGGACTGGTTTATGAATCAAGCGCTGTTGGTTTTTGGCTCACTTTTTAACGCTCCTGTAATTCCAATGACTTCTCATGGTACTTCAATCCTTGCAAATATTGCTGTTGGAAATCCTGCCCCGCCATCTTATATCGGCCTGGAATTATTTGCTTTTCCATACAACATGACTTTCTTCCAGAGAGTTATAAACAGTATGACCATATTTTATGCAAATTTAATGGGAGGTAGCAACTGCCAATATCATGTTGATATGATAGAAAAATATTTTGGACTGACATATACATGCGGGCAGTTAAAAAACCATATTGCCTTAGTGCTTTCTAATGGCCATTATAGTTACGAATGCCCAAGGCCTTTTGTGCAAAATCTGATACCCATTGGTGGATTTCATGTAGAAAAGCCTAAAAAGATGCCAAAAGTAAGTTGAATATATTTATTCTATCGCAAAGAGCTTAATCAGAAGGTATATTAACACAAGTAATTTACTTCTAAGGAATAACTAGAAATACAAACATGAATATAAAATTAATTACATTGATTAAGTCAAGGAAAAGTTCGTAGCTATTTAGCTATTAGTAATTTTAAAATAAAATAGCTATCAATTTTATTTCTTTACTTTTAACTATAGATAACAACAGTATTGTAATTCTTGTCAAAATTTATATGTTAATTTGGTAATATGTATAAGTATTCTCAATTTTTCTGAAAGAAGCAACAATATCCAAAATAGCTCCATATAAAAAGGACAGTAATAAAAAATAAGTAGCTTTTAAATCCAACGCTGTGTATTGGTGTTAGTACAAAGTCACGTCTCAAACTAACAGTTAAATTGTTGTTTAATAAAGAACGCTAAATCAAGTAGTGTATTGAGTTATAAAATAGGGTGGATCGAAAAAATCTTTTTGCAATCTCTTCATGGCAAGGTGTGTGAAAGTTGCCTTACATAAGTGATAGTTCTGGCAAAAACAAATCAACTCTCTGACATCATCCCCTAAGGTGCCTAGAGCTACCTAAAAATTAAAAAAAAGTCTGGTCACGGTGTGTGTGTGTGTGTAGGTACCAGTATCTTATGGTAGAAACAATTAACCATATTTATTTTATCAAAATAACTTTTATTTTTTGTAAAAGTATAAACATTTTCCAAAACTAAACTTAAAATGTTCCCGAAGAGACTGGTTCGAATTTCCATGCCAAAGAACCTTTCTAAGCTATTTACCCACCTTCCAAGATATAATCGTTTACAAAAAGCTTTTCGACGAAACTTCAAAAAAAAAAAAATTCTCGTGAAAATTTGGAAACAATTTTTTTCAAGAAAATCCGATTTTTGTTTTGTTTACAGTAACTTATTAAACATTTATTATTAATTACCAAAATTGCTCAAAAAAAATTAATTTCTACCAGCGAAAACTGACTTAATATTTTGTACACAAAAATTTGATAAAGGAATATATAAAATTGAAACTAGATATTCATTGATTGTTGTTGCCCTTACTTGGTGAACCTGGTTCATACTACATACAGACTTGGAGACTACTTATCTGGCTTCACTGTTGGATTTCAGATTACAGAATGTCTGGGAATGCTGTCAAGCAGCGAAACTAGTCACAGAAACGTTGAAGAACATCCGAGAACATCTAGAATTTATAAGGGCCTCTTGCTCCAGTTAGCTTACGCGCTGGCTACGTCCTTCAACTACAGAAACTAAATCCAACAGTGAAGCCAGAGAAGTAGTCTCCAAGTCTGTATGAAACTATATACCTAATCTGTAAATAAAATGGAAAAAATACAAAGTAGAATTTTTTTGCTAACTTCTCACGGAAACTTGAACCAGTGTAAGTAAAGAAAACTATAAGCGGAAAATACTCATATTTTCATGTCACAAGCTGCTGGTGATAAGAACGTTATCGATTCTGTCATTTTGACAATAAACCTAGAAAATTTTGATATCGCTGCCCAGTGACAGTTGCGTCGAAAAAGAGAGGACCTATGATTCTATCGTAATTTATCCTGTCCACACATTAACTTTACGACGGTGTTGTGTATGTGTCTCATTCAGCCAGTGAGGATTCTCTCTACATCAATGCCTGTAATTTTGTTTATTCACTGTTCCATTTAGCCAAAATGATGCTTTGTCCGAAAAAAGAATTTGGCGGATAAAGTTTGGATTACGGTTGCATGAATCTTCATTATTTCACAAAAATGCACTCGTCGGTCAGGGTCATCCTCATTAAGTTCGTGCAGCAGCTGTATTTTGTATGCATGGTAATTTTCTAATTTTAATGCACGTAATAGTGATCGCTGAGAAATTTCATCGTCTGCTGGAATTGATCGAGATGCAACATGAGGATTCTGATTCACACTTAAAAAATATCAAGTTTTACGTCTTCATCAATTTTCTTAGAATGCCCAGTTTCTCTGAATTTCTTCTCGATTTTACTCACACTGGATTGGCTTATACGTCTGTCTGGATATTTCGCATTAAACAAATTGCAAACTTCTTGCTGTGTTCTGGTATTATCACCGCATCCAACAAGAATTAAAATTTCTATACGCTGTGTTTCACTTAATTAACTTTCAACAGAGATTTATGTTATTAAGAATAACGTTCATTTGGCAATGACGTACACCTGATTCTTCTGTATTTATTGATTGGTACCAACTTGTGGATACAATTTTGAAAATTTTATTCACAGGAAATAATCTTATCTTATTCATCCTGATAATTGTTAAGGTTAGATGTTTTCTCACCATAACTAGAATTACAGACCGGTTTTGCACCAATTAGAGCTCGTCAGTACTAATTATACCTTTAAAGTAATACCGCTAGGGGATACAGCCTCCTAGAACACGGTGAGATATACGACAGGGTCGCCATCTCGGTGCGGAACCGGGTAGTATGTTGTCACGACAGCTCCAAATAACACAAAATGTTATAAAATAGAGACTGCGTACAACCAACTAACAATTTTGTAAATTGCCAGCCCTGGCCCATTTCTTCTCTAACATAGGGACAATTTATGTAAGGCTAGAAGTATTCTTACCATAATAAGAATCGCAGACCGGTTTCGCTATAATTAGAGCTCATCAGTACGGTATACTAATTACAGCGAGAATACACCTATAAAGTAATACGTTTATGGTAGCCAGCCTCCTACAATATTGTGAAATGTGCGACAGGGTCGCCATCTCGGTGCCGAACCAGGTAGTATGTTGTCACGACAGCTCCGAATAAGACAAAGTGTTATAAAATATAGACTTTGCACAACCAAGATGCAACGCACCATTGTTTAAACGTTATTTCCCTGAGAGTGAGTCTAGCTGACTGGCTATTTACGGATTTCAAATTTATATTGAAATGTTCATTGTTGTCTAATTTTCGTTAAAAACAACTTTCGTCTGTTTTCAAATAATTCTGATTAGGTCATCAACTAAATGCATTTTGAATTTAGTAGGAATTTTAATTGATTTCATTGTCGTAAAAAAGCTTTCTATAATGTGTTAAAAATTGTAAAAGATTTTACTGCCTTTGATGAGCATAAGAATCCATTTGGTGTAATTAAATGTTGTTCATTATTATCAATACACAATTGAACTCGCGTTTCAAAGAAATGTATTAACATTAATTAAGCTGTAATGCACAGTCCGTCTGGTTTAGCAATTAATTCTTGCTTTTAAGTATTTCAGAATTCATGACCTGTCTTTGCAGAAAACATTCTTCAAGTGACGACGAAAAAACTCACACGGCGTCAAATCAGGAGAGCAGGCAGGCCACTCAAGAATACCACCGCGCTCAATCCACTTTTCTGCGCAAACTTTATCGAAATATTGCCACACGCGTTACATAATCACTGGGAGCTCCATCTTGCTAGCGACTAACATTTTTGTTAATTAGAACCGCAGAACGGTTTCGCTCTAATTAGAGCTCGTCAGTACGGTATACTAATTACAGCGAGAAAACACCTATAAAGTAATACGGCTATGATAGCCAGCCTCCTAGAACTTTGTGTGATGTACGACAGGGTCGCTATCTCGGTGGTGGTCGTTTACAAAAATCTCGAGGACTTAGTATTTGAAAAGTAGAAGTGGGAGAAACGTACATTTTATGGATGTATATTTTTGAAAACTAGAGTTGACGTGTCCGAGCATTTTGTCAAAACAAAAATCGCACAAATTTTACTACATTTTAATGAATTTCCATAATTTTATAATTTTGCCGCTCTATATATATATATATATATATATATATATATATATATATATATATATATATATATTATTTTGATTGGCTTGATTAATATATATTTAATTTTTAATTATTTATATGATTATTTTGTATAAAATTGATTTATTTATTGATTTATATCTATAGGAAAGTGATTATTTAGATGTGTATAAACCTTTTTGGTTGTTTTTGTATTTTTTTAATTGGTACAATTTTAGGGATGATATTATTTTATTGATTGTAATGTTACATGTAACTAGAAGCCTTTTTATATTGATAATTTACACAATGTTTATGGATGCCCTGTAGATTTTATAGTGTATAATTTTTAGCTGAATAAAATGTTTATGACTCTGGTGTTTGAATTTTTGTTTAGATCAGTATATATATATATATATATATATATATATATATATATATATATATATATATATATATATATATATATATATATATATTTGTCATATTAAGCTAGCTTCAGTGTAATATGGGTTGCCTACCCCTCTACTATATTATATGCCAAATAAATTGTAATCAAATAATTAATGTGCTTACTACTCTCAGTCGTGGATTCTGCTAAATAGGGGAAAATAAATAGCCTGCTAATATGCAATTAACCTTATTTTTGGGTCTTATTAAATTTTCTCAAAGAATTATGTTTTTAGGAAAATTTTCATAACAACTTTTATTGGACACAATTTTTAAATTTAAATCTAAACGGATCCGTTGTTATAACTCTCAATCTTACTTTTAAATTAAATGATTAATATTATTCACAGAATTTCGGCTGATTTTCAAATGTTCGTTAGAAACTAATTTGGCTTTCCGACCTGCGATCCTGACTCCCTCTAAGTTCTTAACTTTGAACTTTGGTGAAATGTAAACTAAGATTTCTGTTTATGTATAAAATCTTACTTTTCCCATGAATGCTTTTGCTTGACAGATGATTGACAGAATAGACTGTCTTTTAAATAAAGTAATTTGCTTCCTTGTGCTGATTTAGATAAAATAAAATAGATTTCAAACCTTGGTTCCTCGCTAGTTGTGGTAAGTATCTTTAAATGTGGTTATTCTTGATATATATATATATATATATATATATATATATATATATATATATATATATATATATATATATATATATATATATATATATATATATATATATATACTGTTTATCTTGTAATTCATTACTTTAAAACTTCATGTAACACCTTCTGTTTGTTTCAGTGATACAATGGATCTTCTTTACACAAAATATACTTTAAAAATATTTAAATTCTTTGGGAAGCAAGAATGACGCCACTCTAGCGTCTGAATTTATTTAACAACCAACAATAATTCATAACAAAAGCGGAAATCTTCTCCAAATTATTTCCTGTTTGATATCAAAGCATCCTTTCTTGAAATTAATTAATACATATTTTGACAGCTATTCACCCGGTAAGTTTAAATATCATTATTCTTAAAATGACATTTGGCCTAATCTTACTTCTTAGACAATCATAACCAACAATAACTTTCAAAACTAAAATAAGTTTATATTTGTTGCACTCTTGATTTGAAAAGTCCCACAACACAAACACTGTCTTTGGTAAACTCCAGTTCATTGTTCACATAAAAAACAACTTATGTCTAGGTACATTATACAAAGTGTTTGTTTGTTCATTACCTTTAGGTAATTGATTTAGAACATAATTCTTTGGTATGTATTTCATGTTTAGGAGTTTGATCTATTTGCATATAGATTTTTGGCTCTTTTAAATTCATTTAAACTGACATACTTTCCAAATTTACTAGTTATAAATCTCAAAAGTTTAATTAATGATCATTTTAACAAATTATGGCTTTATATCTTTCATTGCTTATCCAAATAACACTGACTAACAATAATAGCGAATATGCTTGTATATTAATGTTATTATTTTGTTTTCTGTTTTAGTGTAAAGTAAAATATGTAGAACGATGTGGATATGTATACAATCTACAGAGAACCCATATGCATCACGTGTAAACCGTAACTATTGTACTTACTACTGACCAGTGGTCCTACTATAACCCCCCATTGCTAAGCTGCCCCCCCAGTTTTGTAGGTCTGACAATTTACATTATTGAAGCAATAATCGGAACTTAACGTCATCATACTAGTTTCCGTAAGGGTTTTCATTTTTGTTTTATAGAAATTTATATGGCCTTTGCATTTCCCAGCACAAAACCCCCCAATTTTGCATGCATTATTTCGATTCTCGAAAGTAATGGAAGCAAAATTTACATACGTGCGGTTATTTTATTTAAATATACTTTTGAAAAATTATTTGCACCCGTTATACTTCCGAAAATACTTTCTATTCCTACTGGTGAACTATATTGTGGAATTGACAATTTATTAACATTTCTAGCGTCTAAACACAATCTTATTCCCCCATCTGCCTTTTTTTCTACGACTATTGGGTTTATATATGGATCACTTCTTTCTATTATTCCTTGTTCTAACATGTTATTTATTTCCTGGTGTATTTGTTTCTGATATTTATATGGAATCGGATACGTTTTTGATTTAAAATTTGCTATCTCTTTTACTTTAAATTGATGCACATGACCAACAGCTACTCGACTAGTTTCATCGAACAAACATTCATACTTACATAATATATTCTTTATTTTTCTATCACATTCTTCATTTTCATTTATTATTTCTTTTATATTCTTTTTAGTGAATTTTCTTAAAAATATTCACTAATGAGGAGATCTCGACTTTCGAATTTTGAAAAAATTTCTTCAAATGAGCGCTATTTAGGACCCCCGGAACCCAAATCCGAGGTCAGTTTCAGACTTTATATGTTTATATATATATATATATATATATATATATATATATATATATATATATATATATATATATATATATATATATATATATATATTTATATATTTATGTGTCACACCTATAACTTAAAAAATAATGGACCGATTTTAATAAAATTTGGCACATACCTTCCTTCCGCAAGTCGCTTGGATAAGTTCGTTAGCTAGGAAAATCCGCCGAGGTTTTCCCGGAAAATTTTGTGTTTTCTTTCGAAAAAAATCGAAAAAAATTTATATCTCCAAAATTAACAAAGTAAGGGCAACCAAATTTCATACGCGGATTTATATCATACATCAGCAAGTTACCTACCAAAATTTAGCTCCGTAGGTTAAATGACAAAAAAGTTACAGGCATTTAAAGAAAAATAAATTTGGGTTCTCCTCAAAACGTCAAAATCGCGATTTTAAACGTCAAAATTGGTGAGTACATTCCTTTTGCAAGTGGCTTGGATATGTTCGTTATCTAGGAAAATCCGACGAGGTTTTCCCGGAAAATTTTGAGTTTTCTTTCGAAAAAAAAATTATATCTCCAAAATTAACAAAGTAGGGGCAACTAAATTTTATACGCGGGTTTATATCATTATAGGCAAGTTACCTACCAAAATTTAGCTCTGTAGGTCAAAAGATAAAAAAGTTATAGGCATTTAAACAAAAATAAATTGGGGTTTTTCACAAAACGTCAAAGTTGCGATTTAAACGTCAAAATTGGCAACATTTAGGAAAAGAACTTAAATCTAATACGGGCTATGGAAATAAAATGTCTCAAGAAGAATGTTTTACAAACCCTGAAGTCTTAGTTTCAACCGTCATTGTCCTTCATTTTAATAAAATGTTTCCAGAAAATTCATTTCAAATAGACCCTTTCTCTGACGCTTGGCAGTAGCCTTAGCTATAGAGTTTATCGTTAATAGTATATAATTTTTGTAGAATTTTCGTAAAAAAAATCAATAAAGCTCAATATATCTGTTATTATACCAGATATGAAAAAAAATTGTATATATTAATTATAGTGTCTTAAACTACATCTTAAAAATTTATTTCTACAATCACAGGTGGCCCATAAGTCGTTGGTGATACAAATTTTCTTTTTTTTTTTAATCAAACATGCCTTATGTTATTGCATTTTTGCATTTTCCATCGAAATATAATGCATGTTTGTAAGAACAAAAATTCTGGACGCAGTAAGTGCGTTATGGTAGCGAATTTTGATCAAATGCTTAATATTTGAACAGCTCAATTTGCTATTAACCTATAAGGTTGACCAAAAAACGAGTTTTTTCGGGAACACTTTAAGTTTACTTTCAGATTTTTTTTTACATTTTCAAACAATAAAGTTATTTTGATGAAACATGGCACATTGTTTTTACTATATAGATTATACTGGTAACCCAATTTGATGCCTGCTTTCTTAAAAAAACACACATTATTGCTATTAAAACATAGTTTTATGAAAATTCACTACCATAACGCACTTGCTGCGTCCAGAGATTTTTTATATTCTTTCATATAATCTATACTATTTATATAATTCATATTTTCATTTTCAATACTTTTTTCTTCACATTTATTCACAACTTCGTCAGTCATATGCACTATTTCATTGTCGATAATTACAATATTCCTTTCGTAATCTATGATAGCATTATTTTCATTTAATATATCGGATACCATTACTACATCAAATTCCAAACCTTCCATTATTAATAAATTAACGTTGATTTCTTTTTTACTTTCGTTAAATTGTAATTTTCCCATTATTGCCTTCGACACTTCACAAATCTTCCTTCCCCTCGCATTTATTAGTGACACTTTTGGTATATTATAACTAAATTTGTTTAATTTTAATTGGCTTATTATATTGCTACTGATGATTGACGCATTTTATCCAGAGTCCACCATTATATTCACCATTTTGTTTTGGAAGTTTGCTTTTACAAAAACGAATTTATTTTTATTTTCAAGGTTTTTCTCATTTTCTAATTTTATAAATTCTCTCGGGTGACTATACTGTATGACATTATTAACAAACAAAGGTGCGCTTATTCTAAAAAATTTTGGCTGGGTCCATGTATCTGCGCTGCGACTTCAATTCTGTTTTGCTCTTCAATTTGTTGTGATATATTATTTGCCATTGCACAATTTCTTAGTTGGCCGCCTCGATTAGGGTATTGACGGTTATTGTTGTCATTTGTCCTGGGTATCTGTGTTCTTCCTTGTTGATAATTGTTGTTATATCTATTTTGCCTCTGATCTTGTCTATTGTCGTCGTAATTTCCTTGGTCATTTCTGTTTCTATCCCTGTTTTGATACGGATAATTTCTTGGGTTCATATTGTTGTTCGATACCCCAGGTCTTGCTTCATTTTGGTTGTATCGTCCCCTATTGTCATATGTGTTACCTCCATATCTTTGATTTTCTTGATAATTTGGTCTTCTGTAGTCTGGTTTGTTTTCACCCTTATTTCTTATATTTCTTGTTCTTAGGGTTCTTTCAATTCTTGTTAAATAAGTTAACAGTTGCTCCATCGTTTTGATATTATTAATAGCAATTGTCTCCGTAATCTGGTTTCCGAAATGTCTGGAGATATACATGACTATTTCTTCTTCCTCCATTCTCGGGTGTAGGTACTGCGCTGTATTGTATAAATGTAGACAATAGTTGCTAAAATCTTGATTTCGATTGTAATCGAACCGTCCAAAGTAAAGTTTCTCTCTAAATATTTCTTGATGAAACTCTCCCCAGTAAAATTTAATAAAAAGAAGTTCAAATTCTTCTACGTTGTGGATTTCATTTTCTCTACTGGAAAACCATAGTAAAGGATTTCCTACCAGCTGCATCCTTATCATGTCTTTTACATCGGTGATATCAGTTATATATCGTACTTTGTTTCTTATGCTGTTGATAAGCACTCTGGGGTGTAATTTGTTTATATTTCCATCAAATTTTGTTCCTGTATCCACATCTATTGGCATACTGTAGCTTCTGGTGTTTTGGCTGTTTATTTTGTTGATGATTTCTTCTCTCGTCTTGCCAATTTGCTCCTCTGTTTTCTTTTTTATGTGTGTTATTTCTGAGTCAACCTTTTGTATTTGCGTTTCAATTTTTGTCAACTCTTCTCTGGTCTTCTCAGCTTGATTATATAGGTGATCGTGGATTTCTTGCAGCCCTGTATTCATTTCAGTTTCTATTTTCTGGCAATTTCGTTGACATTTCTGTTTTGCCTCGTCCACGTCACTTCTTATTTGTATAATAACCCCTTCATTGTCCTTTTCCAAGGTGCTTTGTTTCCTATTAATTTCTTCAATGAGATATTTCTCACTCTCTTCTATTTTCCCTGTCATCCTGTTTTCCATATCTTGCTTGAGTTTTGCTATATTTTCTTTTGTTTCCTCCTGGAGATCTTGCATGTTTCTGTACAATATAGCATCATTTTATTGTAATTTCTTCATATCCTATTTAATTTCTGTTATTTTATTTTGTATAAATACTTCTAAATTTTCTTCTTGCTTCGACATTTTATTACTCAGATTTTCTTCTCGTTTCGTCAATTTTTCACTCAGGTTTTCTTCTTGCTCTATCAATTTTTTATTCATATTTTCATTTATACTTTCCATATTTTGTCGAAACATACTTGCCATTTGTTGCAATTAATTCTGTTCAGTACTCGGCGTTTCTTCTTGTGCGTTCGGTTCTACCGTTTCAGTTTCTTCACTCTCCTCCGGTTTATCTGGTATTTCCTCCTGCGATATAGTTTCTTTTACTAACATTTCTTCTGTTTTCTCTTCTCTTGTGTATCCTTTATCAAATTATTCCGCCTGTTGTATTTCTTCAGTCTTCTTTGTTTTTCTAGCTCTTGCTTGCTTTTGTTGCGACATTTTTTTGCTTAAATTTCTTTATTTAGGATGGTCAGTAATTAAATTTTTGTTTTTCAGGTATGGTTCTACCAATATTAAGAATTCCTGTGCCCAGATGTTGCAGTTTGATCCCCTGTTTTGCTGTGCCTGGACGTTATGGCTAGTTTCCCCTATTTTTGCTGTAGCCCCACGTTGGGCGTCAATTATTTTGATTGGCTTGATTAATATATAATTAATTTTTAATTATTTATACGATTATTTTGTATAAAAATGATTTTTTTAAATTTATTTATATCTATAGGAAAATGATCACCCTGTAGATGTGTGTAAACCTTTTTGGTTGTTTTTGTATTTTTTTAATTGGTACAATTTTAGGGATGATATTATTTTATTGATTGTAATTTTACATGTAACTAGAAACCTTTTTATATTGATAATTTACACAATGTTTATGGATGCCCTGTAGATTTTATAGTGTATAATTTTTAGCTGAATAAAATGTTTATGACTCTGGTGTTTGAATTTTAGTTTAGATCAATATATATATATATATATATATATATATATATATATATATATATATATATATATATATATATATATATATATTTGTCATATTAAAGCTAGCTTCAGTGTAATATGGGTTGCCTTTCCCTCTACTATATTATATGCCAAATAAATTGTAATTAAATAATTAATGTACTTACTTTGTTTCAGTCGTGGATTCTGCTAAATAGGGGAAAAGAAATAGCCTGATAATATGCAATAACCTTATTTTTGGGTTTTATTAAATTTTCTCAAAGAATTATGTTTTTAGAAAAATTTTCATAACAACTTTTATTGGACACAATTTTTAAATTTAAATCTAAACGGATCCGTTGTTATAACTCTCAATCTTACTTTTAAATTAAATGATTAATATTATTCACAGCATTTCGGCTGATTTTCAAATGTTCGTTAGAAACTAATATGGCTTTCCGACCTGCGATCCTGACTCCCTCTAAGTTCCTAACTTTGAACTTTGGTGAAATGTAAACTAAGATTTCTGTTTATGTATAAAATCCTACTTTTCCCATGAATGCTTTTGCTTGACAGATGATTGACAGAATAGACTGTCTTTTAAATAAAGTAATTTGCTTCCTTGTGCTGATTTAGATAAAATAAAATAGATTTCAAACCTTGGTTCCTCGCTAGTTGTGGTAAGTATCTTTAAATGTGGTTATTCTTGATATATATATACTGTTTATCTTGTAATTCATTACTTTAAAACTTCATGTAACACCTTCTGTTTGTTTCAGTGATACAATGGATCTTCTTTACACAAAATATACTTTAAAAATATTTAAATTCTTTGGGAAGCAAGAATGACGCCACTCTAGCGTCTGAATTTATTTAACAACCAACAATAATTCATAACAAAAGCGGAAATCTTCTCTAAATTATTTCCTGTTTGATATCAAAGCATCCTTTCTTGAAATTAATTAATACATATTTTGACAGCTATTCACCCGGTAAGTTTAAATATCATTATTCTTAAAATGACATTTGTTCTAATCTTACTTCTTAGACAATCATAACCAACAATAACTTTGGAGTAAGACTAAGGGTATGCACAATCAACCAAGGGTTGCGGTGCTATCGGGGCGGCAAGGCCGCGGACGAGCCCTGAGGGAACAAAAAAAAAACAATAACTTTCAAAACTAAAATAAGTTTATATTTGTTGCACTCTTGATTTGAAAAGTCCCACAACACAAACACTGTCTTTGTTAAATTCATTTAAACTGAGATACTTTCCAAATTTACTAGTTATAAATCTCAAAAGTTTAATTAATGATCATTTTAACAAATTATGGCTTTATATCTTTCATTGCTTATCCAAATAACACTGACTAACAATAATAGAGAATATGCTTGTATATTAATGTTATTATTTTGTTTTCTGTTTTAGTGTAAAGTAAAATATGTCGAACGATGTGGATATGTATACAATCTACAGAGAACCCATATGCATCACGTGTAAACCGTAAGTATTGTACTTACTACTGACCAGTGGTCCTACTATAACCCTCCATTACTAAGCTGACCCCCCAATTTTGTAGGTCTGACAATTTACATTATTGAAGCAATAATCGGAACTTAACGTCATCATACTAGTTTCCGTAAGGGTTTTCATTTTTGTTTTATGGAAATTTATATGGCCTTTGCATTTCCCAGCACAATATATATATATATATATATATATATATATATATATATATATATATATATATATATATATACTGTGTCTATAAAGATACGCACAAATTCAATAAAATTGAAAGTGACCATTATTAAGGGAAATTCAAAAAGGTAGATTTTTATTATCAAAAACTAACTTTTTGATATAGAAATCTTACCTCTTCAAAAGGTAGCTACCTCTTCGGAATTTTGAAATCGCATGGTTGGTAGTGTGATAGACCTTTTAAAGGCTAATTCAATTCTGTATTCAACAACACCAATTATATTTATGTAGGAAAAAAACAAAGTGAGTAATAACATTTTTATTATCAGTAACACTTAGCGTAAGTGAAGCCTGTAAAGAATTACATAGTCCAGTTTTATGATGCTGATATGATACTAATGATAGGATACTTCAATATCACAAAGTGTGTAGACAATGTTAAAAATGTTGGGCTTGTTGTGCGAAAAGAAATCTAGAGATTTTGTTGTATGCTATGTCGTAGCTGCAGTAGCGGCTCGTGCCTTAATGCATTGGGGGTGCGCAAGAAAAACAGTTCTGGACGCAGCAAGTGCGTTATGGTAGTACATTTTTATTAAATGTTTCAAATTTGAATAACTCAAGTTTCTACAAACTGAGGAAGTTAAATTTTGGTGTATAGTAGGGTCTTACCCAGTGCAACATATCCATGAATAGTGGTCATTAAAAAACGTGTGTTACCTGGAAGGCCAAAAACATTTTTAAAAAGAAAATTTATTGCCTTTAATAGATAAGTGAGTTTTGTAACGCAAGGGGTTAAATATCTAAATACGCCGGAAGATTAAAAATTATTTTTTTAGGAAAAACGTGTGAAAGTTCTAAATGTTATTAGGCATCTAAATAAATTAAATTCATGAGTATGTTGGTTACCGTATTATATAACTATCAAATAGTCCTGGTCGTTTAGCCATCGAAACCAAATGATCATATAAATTTGATACCATAACGCACTTGCCGCAGCTAGTATTATTATTAACATTATTAAACTTAATAATCTGTCTCCAGTGAATAACATAAAATGAATTATAGGTATCAGATACCTTATTAGGATATTATGTACGCAGAATATTAACTGTGCATTATGATTACGATTATCATTAGAATTTTTTGTTACTTAGGATTTACAACAACTCATGGACAAACGTAAGCAAGGTGTGATTTATTTTAGTTTAGGGTCCAACATGAAAAGTGTTTTTTTACCAAAAGAAAAGCAACAAGCCATACTGAAGGTATTTAGTAAATTACCATATCAGATTTTATGGAAATGGGAAGAAAATGAATTACCAGGAAAACCTGACAATTTAATGATTAGTAAATGGTTTCCACAAAATGATATACTAGGTAAGAATGATTTTTAAGAATATAATAACCCTATTGCTTTAAAAATCAAATATTTACCAGTTTATGTTGTTTCAATATAAATTGAAAATGTATTTGCATTAAAAGTTGATTTTTGAACAAAAAATGTGCAGCCTCGGTAGTCGTGTGGTGAAAACGTGTGCCTCGAAAGCATATATTCACACTGTATATATATATATATATATATATATATATATATATATATATATATATATATATATATATATATATATATATATATATATATAGGCTGAATTTTTTTCGATGTTTAGTACAGGGGTTTCGTAAACTACTGCAATTATAGAGACGAATGGGGAAAGTAGTGCAGTTTTATGTGTGTAATTCAGAACAGTTTTTGTTTCCATAAAAAATGTCACGGATTACTATATATTTTGAAAAAACTGATATTAACCGATGTCTTTAAATGCACTTAGCTGCGTTAGTATTGGGTTTACTGAAAAGGTGTAAAGGAAAAAGTTGTAGATAAATATGTTCTAAATAAAGCAAAAATATGCAAATTTAAAAAGATTTGTAACTTTTGGCTTATGACATAAACTTTTGTTTTTTTTTAAATGAAAATCATAGTTGGCTGTGGCTTCACTATATATGTCTTTTTTCCTCTTTACATTGATATTAAACACAATATGATTATTCTAAGAAATAAAAATTTTACAGTGGTTTTTTTAAACATTGGTTACCATGGAAACGGTTGTTTATTTAAAATATCGAAAACCCGTATCTAAGTTTTCGCACATAGTTTACATAACATTTCTAATTAGAGATTTAACGTAATAATTAACAAAATAAAATTTTAAATCGAATTTGAAAAAAGCTTGATAAAAATTTTAAGAACATGTCTAAAAAGCGTTGAGTTATTACGAATGCAACTAGTTTTCTTTTGCAAAATCGAATCCGTCGCGTATTTATTGAAACTTCTATCGCTAACAGCAAAACAATATAGGCTGGCTTTTTTAAGAGACAGTCGTTCTTTATTTTTTACGTCAAATCAAACAGGTAACTATGGAAATAATTGTTTTTGGAACTTCCAATATTACTGTGACGTTTTCTTTGTAAAAAGTCTTATGTTGGTAGAGACGTTTGTAGTTAATTAATTATGAATTTTTCGAATCAAGAGAAACAACATATTTGAGTGTTACATTTTAAGTAATAAAAATGCAGTGCGTGCTGAAGAGCAATATTTTGAATAATATTTTGATCGTCGCAGCCCAGTTTGCCTACATTTAAAAGGCTTTCTGATAATTTAGGGGCATGTGGTTCCTGCACTAAGCCAAGAGACAGGATAAATACCATTAGTGAAGTGGCAGAAATAAACGTATTGGCCAGTGTGACTTAAAATTCTTGAACTCCAACTAGGAAGATCGCTGCAGAAGCCACCACATTCCAACTTACTGCCGTTAGAGTACTAAAAATGTACAAATATCATCCTTATAAAATATCAATATCGCAAACATTGCACAATGATGATCCTCCAAAGCAAATTAAATTTTGCACCTGGTTTCGAAATATGTGTGAAGACGATCCACAGTTTCCATCTAAAATACTTTGGAAGGACTAGACTCGATTCACAATCTGCGGTATGTTCAACAGATATAATGAGCATCTCTGGATGCAAGAAAATCCACATTATGTTGAACAACGGAGACCACAAATAAAATTTGGGTTTAATCTCCAGTGTGGTGTCACTGGCTCAAAAATTCTTGGTTCGTACATTTAAGAAGGTACATATTAACCGGTGACCACTACCTTCAGTTTCTCCAGAATGACTTTCAAGATATGCTAGATAATGCAAATTTGGCAACTCGTGCAGCCCCACAGTGATGTTAGCATGATGGAGCGCCGCCCCATAACCAGCTACAAGTTTGCAACTTCTTAAACCAAACTTTTCCCAACTCCTGGATCGGAAGACTGCACCAGTTACATGGCCACCTCGGTCTCCTGATCTGTCTGTTTTAGATTTCTTTTATGGGGATCTGTAATAAATAAGGATACAGTGAACGATCTTAGAGAAGCCGTCCTAGACAATTTTGCCAATATCGATAGACGTTCTATTAAAAAAGTGACAAATTCAGTTTTACGTAGGAGTAGTTGCTGTCTCAATAATAATGGAGAACTTTTTGAACATTTACTCTGAACTTTTGTTATAGTTTCTATTCTAATTTAAAAATTTTATTTTGTTAGTTATTATGTCCAATCTCTAATTAGAAATGTTGTGTGAAGTATGTGCGAAAACTTAGATTCAGGTTTTCGCTATTTGAAATAAACAACCGTTTCCGCGGTAACCAATGTTATTTTTTTTGAAAAAAAAAGAAAACGACTGAAAAATTTGTATTTCTTAGAATAATCATATCGTGATTCATATCAATGTAAAGAGGAAAAAATACCTCTTTAACGAAGCCAGAGCCAACTATGGTTTCCATTAAAAAAAAGACAAAAGTCTATGTCATAACTGAAATGTTACAGATCTTTTAAAAATTAGCATATTTTTGCTTTATTTAGAACATATTTATCTACAACTTTTTCCTTTACACCCTTTCAGTAAACCCAATACTAACGCAGCTAAATGCATTTAAAGAAATAGGCAAATATCAGTTTTTAAAAATATCTAGTGACATTTTTTATGGAGACAAAAACATATCTGAATTCCACTCATAAAACTGCACTGCTTTCACCATTTAATCGTCTCTTTAACTGCAGTAGTTTACGAGACCCCTGTACTATACTTCGAAAAAAACTCACCCACTTGTATATATCTATATACAAGTTCGGAAAGGTCTCCGCGATGATTAGCGTGAGAAATACTTGGTCCACGGGTAGGTTGGGTTGCTGTAGTTGATTACGTGGCCTCAATCTGCCTACTCCCAAAATCCCACTGTAAATATTTTCTAAGGTCTCGATGTATTTAACATTACATCGTAGAGACGGTCTCGAGGGAGATTTGGGGAGTAGATAGTTTGGTAACTTAGAGTGAATTTTCTTGTAGGTTTTACAGCCTCTTGAAAATGTCTCTAAAGCAGGAGACGAAACATCGTGTTTCTACAAATTCTGGACGCCATTCAACCCGAGAACCAAGTATTTCTCATATATATATATATATATATATATATATATATATATATATATATATATATATATATATATATATATATATATATATATAATCAATTAGTTAATTCATTAATGCACACGACAATCCGAAATTTTAAAACATCCGAATTACCGAAGCCGAAAACAATTTAATTTACATATGTGTGTATGTTTTCCAACGCAGGGTACATGCTTTTCAATATGTTATATGTATGTACATATGTATGTATTTACATACGTTTGCATGCCATTTTTATTTAAATATCTACATATATGTATACATTTTATCAATTTTGAAAAAATACAACTTCTTGACATCAACTTAAGAAACAAATTTTGTGAATACGTACAATAGAGGTTATAAAAAATATTTTTTATCACTTATCAGTTGTTACAAATAATTGGCTATTTTTGATTGCCGAATTTTTTTTGATTGGCGATAATAGCGGCTTCCCTCAACATTCTCAAGTTTACAATGGCGCTTAGTTCTGGGTAGTTCTCTTCAGCCCATTGTATACAGACGTTGAAACAGTTTATTGCATACTGATCTTTAATCATGGCTCTATCTTTTGTCTCCTCATCTTGTTTCGAATTGTCGTTATCATCAGTTGGTAACAGCACATCGTCGTCGCCCACGTTTATCCACTCATCAACATGCAATAAGGTAAGCCTTCGTGATAAATATTGTTCAATATTTACACGATTTCGTTAACATCTTCTCTAGAAGTTTTAGTGTTAGTGTTTTGTGTCACAATATTGCGAACTTTTTCCTTAATGTACTTAATGGAATAAGATCTTCGCCAGAGTCTTCTTCACATTCAGCGGGAACAGTTTTATGTCAGCACTTTGCAACAATATTTGGCTGGAGCTTTTCCCACGCATTATGAAGTAGGAACATGGCAATTTTAAGTTAAAAATTTTCAATGATTAAGAAATATCTTCCTCGTCAAATGACAATAAGTAGGAAGAAATACTTTTGCGTTAAAACAGTTTGGTCAGTCTTATTGCATGTTGGTCCATCGGTTGTATTAATGATGCACAGTTCGGCGGCAGAAACATGGTGATGAATTTGTCATCATCGCACGCACGCACACACACACACACACGCAGATATATATATATATATATATATATATATATATATATATATATATATATATATATATATATATATATATGTTGATATTTAGCAATATCAAACTAAATTTATTAGCTACTTCACGCAAAGATTAAAACTAAAAATTTAAAACTAAGTAGTTACAAGTGAACTAGAATATCACTTATTACTAATTAAAATACTAAAGGTTTATGAACGATAATTGTCATACCACTAACACTGCCACTAAATGCCAATACTGTGGAAAACCTGGTAGCAACCTAAGTGGGTATCGAAGGTGGTATCGTGCAGAATACTGATCTCAGTCAAAACGGTTTGTGTAAAATACTGAAGGTCAGTTCAAATGAATTCTTGAAATCAATCTGAAATGTAGAGATAAAATATTTTAAAACCAAATATAATAAGAGGAAGATTCACACACTAGGTGTAAATAAATGTCGATGATGATGATAATATTGGTGATTTTGTATATATGTGACAAATAAAAGGGTGAAAACAAATTCATATACACTCAAAACATAAAGGAACTCATATAAAACACAAGTAGGGCATTTTAAAGTAAGATGTAAAAGAAATTAAGATAAAATAACCTACAAAGGTGCAGATGTTTTCAAATATCCAGGGAAGCCAAACTGTAGTACAGTTCTGCAATATTTGTCAAATAGGTATGTCCGAATAATGATCTGCATATTAAGAGCATGGCAATCTAAAACACAAAGATTATAAAATTAATTAATGAAAAGAGGTACAAAAAGACAGTCCTCAAATGATAAACAGAGCAAATAATTCCACATTGAAAAGAATTCACTGAAACAGATAGACACTCCAAACTAGTGAAATTTAAAAGACTTTGATTAAGATACAATAAGACATTTAACAATTAGTGAAATGTAGCGTGCAATCAAAACAAACTCATAAACAAAAAGGTGTAATTGGGTTAAATAATAGTTGATACATGTTTGTTATAAAAATTTGAAAAATGTTTTGTTGGTTATATATATATATATATATATATATATATATATATATATATATATATATATATATATATATACCCAGGCAACACAACTACATAACAATCATGTATTTTGCATGTAACAGTGCGACATTGTACATCGCAGAGATGTACTTTGTAAGGTCTATGCAAGTTACCAGAGCTAGGAAATGTCAGCAACTGCCAACATTGACAACACATCGCAGGGACATGACTGCTTAACATGCTGGAGACATCGCCTGTGCTGTTAGGGAGATGTACTTACTAATATTTCAATAATGTATCTAGACTCATCTCCAGCATGTAACTGAATAATGTACTTGACATGTCCTATGATATATTCCCAGTATATAATTCATACTTCATGACTGTCATGTAAATTATATACATACATACATACATATATACATATATATATATATATATATATATATATATATATATATATATATATATATATATATATATATATATATATAATATTAATTAAAAAAAAATGAATGGGACAATAAAAACAACAGATGAATTTCTAGAAAATGGAAATATATATTTTATACAACATACAAAACTATAACATGTTCAGTAAATGAAGAAAAAAACCAATCCCATATAGTATAAAAAAATGAATTCTAAATATATACATAAATAGAAGCTTCTAAAAAATTTAACATATATTTAATGCAGCACAAAACAATATATTTTCCAACTAACCTTAAATACCTATATAGAAAAACAAAGTCTTATAATATAAATATAAAACTAAAAATGAATTACAAGGGTGTAGGTAAATGCAAACTTCTAAAAAATGTTAACTTGTATTTTATGGACCACAAAACAATATTTTTTTCAGTAAACACTAAATAAAAAACAAAATTCTCATAATACAAATCTAAAAATAAAAATGAATTTAAAACATATGCATAAACTTGCTGGAATTTGTAAACATAGAAACAACAATGATCCCATATTGTCTATATAAATTGAAAGTTAAGCTGTAAATTTCCATTTTTTTTTAGTGAAATATGCTTTTCGTCATTCCTCTGTTTCTGCTGTCTTGCTTGATGGAACCACTCCGAACCATAAATTTCACACCCTTTTTCTTTTAGTTGGTTGTTCTGGAGAATTACATCTGAAATTTCAAAAACGAGCTGATAGAAAAATTGGTATTATTTTTATTGTTGTTCTATTAAAACACTGTGTCAACCTTTGAGTCCACTGGAGGTATGGATGATAATATTAAAGACATAAATGATGACATTACTAATGCATCATCAACAATATTTTTAGGTAGTGGGAATTGATTAATAGCGGAAGTCGAATTCGGCTCGGCATATGGAAAAGTTGCAACTTCCCTATATTGTTTTTATTGCAATCTAAAATTATTTCCCTGTATGGCAATGAAGCATGACTTAATTTGTTTATGTTTTAGGTTTCGGGTATTTTTTGTCTATATGAAATTAGTGAAATTACCTTTTGACATTTTACATTAAGAAATGGACGACAATAAAATTATCTAACTCAAATAGTTGACATAAACACCTCAGCATAACAATTGTTTCTTACGTTGTGCAAACACAAAAGTAATTCTGATCATGAAATGCGGATTAATAAAAATTGGCGCTAACTCTTGACAAAACCAGTGACACAATAACAGATACATGCAGCAAACATTTTGTCTAGATTCGCGATTTAAGCACATAATTTTCTGTGACGGTTTTACTGCTACTGCCTACTGCCATGTTAAATCCATGTACACAAATGCTGTATTGTTTGTAAACAATCGATTTGATTTGCCAAACATATTAGATGTTCATCATATAATAATACACTTAACATAGAAAATGTACTTACTGAGTAATAGATATATTCTATATAGGTAGGTACTTACCTCGTAATTGTAATTGCAGGATAATGCTTAATCTACAAATACGAAAAACTTCTGCCTAAAACCTAAATTGCAAGAAATAATCCAGATCCACAATAAATAATAAAACACGAAACTCTTGTATGTCATTGTCGTGCGTCACACAATAAAAGTTAAAAAATAAAAATTACCAAGCGTTAATGCGATTCGAGCGATGACAAACGGTGTGGCGTGAATATGAACTGTGAATCTATAAATTCGGTCATCATGTGTTAATTACATGCTTAGCATGTTATTTTATGAAGTAACAGCGATATAGTTTATAATATCGCTAGCATATCATTAAAATTAACTTCTGAAATATAAATTATTACTATGTCGATGTTACATACTTGGCATGTAAAGGTTAGCCATGTATCTCAAAAGTAACAGCTAACATCGCTAGCATGTACCAGTGTAAGCGCAAAATCATAGGTAACAGGAAACCATCACAGAGACATGACATGCATGTATCAGGATATGTCGCATTGGTTACTTAAAAATAACATCTCAGCGATGTGAATATCACAATTGTGTTGCCTGGGTATATATATATATATATATATATATATATATATATATATATATATATATATATATATATATATATATATATATATATATATATATATATATATATATATATAAGTATAGAAAGATTAAAGTTTATACTAGCCTGTTAAAATGTTTATAATATCCAGACATCACTACTTAAGACTTGTTTCTGCTGATATTTGTTTTTAAATAATTTAATATCTGTCACTGATAGTTTTAAAGTGGGGGTTAAGTGAATTTGACATTGACAATAAATGCAAATCCATTTCTTAGTTCGACGTGTACATAGAGAAAAACAACATGTCTATGCTCAGGAAGGTGACAGATAGTGAAAATGTATAGTTTATTTGGATTTGATATTTTGAAATGGCAGTAAAAATAATTGAATCAAAGTAGCTCTGTTCAAATTGGGCCATCGTAAGAAGAGGACGCCAGAGCAGTTTTGCTAAGAAAATTAAATGAAAATAAGTATTTAAATCGACAGAGTATAGTTTAATATATGTGGAAAATGTAAATTAATACATAGTGTATCCTTTGAATGGAAAATAAGTTAAAAATCAGTGCTGCAAGAAAAATATAAAATATTCAAATAATCGTCGACGCCAAAGGACGCGGAAAATTGAAATATGAAGCTTACAAGATGGCTGCATAGCAACGAGCAATTTAAACCGGGGAAACAGCGGTTGGCAAGCAAGGAATCTGGAAGTTTTGAAGGTACCAATTTCTACATTAAATAGCAAGGCCTTTCATTTAAAGAATGAATGGAAATTATAAATTTCAATAAAAAATGTGTGAATGAGAATTTGTTTCACAAATGTATATTAGCCTTTAATTTGTTTGTATATTTTAAATAAGAAAATCATTCATGTTTTAAATTCACCAGTTCGAAAAAGCGCAAAGAAATTTTCTTTTGATCAAAGATAAAACTTAAATAAAAGAGCTCAAGTCACTTTTTAATAATCTATTGATTAAGTAGTGGCGTTATGTTATTTGTTATGTTATTTGTTAAAATTTTATCAGTACAAATTTAGTAGAATTAAATCAAACATACACAGAATTTAATGCAGTATTAGTATTTGAGGATATTTAAAAAATATATATTCAGGGTGTTTCAAAAATGATGGTCTATGTTACAGGTGCACATTCAGCACAAAAAATAAGACTATTTTTTCATATAAACATGGGTCCGCAAACGCTTAGTTTTTCAAATACAGGGTGTTAAAGTTATTTGTTTTTGACAGTTTTTCACGAATAAGTCCGAGTCAAATTAAAATTTGACGTGAAAATTGGCATATGGGGGTTTTCGAGGGCAAGAAATTTAAATATGTTATTGTTAATAACACTGCTGACAGAGAGCGCCACCTGTAAGACATGGCTTACATTCAATTGGTTATAATTTTTTTAAACCCAGTAATATCGACCTACCGTATAGCTACATTGTAGCCCTTATAAATTGTAAGCAAAAAATGTATACTTGATTTAAATCTCTCAGACACACCATTTTCGAGATATTTCAGATTTTGCATGCCGATGTCGCTCAAAAATTAATTCTGCGACAAATCATAGGAATACATTTTTCACCTTTTAATTGCTATCAGTATGTATAAGCTTAATTTTCTTATTCTCTAGTTAAAAATTAAAATCTTACTTAAAAAAGAACTGACAAGGCACAATCATGAAGATAAAATAAAAAGCCATGATAACAAACTTTGAACAAACCATTTAACAAACTTATGAGTAAAATGAACCAATTTTGACATACTACTCAATTATACAGAGTGGCGCGCTAAAGAATGGCGACGTCATCGATGTTTTTTTCAAATAGCAACTTCCATTTTTTTATTCGAATGTTAAAACTCTATTCAATTGCCAACACGGCGGTTGAATTTTTATGTTACGTTAATTTCAAAAACTCTGTATAAATGAGTAGTATGTCGAAATGTGGGCAATTGACTTTTGACGCGAACTGAAAAAAAAAATATATATATATATATATATATATATATATATATATATATATATATATATATATATATATAAACAACTCAACCAGTGGAAAGTTCACATACCAATTAAAAGTACATGCATCTGTTATATACTCCAAAGCCTAAAGCCTATTGGGGAAAGACTAATATTGTATCCTACTCTATACACACACACACACACACACACACACACACACACACACACACACACACACACACACACATATATATATATATATATATATATATATATATATATATATATATATATATATATATATATATATATATATATATATATATATATATATATATATATATATATGTATGTATGTATGTGTGTGTGTGTGTGTGTGTGTGTGTGTGTGTGTGTGTGTGTGTGTGTGTGTGTGTGTGTGTGTGTGTGTGTGTGTGTATATATAGAGTAGGATACAATATTAGTCTTTCCCCAATAGGCTTTAGGCTTTGGAGTATATAACAGATGCATGTACTTTTAATTGGTATGTGAACTTTCCACTGGTTGAGTTGTTTATAGTAGATTTATAGCAAGTAAATTCTATTTCAAATGGATTTTTTGCACATTTTAATAAAAAAAAAAAGTCTGGACGCAGCAAGTGCGTTATGGTAGTGAATTTTCATTAAAATGTTTTTAATAGGAAATATGTGTCTTTTTTTAAGGAAGCAGGCATCAAATTTGGTGACCAGTATAACCTATATAGTAAATGCTTCATATTTGAAAAGCTCAATTTGCTATTAACCTATAAGGTTGACCAAGAAACGGTTTTTTCGGGAACCCTTTAAGTTTACTTTCGGAAATTTTTGTACATTTTCAAACAATAAAGTTATTTTAATGAAAGATGGCACATTGTTTTTACTATATAGGATACTGGTAACCAAAATGCGTGCTTTCTTTAAAAACACACATATTTGAGTTAAAAATATTTTTATGAAAATCCACTACCGTAACGCACTTGCTGCGACCAGACTTTTTTTTGTGTTTAACAGGTCAAAACATGTTGCACCTATTCATAGAAAAAAAATTACAATCTACCATACCTTGAGCGACAAGCTGGCAACGCTGTGGTGTTAAGTATCGCACGAGTATCAATGATTTGCCTCTTTCAAATCTAATGCAACATGATCCTTGTGAAATACAAACTCAACACAAAAATAATTCATAAGGTGACTTTTATTGAGAGTGTAGGCTATTGTTTACTTAATTTTACTCCAATGAAAAACTGGAGCAAAATGAAAAATTTACTTTCTTTCAGTTTATGAATAGAAACATGTACCTATTGAAATAACATTACTAATGTTACATTTATTAAGGGGTGGCAGCCACATCTATGCGCAAATAGTTAAAACATGCAATCGTTGAAATTTGTTCTTAGTCAATACTACAAATATAAGCGATCTCATTCGGTAGACGTCAGTTATAGAGTCTAACAGACTTGCGCTATAATATCAGATGTTCCGTTACCAAGACAACGCCTACTAGATATAAGCCATTGTCAAATAAAACGCTCTGATTTAAAAATAAATGTTTCAAATTTGAATAGCTCAGTTTTCTGTAAAGCTAAAAAGCTGAATTCTGGCACATAGTTAGGTATTTCCCAAAGCAATATGCACACCAAATTTTATCAACATATCTTTGTAATTTTCGGAGAAAAAAAAATTTTTCTAAAGAAAACTCAAAATTTTGTCGGAAAACCGTGTCAGATTTATCTGGCTAACGAACTCATCCAAGCTATTAATAGAAGAAAGGCACTTGCCGAGTTTTATCAAAATCGGTTAATTATTTTTTGAGTTAGCGGTTGGATACACATATATATATATATATATATATATATATATATATATATATATATATATATATATATATATATATATATATATATATATACATATATATATATATATATATATATATATATATATATATATATATATATATATATATATATATATATATATATACATTGTAATGAAGCAGGCATGTTTACTGGATTTATTTGTATATAAATCATGCTAAAGAAAATAGCATCAAAAGGCTATTAAATAGTAAACAGGCACGTCGAATGTGTTTGTTTACGTTAAATCATTTTTGTATTAAATGAAATCGCGCTGAAATAATATTGATATAAAAGTTCACAGCGAGCGTCGAGACACGAGCGAGTTTCTGGCCGGCGCAGGGGCCGGACTGCGGCGGTGCTGGTCGAGGGTCGTTGCCCGGGCTATAAATAGAGCGGACACAGGCCGGACCAGGGGAGAACGACAGCGGAGAGGCTAAGGAAAAGCCGTTTGCTGTACTCTCGCAAGCCGATCCAATAACCTCGGCGAGGTTATTTGATCGACAACGGTAAAGGGAGGGGCGCGTGATGCCGCGAGCTGGCTGCGTGCGATATTGGAGTGGTCGCATACTAGTCGGAGACCTTCCAGTCTTGCACCAGAGCTAGGAGTGGCAAGTCACGGCTTCTGGACAGGATTGTTTATTTCGCTTCGCGAATCGTGTATTGTGTATACCGTGTAGGAGAGGTGCTGTGCCGTTTGTCAGGTAGGCCTCTTCTGCGACTGTAGGGTGCAGCTGGGTGCATCCCGGTTTTAGTTTCGCGGTGTCGAACTATGTTGTCGCGGGTATATACAGGGTGGTCGCTGTAACGCGACTGTAGTACGATGCGAAGCGTTGTCAGTTGAACATCCTGGACGTTCGGGACGAGTTAGGAATTGGGGAATAATTTCTGTCGCGTGCGTTGGTTTTATTTATGTACAGGGTGGTTGCTAAGACACGACTGTAGAATGGTGCGAAGTGTCGTTAGTCAAACACTCTGGCCGGTCGTGAATTAACTGAAGTAGGGAACAGGTAGCTTCGCGTGCATAATTATCGGGAAGAAGTATATACAGGGTGGTTGCTGCAATACGACTGTAGAATGGTGCGAAGTATTGTCAGTTAAACACTCTGGACGTCGGCTAAGGGAACGGGGGAGTTAGTTAGCTGCATTAGGTAAAGGGGCGCCTGGCTGCATTTCTGTGGAAGCGCATTGCTTGTGCTTTTCGATTTTGTGCGCCCGAATAACCTGGATATGTCGCTCGCTTGTCTCTGCATTCTTTTAACACGCTAATATTCATGCGTCCTTATAATGCACCGCCTGCTTCATTAATTTGACCCATTTAATGACGTAACATAATTGTTTATTTGTGTCTTTTAATTGTTACTGCTATTGTTTTGCGCATGGTGTAAATGATTTTATTTTGCTATGATATTCGCACCTACGTTTCATATTTGTGTTTATTTGTAAATAAGTTATTTATTATACTATTTTAGCTAACGTTCGCCTTATTGACTGCACCTTAGTAACGCCTTTGCATTTTGCATGTTTATAGTGCTTTTAAGTAACTATATGAGTACTTGTTAGTATAGTATGTTTCTATTTATCTGCTCACATCTTGTTAGTTAGGAAAATAACCCAAGGTAAGTGAAAGTAAGTAATTAAAGCCTACTTAGCTTTCTTACATATACTGGAGTGACCGAAAACTGAACTCCTGGTGTTTATTTTCTCCACTTAAGCTACCACGGGACAAGGCTGTTATTAAACAGTAAATTGTAGCGTGTTACGAAGGCTCTAGCGGATGTCTTCACGGGGATCGTACCCCGTCCTAAATCTAGGGAACAAAGATGGCGCCCGAGGAAATTAAGTCATAGTGATATGAAAGGTAAAAGGGTAAAGAGTCAAGGGAAACAGGTTACAAAAACTGTCGGCCCGAGCAGGGACCTGATTTTTCTTGGTATTTCTAGTATAAGTAGGGTAAATATTTCCTGTATTATAAGGCAATTTTATGTCCTGGTGAACTGTTTGGTCCTGCGTTTAAAGACAAATGTGTCTTGGTTTTTACTTACTAAGGTGTACAGTTTAGTTAGATTAAGGATACATATTGTATAGAATAGTATATTCTGTGTTGTAGGGAACGAAAACACCCTATAGGTCGGGGTTGGTGCGTGCCCTGGAATCTATTTAGATTAAGGAATATTATTTGCTAGAATAGTTTATTCTGTGTTTTAGTGGTCGAAAGTGTCCTGTAGGTTGGGTCTGGTTTGTACCCTGGAGGTTGGAAATCTCCGACCTTGTCCAATATGGAGATCGAAAGTAAAGCAGAAAAGGAGGAAATGAATTCCGAGGAATTTTCATTAGAACCTGATGGGTTTGACAGTCGTACGAGCTGGGTTTATAAACTGAAGAAAACCGAGGTTGACGCTGAGCTAGCAAAGTTTAGGCTGGTATGCGCTGGTACGGTTGAGGATAAGAAGAGACTGCTGGTTCAATTTATAAAGGAAGGCAGGTCGTCTCCGAATTCAGTAATGTTTCAGAACCCGCCCGTGTTTCCAAAACCAATGGATAGCACAACGACTAAACCGGTTGCTGAAGTGCCGAATGTGGCTAGTTGGAATATTCGCTTCGATGGGAGGTCTGATCCCGAGACTTTTATGGAACGGTTGGAAGAAATGAGATCACTGTATAACGTGACGGCGGGAAACTTGCTGCGTGCGCTACCACTGCTCCTAGAAGGCAGATGCCTGTTGTGGTATCGAAACAACAAAACGTCATGGGCAACTTGGGAAGACTTTGTAAGAAGTTTCCGCAAATTCTATTTTCCCAGGGACTATTACATCAATCTGGAAGCAAAGGTGGGCAGCCGATTACAACTTAAGCATGAGGGTGTTTTACAGTACATAACCGACATCCGTACTCTCATTCGCCGACACGGCAAGATGAACGCAGAGCAAGAGCTGTCGTGGCTATACAGAAATCTGTTGCCAGAATTCAAGCAGATGTTGTGGCAGAAAGACTTTACAACGGTGGAAGCGTTTGTGGAATCAGCTACGACGGTAGAAGAAGTCTTGAATGAGCTGGATAGTAAACGAAAGATGACAGGTCAAGCGACGTTGGGGAACGCCGAGAGTTCCAAGCGTGTGACCGAGGTCGACCCGAGAATGGCGTCCCCGAGAAGTAGGACGGAGTCTTCGTCAGAGGTCGGACCGAAGAAGAGGGTTGCGTTTACTACCCCGGAAAAACCAAATGGCAAAGCAGAATGCTGGAAGTGTGGGGAAAGAGGGCATTACCGTAGCCAATGTCCAGCTGTTTCCCAGACACGATGTGCCAGGTGTGGAAAATTGGGGGTGCTTACGAGAGATTGCACCTGTTCCTGGCCGGAAAACTCCAGAGGGGCCGTGTAGGCTCAAACCTATTGGCGGCCCCGAGAGCAAATAACTCGGAAGAACTCTGTGACCGCAAGGTGCAGAGTGCCGGACTCTGTGACCGCATGGTGCAGAGTGAAGAGGCAGCACATTCTGATCCAAGGCCCTTTCTGTTGGTCCAGATAGAAGGGAGAGCCTTCCGTGCGCTAATAGATACTGGTTCGACAAGGACATTTATTGGTAGCTCTGTGACCGATTGGTGCAGAGAAATGGGATTGGTACCCTGTAGAGAGAAGGGATTGTCTACTAGAATGGCGGATGGAACATCCACACCGATTGTGGAGGGGTTCCGGTTGGGTCTGGGTTTTGACTCTGGTTTTGTTTGGGCAATGTGCCTGGTTTTGCCGACTCTTCCAGTAGACATGGTGCTAGGGATGGACGTGTTGGGAGTACACGACCTGGTTCTCGATCTGAGAAGTGGCACGATTAAAATTAAGAATTTGGATACCATAACCCATGTAGACCGAGCGAAATGTACGAGTCAGGTAGCGTGTACCCAAGAATTGTGTGAACCGTCCGAGCAGTCAGGTTTGACGTCGGTGGAGCAGAAACAGATGAAAAGGTTTCTGGATGTTGAACTTAAAGCTTTCGAGAAGGTCAAGGGTACGACGACGCTGACAATGCATCGTATCAAGCTAAAGAAGACGACACCTATAAAGCAACGACACAGACCAATGAACCCGAAAATGCAAGAAATTGTGAATGCGGAGGTGGACCGTATGTTGGGGGAGGATATCATTGAACCATCGAATAGTCCTTGGAGTTCTCCTGTGGTAATTGTGAGAAAGAAGGATGGCAAGCCGAGGTTCTGTATTGATTTCCGCAAAGTCAACGAAGTGTCTGAGAAGGATGCGTACCCGCTTCCGCAGATTTCAAGCATTTTGGACAAGTTGAGAGAGGCAAGATATATATCTAGCCTGGACTTAAGGCAAGGGTACTGGCAGATACCATTAGAGCCGCGAAGTAGGCCGATTACTGCGTTTACAGTCCCGGGAAAAGGACTGTATCAGTTCAAGGTCATGGCCTTTGGGTTGCACTCAGCTTGCGCAACCTTTCAGCGCTGTTTAGATTATGTCCTAGGTCCTGAGACAGACCCCTATGCTTTCGCTTACCTGGATGACATTGTGGTATTAGGAAAGACTCTCGACGAACACTTGGCAAACCTGAAAGAGGTGTTCCGTCGGTTAAGAGCGGCAAATCTCCAAGTTAACCCGGAGAAATGTCAGTTTGGCAGAAGGACGTTGAAGTATCTTGGTCACCTGGTAACGCCGGAAGGGATATGTACCGACCCTGACAAGGTTGAGAGTATTCGGCAGATACCCGTACCAGGAAACGTCCGGAAGCTGAGACAATTTTTGGAGATGGCGTCGTGGTACAGGAGGTTTATCCCGTCCTTTGCGCAAGTCGCCACGCCGCTGACGAAGTTGTTGAAAAAGGGACATCGATGGAAATGGGAGAAAGAGCAAGAGGATGCATTCCGTGCTTTGAAGGGGAAGCTAACCGAAGCTCCGGTTCTGGCTTGCCCTGATTTTACAAAGTCCTTTACGCTGCAGACTGACGCGTCAGAGCTAGGGTTGGGCGCTGCGCTTACCCAAGAGATTGACGGTCAGGAAAGAGTGATTGCGTTTGCTAGTAGAACACTAAACCGAGCAGAACGTAACTACTCTGCAACTGAAAAGGAGTGTCTGGCAATAGTGTGGGGTGTGGAGAAAATGAGGCCATATTTAGAAGGGTATCACTTTATTGTGATGACCGATCATCAATCGTTACGCTATTTGCACTCAATGCGTTCACCAGCTGGTCGAGTAGCCCGATGGAGTTTATATCTGCAACAGTTTGACTTCGAAGTAATCTATAGGAAGGGAGCACATAACAAAGTTGCTGATGCACTCTCCCGTTCTCCGTTAGAAACCAAACGAAACGAAAGCGAGATGTGCATGACAGAAGCCCAGCAGAACGACAACTGGTATAGGAACAAGTTTGAGGAAGTAGCGAATCACCCAGACGCCAATCCGGATTATTGTATCCGGGAAGACCAACTGTATCGTCATTTTCTAGATCCACACGACTATGCCGAATTAGAGCTATCCGACCCGTGGAAGCTCTGTGTGCCACGCCAGCTACGCAGAAGCATATTGGAAGAGAACCATGATGCTGCAACGGCTGGGCACTTGGGGATTGCGAAGACAATTTCCCGGTTGGCCAGAAAGTATTACTGGCCGGGTATGTTTCGCGAAACAGCGAAGTACGTCAGGGGATGTCTGCATTGTCAAAATTATAAGACATCCCAGCAGAAGACAGCAGGTATGATGCAACCGTCCAGAAATTGTGAGCCTTGGGAGACCGTAAGCATTGATCTCATAGGTCCATTGCCTAAATCCTCGAAAGGCAACTGCTTTGCGATCGTTATCCAGGATAGGTTCACCAAATGGGCGGAATGTCGTCCGATACGACGGGCGACGGCAAATGCAGTAGAACAAGCAGTTCTAGAACTTGTGGTAGCCCGATTTGGCTGTCCCAAGACAATAATCTCTGACAATGGAAGACAATTCGTAGGGAGAAAGTTCACACGATTTTTAGAAGAATGGGGTATTAAGCCACGTCTAACACCCGTATATACTCCTCAGTGTAATCCAGTCGAAAGGCAGAACCGAACTTTGAAGACCATGATAGCACAGTTTTGTAATACCAATCATCGTGCATGGGATCAACGGTTGCCGGAATTGATGTTGGCTTACAACACGTCAAGAAACGAGTCTTCTGGGTTCACGCCAGCCTTTTTGAAATTCGGAAGGGAGCTACATGTGCCGAGTTCTGTTTATCCATCCACTACGCCAGCGAATCTGCAAGAAGCCACTCGAGAAGAGGTGGCGGAACAGGCCGGTCGTGTAGAGAAGCTGAAAGATGTTTATGAGCTGGTGCGCCTGCATTTGGCGAGAGCATTTAACCAGCAGAGGCATTACTACAATCTCCGTAGAAGAGATTGGAGATGCTCGGTAGGTGATCAGGTTATGAAAGTGGAGCGTCCACTTTCGTCGGGCGGAAAAAGTTTTGCGGCCAAGCTGGCCCCAAAGTATTCCGGCCCGTATCGAATTATTAAAGTTGTTTCCCCGGTAATTTATGATCTACAAAATGATAATGGCAGGCGAGTCCGACATATTCATGTGAAAGACTTAAAACCATATCATTCTGATGTTTCTTTTTCTAATTAGGTAGAATGCCCAGGGTACGTAAAGGCGCCAGGAAAAACCTGCCAGCTGGCGAGTATCTGTGCATGGCCGAGGCGCTCACTCAGAAGCAGAGAGCGGAGACGGAGAAGTTGGAGGCATGCAAGGACTTGGCCCGGAAGCTGAGGCAGGAGGTGGAGCCACGACGTACGTTTGACAGGGCATACCAATTGCTAGAAAAATTGGGGGAAGGAGGCTTCGGCATGGTGATGAAGTGTAAGCATCGTACAACCGCTGATTTGTACGCTGTGAAAATCGTGCGTGGGCAACCTTCGTCCGTAAGGATGGAATTGAGATGCGGGGAGCTGTTGAAACATCCGCACATCGCGGCCCTGCTGGAGACCTTCGTCCAGAGGGAAACACACTATCTGGTGTTCGAGTACGCGCAGGCCGGAGACTTGGCGGATTGGTGCTCCCGGAATGATAGAGCCCCGGAGCATGTTACGGCGGTGGGCAGACAGCTTCTGAAGGCGTTGCAGTTTTGCCACGACCTGAAGGTGGTGCACCGGGATCTGAAGCCCGAAAATATCTTGGTATTTGCCGATGATGTGGTGAAGCTCGCCGACTTCGGTTTGGCCATGGTGGTGCCTGACCATGCCCGACGGGCGTATCCGGTGTGGGGAACGCCGGGATACCTAGCGCCTGAGCAATGTAGGCAGGAGCCCTACAATTACAAAGTAGATGTGTGGGCGTTAGGTATCATATTGTATGGGATGGTCACAGGGAGACCACTATTCAACATCGGGCCAAAAGAAGACATGGCGTTCACGGCCGCGGTGACCGGATTGGTTCCGACCCCGGAATTGGAATCCGCTGGGTTGCCGTGGGTTCAGGCAATGCTGAACGGAGAGCCAGAGGAACGGCCTTCGGCAGAAGAGGCCCTGAAAGCTGCGGAACCGCCCGAAGCTATGAAGGAACCGGCGGAGGAAGAGCGGAGTTTCCCGTGGATGCGGAGGGTACTATCGCCTGGCTTGGCGGCCCGCTTGGAGGTGCGTGGCGTCGAATGGACTCGCAGCCTACGCCAACGGCTACGCGAGTTCAGATCCCCGCGACAGCCCACGGACAGGCCGTGCAAGCACCGCTTTATGAAGCCAGACGGAAGCCTATGTCGCTTTCGCATCCCGGCAGACAGTCCTATCCAGCCCGGCACAGGATGAATCGTTGTGCCTACACGATAGAGTTTTGATGTGTAAAGAAGGGGGGATGAAGCAGGTAGCGGTAACCAGTCTGCTATGAAATTTACTTTCAGTTGTAGACAGACAATGGTTGGAGAACGCACCTACAGTGGCCTGGTCCTCTGCGACCAGGAACTGCAAGAGGAAATCGACCAAGCAGTGAGCCAGAAGAAGGTGAATCACCATTCACAAGGTGACAGCCTAGTTGCATTAGCAACGGGAGAGACACGGTTGGGTGTGGATCCCGAGGTAGCTTTGCCCGTGAGTAAGGGAAAGCTGTGTTGGCGATGTGGCCAAGAGGGTCATCGACGGGCGCAGTGTAATGGGCGTCCGTGTGTGTTTTGTTCCCGCTGTGGAAAGCGAGGGACGTTAACTCGCCAGTGCCCATGCAATGAAGGGAGGCGAGTGTACATGGTGGATGAAACCGACGAACGAGGTACCGCTGTACCGGTCGTGTCGTCGCTTCCACCTGTACGGTCCGTTGGAATCCAGTGCGAATTACTTGTACCCAGGGAAGGAGTTAAGAAGACAAGGAGGCACCGTCCAGGTCGTCAACAGCGAGGCCCGTGCAGTCTTCATATACTCTCCCCGCATCGCATCTCCTATCCTAGGAAATGAAGTGAAATGTGTGCATGTGTGCAAGTGAAAACTAGTGACAGTGATGGACAAAAAGACAGAGACTGAAAACAATCTAGTGATTAGGTTAGTGATTAAGTAGCATTTAAGAAATAGACTGAGAACAATTTAGCAAGTAGGATAACAATTAGGTAGTATTTAAGGGTTTACTTATTTTTAATTTAAAGGTTTACGTATTTTAATTTTAGGGTTTACTTGTGTTAATTTTAAGTTTTTTTTACATTCCTCTCTGGGTATCTAATTTGATTTAGACCAAAAGACTGCGTCTTTTTGGTAAGTGGAGGGAGTGTAATGAAGCAGGCATGTTTACTGGATTTATTTGTATATAAATCATGCTAAAGAAAATAGCATCAAAAGGCTATTAAATAGTAAACAGGCACGTCGAATGTGTTTGTTTACGTTAAATCATTTTTGTATTAAATGAAATCGCGCTGAAATAATATTGATATAAAAGTTCACAGCGAGCGTCGAGACACGAGCGAGTTTCTGGCCGGCGCAGGGGCCGGACTGCGGCGGTGCTGGTCGAGGGTCGTTGCCCGGGCTATAAATAGAGCGGACACAGGCCGGACCAGGGGAGAGCGACAGCGGAGAGGCTAAGGAAAAGCCGTTTGCTGTACTCTCGCAAGCCGATCCAATAACCTCGGCGAGGTTATTTGATCGACAACGGTAAAGGGAGGGGCGCGTGATGCCGCGAGCTGGCTGCGTGCGATATTGGAGTGGTCGCATACTAGTCGGAGACCTTCCAGTCTTGCACCAGAGCTAGGAGTGGAAAGTCACGGCTTCTGGACAGGATTGTTTATTTCGCTTCGCGAATCGTGTATTGTGTATACCGTGTAGGAGAGGTGCTGTGCCGTTTGTCAGGTAGGCCTCTTCTGCGACTGTAGGGTGCAGCTGGGTGCATCCCGGTTTTAGTTTCGCGGTGTCGAACTATGTTGTCGCGGGTATATACAGGGTGGTCGCTGTAACGCGACTGTAGTACGATGCGAAGCGTTGTCAGTTGAACATCCTGGACGTTCGGGACGAGTTAGGAATTGGGGAATAATTTCTGTCGCGTGCGTTGGTTTTATTTATGTACAGGGTGGTTGCTAAGACACGACTGTAGAATGGTGCGAAGTGTCGTTAGTCAAACACTCTGGCCGGTCGTGAATTAACTGAAGTAGGGAACAGGTAGCTTCGCGTGCATTATTATCGGGAAGAAGTATATACAGGGTGGTTGCTGCAATACGACTGTAGAATGGTGCGAAGTATTGTCAGTTAAACACTCTGGACGTCGGCTAAGGGAACGGGGGAGTTAGTTAGCTGCATTAGGTAAAGGGGCGCCTGGATGCATTTCTGTGGAAGCGCATTGCTTGTGCTTTTCGATTTTGTGCGCCCGAATAACCTGGATATGTCGCTCGCTTGTCTCTGCATTCTTTTAACACGCTAATATTCATGCGTCCTTATAATGCACCGCCTGCTTCATTAATTTGACCCATTTAATGACGTAACATAATTGTTTATTTGTGTCTTTTAATTGTTACTGCTATTGTTTTGCGCATGGTGTAAATGATTTTATTTTGCTATGATATTCGCACCTACGTTTCATATTTGTGTTTATTTGTAAATAAGTTATTTATTATACTATTTTAGCTAACGTTCGCCTTATTGACTGCACCTTAGTAACGCCTTTGCATTTTGCATGTTTATAGTGCTTTTAAGTAACTATATGAGTACTTGTTAGTATAGTATGTTTCTATTTATCTGCTCACATCTTGTTAGTTAGGAAAATAACCCAAGGTAAGTGAAAGTAAGTAATTAAAGCCTACTTAGCTTTCTTACATATACTGGAGTGACCGAAAACTGAACTCCTGGTGTTTATTTTCTCCACTTAAGCTACCACGGGACAAGGCTGTTATTAAACAATAAATTGTAGCGTGTTACGAAGGCTCTAGCGGATGTCTTCACGGGGATCGTACCCCGTCCTAAATCTAGGGAACAAAGATGGCGCCCGAGGAAATTAAGTCATAGTGATATGAAAGGTAAAAGGGTAAAGAGTCAAGGGAAACAGGTTACAACATATATATATATATATATATATATATATATATATATATATATATATATATATAAACATATAAAAATCGAAACTGACCCCGGATATGGGTTTTAGGGGCCCAAATTCGCTCTCATTTGCAAAATTTTTTGCAAAGTTTCACCATCGATACCTCTCTATTAGTGATTTTTTTTAAAATAAAAATTCACTAAAAGACCAGAAGCTTTTCTTAGAAATCATCAATTCTGAAGTTTAAATTCATCGCTTTTACATTTTCAGGAGTAAAACTATACCAATTTTAAGGTAATTTTTCCCTCACTTCTTTTACACCAAGAAAGCGTAATTTTATCTGTAGTTTGTTATAAATTTGTTTATCACACACAATTAATTGGTCTTGTGTAGTGTTTTGGATCCCAGGGGCATTAATTTCTTTCCTTTAATTCTTATAACTTTATTTTCAGTGCAGGAATATACATTTTGGCATATAGTACAAGATATTTAATCGATTATAGAAAGCTGCGCACCAAATTTGTTTACCATAGCATTGTTATTTTCAAAGACACTAAAGTTTTCCAAAAGAAAACCCAACACAAAATGCATGTTTATTTGCATTTTAAGTACATCGAGAAGAAGGGCATTCTATAGTTTGAAGGTTTATAAGAAGAGGATTTTGCCTGAACTGTAAAAATTGGCAATTTGGCATTAAAGGCGTGCGCTTCTGGGAAATATTGGGTTTGCGACGAAAGGTCGTGTGTGGGTGGAATGACGTATCAATTTTTAAGAAAGAATTGCAGTGACAGTCTCTACCAATAAGTGAATAGAGGTATACGTAAAAATGCAAATGTCAACATATGCCCTGGCTTCACACATGCAGAGAAATATGTGTTTAGTATGACGGTTTCAGCAATTAAGAGCAACAACAATTAATGAGATAAGTAAAGTTGTACGTAACAGATGAAAATTCTACAAAACGAATAGCTTTTTAAATTGCAATCTAAAAGTGACAAATTAGATTTTGGGGCAGCATCACACACTCATGGTGGCAATAATCCAATTGTGGACGTATCTCCAACTTACATTATGTAAACATCTGTTTGGGTAAAACAAGTATTATAAACTGAACTTGAATCACAAGCTTATTATTAACTGCAGCTTTCGCTAATTTAGCAATATGTGTATGCCAACAAATGGTCTTGTAACAACTATTGCTTATGTATAAAGAGTGGTATTTTTTAGGTAGGTAGTTTTCCGCCCGCCATCTAGATGCTCCCTTCTTGTAGATCGCACTTTGTAGATAACATGTAATCCTCTGTTTTTGCAATTCTAAGCTAAACTAGATTCATAAGTGTGTGAAGAGTGCTATCCTTGACAAAGTTGTGGACGAGATTTTTGAAAATTGGTAAACGGTCATTTATATGCAAGTAAAAGACTGGACATAAAACCAAACCTTGCAGAACATCCGAGTTAATATTACTTTTGTCCGATTAAATGTCACTGACGACTGACGGCCTCATGCGGTCGTTCAGAGAACTAAATATCCATAAATAAAATAACCATCCGTTCCGAACCATAAAATTTGGAACTTTTACACGACAATCAGTTTACTTAGATGACTTTGTCACTTACTCTTGTAACTGTATCATCGGTCGTAATTAAAGAAAATTGAGATCTGCACTGATGTCCAAGCTGCATTCCATGCAACTATACCGGCATAAACCTTTTTTTTTTAATTTCTGATGTTAATATCTGTTAATATATCAGTTTCAGACAGTACCGTTGGATCGCATGGGGTTTTAAAACCATAAAGCTCGTTGCTGAATTGGCAATGTGAATTTATAAAAGACAGATTAATGGTAGATAAATCAATAACAGCAGAGTTGCAACGCTTAGTTATTAAGTATTCATTCATTGTTTGGGTTCTGTGGCTGCGGTTTAGGTTAATTATTTGCACAATTAATTATTAAATTAAGTAGATACGTATTTATAAATATAAAGTTCGGCATCATTTTTAGCAAATTGCTGTGAAAGAATGACGTTTTCACAAGTGGGTTATACGCACATATCTATTAAAAAATTCATAACTTAATTAAAAAATACAATTCATGTCTACTTCAACCCATATCATATTATCAAGGTGGCTACATTTAGGTCAGATGACACTCCCTGTCATGTCTTTAAAAATATTTCCTACCGCCCTATTATTCCATAAGCTTGGACAACCCCTATGTTATTCTTGAACTACCTATTTTATTATGTTTTTGTTAAGTTACTATTAAAATAATGTAAGTAACTGAATACTCTTTAAAACCACAAACTATTGTATATACAGTATATATATATATATATATATATATATATATATATATATATATATATATATATATATATATATATATATGTGTGTGTGTGTGTGTGTGTGTGTGTATGTGTGTGCGCATGTGTGTTCGGAAAGGCTTCATTTATTAGAACTCCACGTTTCGGTTCCTGTTTTGAAGCAATTTTCAAGAGATTAAGGAAATATAAAAGGCAACGAACTCTGAGGCCTCAATATGCCTAACTCTAAGAGTCGTCGGTGAGGATGGGTTTGGTTGTTATAGCTCGACTACGGCCCCCAATCGGCCTACTACCCAAATCTAGCTGGAGATGGTCTCTAAGGTCTCAGTGTGTTCAACCCTAGCATTATAACATTTCGTGTACCTGTATAGCTATCAGGGTAATTAGTCAGGTCAAGGTCTATCAAGTCAGGTGCTTTAGTATTAGTACTTAGAGGATGGCTCCAAAACAGGAGTCGAAACCTCCAGTTCTAATAAATTTTAGACGTGGTTTCACCCGAGAATCAAGTATTATATATATATATATATATATATATATATATATATATATATATATATATATATATATATATATATATATACGGGTTTCCCGGTAAGGTCGGCCAGCGGCTCTGTCTTGAAAACTATTTGTCCTACAGCTTTCGGGAAAAGAATTATAACAGAAGTGACCCCTAGAAGTATGCTTAAATTATTTTCCACTTTCAAATTTTACCGCTAGATGGAGTATTTTAATTAAAAACAGAGAAAACAGATTTTTTCCAAAAATCAATCTCGTATTATACAGACAACAGAAAAAGTTAGATAACTACCGAAGACGTTAACCGATTTTATCCAATTTGATCTTAATTCAAAGCTATTTAATAGCTTAATTATAGTCTGGGATAGTACTTACGTTTTTGTTTAAACCTGAACCGCCAGATGGCGTTTTTGACGATTTAGTAGTTTATCTAATTTGCCATCAAAAGTCAAATGGAAGGCTCACTAGTCTTATTGTTCGTAGAATTATTTAAAAAATTCGGGACGCAGCAAGTGCGTTATGGTAGCGAATTTTCATTAAATGTTTCAAATTTGCAGAACTCAATTTTATATAAGCCTAGAAAGCTGGGTTTTGGTACATAGTAAGGTATTTACGAGGGAAACATATCAACCAAATTTAATCAAAATCATTTTGTTATTTTTGGAAATAAAAAAAATTTTCGGAAAAATATTTTTTTTAGAAAAAACTGATCTCATAGGGCTGGGTAACGAACTCATCCACGCCATCAATAAAAGAAAAATTCTTGCCGAGTTTCATTAAAATCGGTTAACTTTTTGAGTTATCGTGTGGGTACATATAGAACCAGACCTACTTTGTTTATAGAGTAGGTAAAGATAAACCAGACAAAACCGTTGTCTATTTACCATTTGAACAGCAAATTATGAGAGGTCTTAACAGTATTTTTAGGAAAGCCGATTTACAGCTAATATTTTCTACAAAAAATTGATTAAAACATTTACTACATAACCCAAAGGATAAAGATAAAACCACAGAAGTGTCAGGAATCTGTGAAACAGGTTGTAAAGATTGTGAACTTTAATATGTTGGGCCAACTAAAAGGACCATTGAAACTAGATTTAAAGAACATTTAGCGCAACTGAGGTATAGCACTATTGATATATCCTGTATTGCTCGGCATATTTCGGATGTAGATAAAGAAAATCTCAAGTGAATCAAAAATGTCAGACAGACGCGTCAGTTCGATGCCTACGAAGATATATATATATATATATATATATATATATATATATATATATATATATATATATATATATATCGTTAGTAATTTGAACAAAAATGTTTCGATGAATAGAGTAGGTCCGGTTCTATGTAGTCCATTGCTCGAACTGTCATCTTAATAATCAGTGTGTCCTTCTTCGAAGAAACCTGTGATAACGACACACAGTATTACAAAAGCAGGTATCCAGTTCAATTACCGGGATTTAAGATTCAACAGCTGGGGTCTGCCTGAATACCTTCGTAGAGGACGCTGTGCGCAAGTGCTTGGCAACTAACATATAAATAGTAGTTCCAGTTTTTTATTCGCTTGGTTTATTCATCCTTCTGATGACGCAAACTTTGTTTGCGCAACGATCGTCAGGGTTAAAAACTGTATTGTGATGAATTTGGTTCTGGTTTTGAAAATGCAGTTATTGCCTCGCGGGAGTACGCTGTACGTTATCGCGAGAGACGACATTTTTCGCAGAGGGTTTTTATGCGTACAGCAAGATGTTTGCTAAGAACCGGACAAGTGTTACCGACATAAGCTCAAAACAGGATTCGCAGAACTCGAAATGAAGACAGATTTATAAATGTGCTTGCTTACATTTCAGCTTATCTTAAACGCAGTATTAGGGATATGGAAAGAGTTCTGGTAGTTCCTCGATCGGTTGTTGAAAGAATTCCCAAAGAAGAAAAATTACATGTATATCCTGTTGAACTTCATCAGGCGCTTAGGCCACTTGACTTTGACCGACGGTTACATTTCTGCAACTGGAAGCTTGAAATGACCAGGGAAAATCCAAATTTTTTGTCTCAAATTTTATGGACAGATGCGGCTACCTTCACTAATAGAGGTACAGTAAATGTACATAACAGCCATTACTGGCCCGAAAATAATCCTCATTGGATGATAGAAATTGATTATCAAAACCAATTCAGCGTAAATGTGTGGCGCGGTATTATTGGAAGTAAACTTATTGCTTTTATATTTTAAGAGACGCTTAATGGAGCGAGGTATTTAGAATTTTCAAGAAACCATCTGGCAATTCTTTTGGATTAAGTACCTTTAGAAACTGGTGTAAGCATGTGTTTTCAACACGATGGTTGCTCAGATCATTATGCTCTCAACGTGAGAGAATATTTAAATACCCAGTTTCTCAATAAATGGAGAGGAAGGGGTGTTTTATTTCCCTGGCCACCGAGAGCTCCTGATATAACCGTTTTAGACTTTTATTCATGGGGAAAGCTTAAACCTATGGTCTACCGGACCCGGCCAGCTACACAAGAAGACATGATTCTTAGAATCCGAAATGCAGTAGCGCCTATTTCTGTAGCAGAGATCGAAACTGCTGTTGATGGAACACGGCGAAGACTTCAAAGTTGCATTGAAAATAATGGTGGAAATTTTGAGAATATGCTAAAAAAATTGTCAAACAGTATTGGTCTTTGCAAGGTCAGAAAAAATTGCTATTTTTGCTGTAATATTTTAAAGTTTTTATTAACCTTTCGGAGCACATACAAGTTTCTAAATTTAAGTTTATGTTTTATGTTTTTATGTTTTATAATTAGAAAACAGTTTTATAATGTTTATAAATCAGGAGTATTTTACTGGTATATTTGTGTATAATTTGTATTTGTATAGCTGATTGTTATATTGAAGTGAATAAAATGGAAATTGAATTGAATTGAATTTTATAACACAGGTTCAAAAAAATTTCTAGAGAAATTGGAAATTATATTAATTTTGCAATGAATAAACCTATCTTTATCAGTTTTAGGTCGACTAATACTATATATGTTCGAAAATTGTTGATTTTTGCTTTGATATAAAAACATTTTTTTGAAAAGTAGTTTTGCTGATAACTTGGGTTAAAAAATGATATCGACTTATGGTTTGCGCTACTTTTCAAATATTTTACGAGTAATAAGACTAGTGAAATAGAAAGTTAGCCTTCCATCTAACTTTTCATGCCAAATAGAGTAAACTACAAAATCGCAAAAAACGCCATCTGGCGGTTCAGGCTTAAACAAAAATCTTTTCGGTGGTTATCGAACTTTTTCAGCAATACGAGTCAACCCTCCCCCACACATTATTTTAAGATAGTCCAGAATGTCAAATAAATAATTTTTCAGTAGGACAGCCCAAAACCGTTCTACGTGACGAGTAGCGGCTCGTCAGATGACGCAGGTGAAGCGCTGCTTCACCTATATTTTTCGGTTAAACTAAACTTTTTTATTCAAAATCCACCATAATTTAAATTTTTTATTCTCAAATTCATTTGGTACAACCACATAAAATGTATTTTTACGTCGCGCCGCAGTTGATAATGTATTTTTATATAATTTGCAAGCCCGCCCCTGATCACAGAATTGAATGTATACATGACCCAGCGCGCAGCGCTTACGTATTGCAGACCATAGACTACTCTAGAGCGTCAAGCAACTGCAGACTGACTGAGCCAGATTCGTCCGTATACAAATGTTGCGTCTGTTTCGGCACGGTTGCATGAGACGGTTGCCATGGCAACGGCACGCGCACTGGTAGGTTCGCGTTTATAGTCACAAAAGTGATGCAGAGTTCTGAGCCTGTTTCAAAGCTTGGTGTCCGTCGTTTATTTAGATTAGGTCGGATCGTCAGAGGTGTATTTTTGTTTTTACTATGTTGCCGTTAAATAATCTGGCATGTGTCACATTTACAGACTTTGAAAAGCTAAATTTTTTATGTTTCTTTTTGGTAAGTGGAATTGATTTGTTTATTATCAACTCTAAAAGAACACTTTCAAAATAATAAAATATTAGATATAAAATTTCAAGTTGTAAAAAAGGTGCCTTGCATTTGGAAAAAGAATATGCTTGCAGCTCCTCCCTCTATAAACAAGCTTTCATAGGTAATACGCGCCGTATTATATTACCGCATGCGTGCGTATACAGTACGTGTACAGTGTCCTCTCATCAAATATTCCTAGACATTATTCCTTGTGATAGTCTATTTTCATACAAATGGATTTTTCATTTAAATACTGAAGTGTCAGGAGAACGCGTGACCTTGAAAATTAAAAAATTCTCCTGTGGCGCAGGGGGGGGGGGGTCTTCGTCTCCCTGGACCCCCATTTGGGGCCGCGCGGATTCTGCTTCACCCACTCCCAAAGGCACGAGCCGCCACTGTTGGTGACTTACCTTCATTATTGATTTTTGGAGACAATCTGGTTTCTCTATTTTACATTAAAAAGACGCCATCTAGCGGTAGGATATTAAAGTTGAAAATAATTTAAGTACACTTCTAGGGGTCACTTTTGTTCTATTTTTTCCTGAAACCTGTAGGACAAATAGTTTTCGAGAAATAGCCGTTAGCGGGACACCCGGTTTATATATATATATATATATATATATATATATATATATATATATATATATATATATATATATATATATATATATATATATATATAGATATATATATATATATATATATATATATAGATATATATATATATATATATATATATATATATATATATATATATATATATATATATATATATTGTTATGAATCATTATTAGTCAAATAATGCTTAAACAAACATAAAAATCCAAAGCAAGTTACGTGTGACGAGGAAATTGTCGAACAAAATAGAAATAAAGTTTATTTAAATGAAAATAATATAAGTATCAAACAATATAGTTAGACATGACCAACTCTATGTTGCATTTTGTAGTATTAAAGCAAATGTAAAAGGGAGAATATAATAAAAATATGACGAGATGTCATTGACAAGATGTATGTGTCAATAAAAATTTTATAAGTAGGTACCCAAAAAGGAAAAATTTAACTTAAAGGAATTAAAGGGGACACAAGCAAACTTCAGTTAGTAAAATAATCAGAATTGAATATTAAAAAAATAGATATTCTGATAAAACCATTTTCGATAGATGCTAATCAGATTAGGTTGCATAAAACCATTAAAATATAATAAACACTAACCACAACCCAAAGAACGAGTACGTAATAATAAAGCCCAGATGCTGTAGATCATCAACATTTAATAGGTATTTTATGTTTTAAGAAAAATATTAAAATTTAAAAATCACCCTATTTAAGATTAAAATCTACTTATATTTTTCATCTAATTAAAATATTCCTAGTTGTTTCCAATATATACAGATGAAAAGAGGTGTACTAGTATGTAATACACAATTGCTTATAAGAAAAAAGTCATTATAAAATAATTAAATATAACATTTTTAACTTAAAAGAATTGGCATCCCAAATAAGCTTGGTATAATAGGTTGTAGATAAGGAGCTTTTTTAAAAGCAATGGAAATAGAATTATAAGTACATATGTCACGACTCACGCCAATTAAGTGCTGACTTCGATTGGACTGTATATGATTTTAATTAAAATTATTGCGAACTACAGCTACAACCCACCTGGATCATTTCTCCATCTTGACTCTTCTTATAGCTTCCCTGTCATGCGCCTAATAAGTACACTTGGAGAACACCCAAATCACCACAACACATATTTCAGAGACCTTACGATCGTTTCGTTGACTAAGTCAACATCTTCAGAGGAAGAAATTTTCTTCCTCTGAAGATGTTGACTTGGTCAACGAAACGATCATAAGGTCTCTGAAATATGTGTTGTGGTGATTTGGGTGTTCTCAAAGTGTACTTATTAGTGCTCATCACAGGTTCCAGTTTTCACATAGTGTCATGCGCCTTTTGCAGAATATATCGCAGAGTTTTAAGAGTAGACAATATATTAAGACAAAGTTACCAATAACGAAACACTTGTATGCCCTATTTAGAAAAATGCCAAATATCTATGTACATCAAAAATAATAATAATTTAAACGCATTATTGAACAACATACATTTGAAATACGGATGTATAGAAAGTTTTTTGTACAAATACAAATAAGAAAATGATAACTGTAATTACGAAATTAGCATAAAATATGCCACAGAACAATAGTTTGACATTTGTGTGCATATTCTCAACTTTTAAAGCGTATAAAAGTCAGTGAAGTGGAACTGAACATAGAATAAGATAGTGTAAAGACTCCTTTAAAGATAAAGTGAAAATTTTAGGTTTTATATAGAAATATAAGGACAAAAGCTGTTTAGTAATACTGGTCTGCACCAAAATCAGGAATTGCAGTGCATGATTGTGTCTTAATATAGAAAAAGTATGTAACCCCCGTGGGGGTTCGCTAGTCCTCCATCAGGTGCCTCCCCAGGAGGCGGACGGGGGAAAGCCTCCCAGATATGGGTGGTACCTGGGCAATGAGATACCTGGGGCGGACCAAAACTAGCAACTGAGCAGCGGCAGCTGGCTGTCTTAGAACTGTATACAGAGAAAAGATCACAAAGATTGGAATAACTGTGATAACAGACAACAAACGACGTACTGGCAACCAGTGAAGCGGCGTTTGCACAGCGATGGAAAAGGCAACGGAAAACTACTCTATTAATAATTTCTTTAGTATAATCGTCATGATGAACACACCAAAAACAACGGCTGTCAGTTCCGAGCAGAACTTAAATGGTCAGAGGGTGCAAAGAATCTCCTGGAGGACTTTAAAAATTGGAACGTGGAATGTCAGAAACCTTTTTCAGGCTGGTAAATTGAAGAATTTCGCATTAGCGATGAGCAGGCTAAGAATCAATATACTTGGAATTAGCGAAGTCCAATCGCCAGGTAACGGCAAACCTACAACTGATAGCGGAACATAATGTTTTTTTGGAAGTGACGACCAACAGAGACACCCACACGGAGTCGGAATTTTGGTGGACAGTAACACTAGCAAACCAATCACAAACTTTGCCCCACCCTCGGAAAGAGAATGATGTTACAACTGCAAACACCAAAAGTAAGAATGGATATTCTACAAGCCTACGCACCGACGTTAGAAAGCAAAGACATAGACATCAAATAATTCTATGAGCACATGGAACAGTGACTGAGAACCATTAAAAAGCATAAAGTTCTAATTATCATGGGAGATCTGAACACCAAAATTGGTAAAGTAAAGTGTGGAGACCTGATTGGAGAACATGGACCTGGAGAGCGCAATGAGAGGGGAGAGAGGTTAGTAGAATTTACACAAGGAGAAAGATATGGTAGTAACAAATACTCTATACAAACTATCATCTAGAAGGCTGTGCACCTGGAGTCGCCCCAAGTCACGGGAAATACAATAGTAATAAATTAAATTGACTACATTATGATCGCAAAAAGACACAGAAACAGCATAAAATCAGACAAAACATACTCAGACGCAGATATTGCCTTCGACCGTAATCCAGTAGTGGCAACGTTTAGACTAATGCTAAAACGCATCAAACAAACCAATGAGGATAACAAGATGAACACCCTCAAACTAAAAAAAGCAAAGAAATCAGGGATGAGGTTGAAGGGCAGATAAATAACTAAGTACACAAAGTGGAAAGAAAGCACCAAGACGGAGAGAATGTGAACATTAAATAGAATAACATTAAGAACACAATCCTGGCGATAGGTAAACGAGAACTAAACCAAGAAACTGATAAGAATGGAAAAGAATGGATGACAGAGAATCTTGGAGCTGACGCAAAAAAAGAGAAGCCAACTTTCGACAAAAGACAGCACCTTCATGACATCAGTTTAAGTTCTTAGGGAATTGCGAAGTCATGATGTGCATGAATATTTGAAAATTTACAACTGACAGTGTTATGTTTGATATTGAGCCGAAAACAATTGATTTTGACAGTTTTATATAAAAGAAAATCCGAATTTTCAATCAGTAGGAGTCCATTTTTAATCACCGAGCAGTATGTTGCGAGACTTCAAAATTTAAGGTTATATGACAGCTGAAGAATTCAAATATTAAAACAAAATTTACCACAATAAACAAAGTATGATGAATGATGAATTTACCTTAAATTAACGGTGGAGAGTTGGTTTCCAACTATATATAAAGTGCTAGGTGCTAGCAATCAAAATAAAAAATAATTACAAGTTTTAATACCTACTATGATTTTCAGAACAAATAAAAAATGTCAATGTCAAAGTCAATGTCAAATATATAGTAATGTCACTTCAAGAAGGCAACATCTTGACACAAATATAAAATTACTTAAGTTCGTGAAATTTAAATCAAACGATTTTGAAAATTTTAAATAAATAAATAATCGCTCCCTAATTGTAAGTGACCTGTTAATCATGTATTATAATATTGTTGCGTTCTTCAGGCTTGCCTATATAATTCTGGAGTGATCGCTACCACCAACACAATCGTTAAGCTGCCTGTGACCATAGGGGTAAAATGCTCTATAAATTTATATAAGTCTCATAGAGAAAGATGTAACACTGTCCCCTTCTTATAACGATCAAGTTCTGACATTTCTTTGTAAGACGTAAGTCTGTGCATATGAACCACTATTATTGATCCGTTTGATCACCTTGACCTTTCCATAATTTCTCTAGTTTCGGTGACCGTCCCTTACTTCGTACTGGCACAGGATAAGGATCTTATGCTATGGTACTGGGTTATAAAACCATACCAGGGTTAGAGAGGAGCTGGTGGTGAAATTTCGACCCACAATTTTTATCATCGACCAGAAGCGTCAAATATTGTTTGAACAGACTTTGTCTCTTATTGATTGGTGAAAGTCATTTTTATCCTGGTTGGGAAATAACTAGTCATTCAATTATTAGTCAAAGCTCAGAAGAAAGAAAACAATTTAAATGGAAAACGTCCTAGCTTAAGGAAAACATAGACACCGAAGCTCCCGAGATGCCTTAGTAAACAGCATAACGATGACACCGGGTGAGGATTTAAAATAATTTAAACAAGAAAAGAAGTATCCCTTGCTAAATAGCAAATCACTGGATATGTGACTCAAAGGGCTTTACCACATCACATTTGAAAAGGATTGCCGTAACTCCAGAGCGAATGTCAGGCTAAAAATGCCAACAAAACACGGTTAGCTTAATTCAGTGTAGTTAACGCTGTTCGCAAAAGACCATATTCTTTGAATAAACAAGCTTATCAATAATTAATTAGGTAAAAATATTACCTATGCTGAAGTTTTTTTGCAGCAGATAGTATAGAAAACCTAAAGGCAGTAGCAAACATATTTTTTGTGTAACTCGTTACATAAAAATTTATAAAACCTAATGTTATATTACATGCTGTTTTCCCTTTTTTTTATGGTAGTGCAAACAAATTTCTTTTAGTGAATTTTCTTTAAAAAAAAATCACTAATGGGGAGATCCCGACTTTTGAATTTTGAAAAAATTTCTTCAAATGAGCGCTATTTAGAACCCTTGGAACCCAAACGACCTCGGTTTCAGACTTTATATGTTAATATATATATATATATATATATATATATATATATATATATATATATATATATATATATATATATATATATATATATATATATATATATATATTTATGTGTCACACCTATAACTATAAAAATAAAGGACCGATTTTGATAAAACTTGGTGAGTACCTTCCTTTCGCAAGCGGCTTGGATAAGTTCGTTAGCCAGGAAAATCCGCCGAGGTTTTCCCGGAAAATTTTGTGTTTTCTTTCGAAAAAATCCCGGAATTAACAAAGTAACGGTAACCAAATTTCACACGCGGGTTTACATCATTATAGGTAAGTCACCTACCAAAATTTAGCTCTGTAGGTTAATGGACAAAAAGTTACAGGCATTTAAAGAAAAATAAATTTGGGTTTTCCTAAAAACGTCACAAATCGCGATTTTAAACGTCAAAATTGGTAACATTTAGGCAATGAACCTGAAACTAATATGAGCTATGGAAGGAAAATGTCTCAACAATAATGTTTTACAAAGTCTGAAGTCTTAGTTTCAATCGTCATTGTCCTTAATTTTATTAAAATGTTCCCAGAAAATTCATTTCAAATAGACCACTTCGTTGATGCTTTGGCAGTTGTGTTGGCTATAGAGTTTATCGGTTAATGGTATATCATTTTTGTCGAATTTTCGTAAAAAATCTCTAAGACTCAATATATCCGTCATTATACAAGATACGAAAAAAATTTGTATACATTAATTATAGGGTGTCTTGAGCTACATCTGAAAAAATATTTCTACAGTTACAGCGTGGCCCATAAGTCGTTGGTGATTCAAATTTTCTTTTTTAGTGAATTTTCTTTAAAAAATTCACTAATGGGGAGATCCGTGTTTATATATATATATATATATATATATATATATATATATATATATATATATATATATATATATATCGTACCGATAACTCAAAAAATAATAGACCGATCTTGATCAAATTTGGTGAGTACCTTCCTTTTGAAAGTGGCTTGGATAAGTTCGTTAGGCAGGAAAATCTGATCAAGTTTTTCCGGAAAATTTTGTGTTTTCTTTCTAAAAGAATTCATATTTCCAGAAATAACAAAGTGAGGGCAACCACATTTGGTACGCGTATTTGTATTATAAAGAGTGAACCATGTACCAAAATTTAGGTCTCTAAGTTTAAGGACAAAAAGTTACGGGCAGCTAAAGCAACAAATTTTGGCGTTATCCTTAAAACGTCAAACTTGCAATTTAAAACGTCAAACTCTCAATTTAAAATGTCAAAATTGACAATGTTTAGGCAAAGAACCTGAAACAAATACAGATTGTGAAAAGAAAATGTTGCAAGAAGAGTGTTCTGCGAACCCTTAAGTTTCAGATTCAACCGTCATTGTCCTTCATTTTACTAAAATGTTTACAGAAAATTCATTTCAAATAGACCCTTTCTCTGATGCTTTGACTATCGGTTTAGTTAAGTTGATGCTTTCGCTGTAGGTTTAGTGAAGTTTATGGTTTAACGGTCTATAATTTTTAGCTAATTTTCGCAGAACAAATTCGTTACTGCATTTTAGCATTCTTTATCGAAATATGATGCATGTTTGTAAGAAAAAATCTGGACGCAGTAAGTGCGTTTTGGTAGCAAATGTTCATTAAATACTCCAAATTTCAATAACTCAATTTGCTATTGACGTAAGTTTTGTTGGTTAGGAAACCAACATTTAACTTTATTTTCGGAAAATTTTTGTATGAAGGGCGTTTTGGTTGCGAATTTTCATTCAATGTTTCAAATTTCAATAACTCAATTTGCTATTAACCTAAGGTTCATTGGCTAGGAGACCAGTTTTCTCAGAAACAGTTAAAGTTTATTTTCTGAAAATTTTTGTACATTTTCAAATAATTATTTTGATAAAATATGGTACATTGTTCCTACTGTATAGGTTATACCGGTAACCAAATTGACGCCTGCTCGCATTAGAGCGATATATTTGTAATTAAAAACATTTTAATGAAAATTCACTTCTATAACGCACTTGCTGCGCCCAGAGTTTTTTTATAGATGTACTATTATGTAGTATACCATGTAATTCTATTTTAATTTTGTTTCAGCCCATCCAAACATCAGGCTTTTTATTTCGCATGGTGGTCTATTGAGTACTATTGAAGCCATCCATCATGGTGTTCCTGTATTAGGAATTCCAATTTTTGGAGATCAACGAGCTAACATTCTTACTGCAGTTCAAAATGGATATGCCCTTAAGCTGGAACTATCAAATCTTACTGAAGCAACTTTTGAAGCGAACCTTAAGGAAATTCTCAACAACAAAAAGTAAGCTTGTATTTTAAAACCCTAACGTCAAAATGTCTCTTATGGGTTCTTGGGGTTGTAAAAAGAAAAGATCCAAAGAATTTCTTGCGTGTCGTTAGAGGCGACTAACCGGGACAGCTGATGCCACTATCCAACAAACCTTTACCTTCCATGGAGTCAAACTACATAACAATTATCCACATTACCTGCTTTCCTTCTAATCCTAAAAACTGTTTCATAAATCGGGTGAGAGGCAAAGGGAAACCACCGGATTGCACCACATTTACAAAATCAGCAACCATGATAGACAAGACATAACGAAAACTTGTGACTGGTCATGAGAATTATAAAATAAATAAGAACGAAGGGGCATAAAGTAAATATAAAGAAATCAAAAATGTTGTCTTGCAAAAATGTAAACAAGCAGAAATGTATGGATTCAAAGAACTAAGTGAAAAAATCGAACGTTACACAAGATAGGATGTATGGTTCAAATACAAAGAACTTACAAGACTAAAGTATGGTTATAGTTACAGCCACATATTTAAAAAAAAAAGATACTACAGTATCAACCAGGAAAAAGGTAAAGTCATAAATTCGTTGATAAACACTGGAGAGCCTATGTATAAAAGTTATATCTCTGAACGGAGAACATTGATTATGAACAAGGGTACCTATGTAAAAATAATGGGAATATAAATTCAGAAGATATGGGTCTGCCGATTTCAAGAGAAAAATGTGAGAAAACCCGTGACGAATATAGGCAAGGAAAAACTTCAGGTGTAGCCGAATTCACGGTGGAACTTTAAAAAAATTATAGTGAAAAAATAAAAAAAGAACTTTTTAATTGTGAAATGTAAGTGCCCAGTAAGTTTATGAAGAATAAAAGTATTACAATTGCAAAAACGAAGAACGCGCAAGAATGCAACCATCTTATGATGTGGTAAAATATACCAAAGTTGCCATATCAGTATTTTCATTCCTTACGACTGGTTTACTTCTCTACACCTTTGCTCTGAGGAATCCAAAATTTCTAAAGTTTTCAATATTTCGGTTAACTACATTTGGTGTTGGTTTGGTTTTTGTGGATGTCGGTTCGCAATTATTTCACATGTTCCTGAAATAACTTTATTACATGACAAAAAATGATAAATAAATTTAAATAATCGCCATTTGTATAATTTAAACGTCCTGGCATGATTGTTTGAAGAAATTAAAAAAAATATGTTTGGGACGCAGCACGTGCGTGATGGTAGTGAATTTTCATAAGAATAATATATTATAGTGATTAGCCTTATAGTAAAAGTTATAAAACATTGTTTTATTTACTTAGCAACAGTAAAAAATAAGATAAAGAGAGGCAAGCGAAACATGATCTCTATCAAATATTTATACACTAATTTGGATACAAAACACACAAAAAAAGATAAACAGGAAATATACTCAACAAAAAATACATTAGAAAGCTGTACACTAAAAATAATTCCCGTGGTTCATGCATTGAGGGTGATTGTGTGTATGCAGAAGGGAAAGAAGAACCCCCAAGTCGAAGAGGATTTCTGCCCCCTCACGCAAAAACACGGGGGGTTCTCCTTCCCCTTGTGCATGCATACAACTACATGCAAAGCATAAAGCACAAAAAAACATTCTTGGGAGCGACCCCAAGAAAGTTACTGAACCTGGGCGAATATGGATCCGGTGCGAAGTAAACGGGGTTTAAGGGAGGTATTGCTGCAAAATGTGAGAAACCATCTTTTGAAAGTCCTACTAAATGTTTTTTTAGCATTTTCCGGTCATATTTCCTCTCCGTCCAGCACCCCTATTCACACTTGGTCCCTTAACTTTCTTAGGGGTTGTTTGGAACAAATTTGCCTTGTGGCTTGTGCATCTAAGAATGATTCTAAACATGTTTATGATTTTTTTTAAACCCTCTGTGCAGTAAACTGTAAATTTACCGAAATTACGATCCAAAACGTCGCCTATAATGCCTTTTTCAGATGATATCGAATACAGCACTAAAGTAAATAAATTCACTTGCTGTTTCACTTCTTTCTTATTTTTATATTACATATATAAGCACAGGATAAGTAAGTATAATGAAGAGGGGCCCTTCATTAACATCGGGGCTGCACAAACTTAAAAGTAGAGAAGACGTTTAGATCGTGTGTTAAGAGTCATAAGTTTAAAAATCACTTCTAACTGTATGCACACAAAAATTAGTAAACACATTTATAAAATCTAAAAAAAAACAGTTTTACGATATTATTTTAAATAAACCAATAGGAACACGTTTCGCGGCGATTTCGCAATTTGCGAGTGTATTTGTCCAAGACTACCCTGAAATCCGGTTGACCGCAATTAAGCAGTTTGTAGATTAAGCTCGATAGGCTTGGATGGTTAACAAACGTAGGTATGTCTAATTTTAAGCGGCAGACTGTACTGCCTGGATCATACAAAATGAGAAATACGCTTTAAAGTGCTATTTACTAAAAGAATATTGAACAACTAACCTGCGAAATCATGAATAATAAAAATGATGGATCTAGTAACTTATCTATCAGTAGGTACCGTTCTCATTTTGTAAGCAGGTCTTAATAGTTGCAAAGAACATTGACGCGTGTGGTAGTAAATTTAACACAACGAACCTAACAAATATTCTCTTTCGCACAGACAAACTATAGAAATGCCCATAGTGTTACTATTACTACATAATGCATTAGTTATTTTCCCCGGTTATACAATAATTATAATGTCTAAGGGATCCTGTAGTGGCTCAATTAAGAAACATTAAAAACCGAGTGCTCTTAGAATATGATTTACTGATATACTAATTTTCTATTTTACGCAAAATTGTATTGTTTTAAATCATTAACTCACAATTTTCATTTATAACCATCGTCCAATATTTATTTTCAATACTTAGATCCATGTTTTAAATATGTTAGGTTAGTTAAAAGTCAGTTGTAAAATATCAAACATTGTACACAATCTCTATCTACAACAGTTTGTGTTAACTAGATGTGTCGTGACGACATACTACCGGGTTCTGCACCGAGCTGGCGTCTCTGTCGTACATCCCTCAATGTTCTACATTCTGACATGTTGCAATAATGTAACTTCCATTGTTTTTTATCTACGATTTATTTAAATAGCATAGCAATACAGGTAACGTCATCTGCTTTTGTCTAACATTGTAGATATTACATTACAGAATCTAAAGTGATGTCGAGGATTATATTACTATTAATTAGAATAACTTTATTTTTCTTTGATCAAAACATTTGAAAGTTGGTACACAGCCACGTCTGTCTATGTTCTTTTAAGTTGTAAATTTTGGTTTCAATCACTTAACAATTTGAAATATAATGCGTTTAAAAAAATAATTTTTAAGTTTTTTTTTGTTGTAAAAATAGGGTTTCAAGATCTAATGAACGAAGTCATCCAAGCCATTAACAAATAAAGGAAAATCCCAAATTTAGCCCAAATCAGTGAAGTATTTTTTGAGTTGTCGGTTGGATACATATACATACATATATATATATATATATATATATATATATATATATATATATATATATATATATATATATATATATATATATATATATATAGGTGCACATTCAGCACAAAAAATAAGACTATTTTTTCATATAAACATGGGCCTGCAAATGCTTAGTTTTTTAAATACAGCGTGTTAAAGTTATTTGTTTTTGTCAGTTTTTCACGAATAAGTCCGAGTCAAATTAAAATTGGCATGTGGGGATTTTCGAGGACAAGAAATTTAAATATGTTATTGTTAATAACACTGCTCGTAGAGTGCGCCACCTGTAAGACATGGCTTGCATTCAATTGGCTATAATTTTAGTGAATTTTTATTTTAAAAAAATCACTAATAGAGAGGTATCGATGGTGAGACTTTGCAAAAATTGTTTCAAATGAGTGCGAACTAGGACCCCTAGAACCCATATCCGGGGTCAGTTTCAATTTTTATATGTATATATATATATATATATATATATATATATATATATATATATATATATATATATATATACATATATACATATATATATATATATATATATATATATATATATATATATATATATATATATATATATATATATATATATATATGTGTGTGTGTGTGTGTGTGTGTGTGTGTGTGTGTGTGTATCCAACAGCTAACTCAAAAAATAATTAACCGATTTCGATGAAACTCGGCAAGTGCCTTTCTTTTATTAATGGCTTGGATAAGTTCGTTAGTCAGAAAAATCGGACGGGGTTTTCCGGGAAAATTTTGAGTTTTCTTTCGAAAAATTTTTTTCTCCGAAAGTAACAAAGCTGTTCTAATGAAATTTCGTATATATGTTGCCTCAGGAGAGATTGTACTGCGTACAAAAATTCAACTGTCTAACTTTAGAGAAAATTGAGTTATTCAAATTTTAAATTTTCTTTTAAAACAATTTTTTTTCTCCAAAAATTACAAGGTTATTTTAATGAAATTTGGTGGATATCTTGTCCTAGGAAATACCTTACTACATGCCAAAATTAAACTTTCTAAGAATATAGAAAACTGAGTTAATCAAATTTTTATAGCTCACTGCAGTGTTAAAATCAATGGTATTTGCCTCACTATGTTAAACACGTGCGTGGGGGACTGACCGAATTCATTCCCAGTTGCTTTGATCTACTAATATTCTCTGAACATGTTAAAAGACGTGGTATCTACTTCTTTCCAAGTCACTATTAACCGACTCTTTATGAAATCAAATAAGTAAATTAAATCGATTGTCATAAAATATGTAGTGTATTAAGACTAAGGGAAAAAGAAATAAAACATATATAACTGTGCACATTTTGATTGATTATATTTTAGGGTGCTCCTAACTCACTAGGAGAAATCGCCACTGCTTGAGAGAGGTATTGTCACAGCATAATATCTTATTAAAGTTCATTTGTAAATAGGTTTAATTTTTATATGTTTATATATATATATATATATATATATATATATATATATATATATATATATATATATATATATATATATATATATAATATATATATATATATATATATATATATATATATATATATATATATATATATATATATATATATATATATCCGTCTTATAACTCAAAAATAATTAACCGATTTCAATGAAACGTGGCGAGTACCTTTCTTTTATTAATGGCTTGGATGAGTTTGTTATCCAGAAAAATCGGACGGGGTTTTCCGGAAAAAATTTGAGTTTTCTTTCAAAAAAAAATTTTTTCGCCGAAAGTAACAGAGCTCTTTTAATGAAATTTACTATATATGTTGCTTCAGGACAGATCTTACTACGTACCAAAATTCAACTTTCTAAGTTTAGAGAAAATCGAGTTATTCAAATTTGAAATTTTCTTTAAAAAAAAATTTTTTTCTCCGAAAATTACAGTTATTTTAATGGAATTTTGTGGATATATTGCCTTAGGAATGACCTTACTACGTATTAAAATTAAACTCTCTAAGTTTATAGAAAATTTAGTTATTTAAATTTGAAGCATTTAATAAAAATTCACTACCATAACGCACTTGCTGCGTCCCGAGGTTATATATATATATATATATATATATATATATATATATATATATATATATATATATATATATATATATATATATATATATATATATAAAAGGTGTTTAATCTATATATAAGTTTCTGTATAAGTTTATATTGTGTTTTTTATTAAGTAATTTATAGTATAATTATGTTATTTATAGTATTTCAATGTATAGAATGTTTATTTTGTAAATCAATTGATAGATAGTAATTTATGTATAGTTTTTTGAAATCCAGTAATATCGACCTACTGTATAGCTACATTGCAGCCCTTATCAATTGTAAGCAAAAAATGTATACTTGATTTAAATCTCTCAGACACACCATTTTCGAGATGTTTCAATTTTTGTAGGTCGATGTCGCTCAAAAATTAATTCTGCGACAAATCATAGAAATACATTTTTCACCTTTTAATTGCTATCAGTATGTATAAACTTAATTTTCTTATTCTCTAGTTAAAAATTAAAAACTTACCAGAAAAAAGAACTGACACGACACAATCATAAAGATAAAATAAAAAGCCATGATAACAAACCTTGAACAAACCATTTAACAAAGTGGTTTCCATCGTTACGGGACTTGACTTTTGCGTTTTCGTCGTGACATATAATACATTTGACGTTTACGTTTGAGACTACTCACTATTTTTAAGTAATTAATTGTATTGTCCGTAATTTTTGTAATTAAATATGAAAGTCTTTACCAACAATGAACTAACAGGCATGCATGTTATGTATTCACGGGCTTTTGGTAACTGTTATGAGGTGAAACGACCGTATGAAGAAGCCTTCCCAAATCGGAGAATTCCAGACAAAAGGATGTTTCAACGGATCGACATCCGTCTGCGAGAAACAGGTACATACTTACATTATCTAATACATCGATTTGTCTCTTTCGAATATATATATTTTTTACCAGGTACCCTTAATAAAGTTACTGCTGATCGAGGCAGACCACGAAGTGCACGAAATCCTGATTTTGAAGAGGCTGTTCTGGATGAAATTGAACAAAATCCAAAAATAAGTAGTAGGGAAATGGTCAATCATCTGGGAGCATCCAATGCAACGATATGGCGAGTTCTTCACGAGCAACAATTGCGTCCATATCACATCCAACGTGTGCAGGCACTATCGCATGAAAGAGATTTTATACCTTGCCTACAATTTTGCCAATGGTTTCTTTAACATAATAATGCAGATAACTTGTTGAATTGTGTATTGTTCACTGACGAGTCTAGATTTAGGCGCGACGGGATCGTCAATTTTCATAACAGCCATATTTGGGCTGACGAAAATCCCCATGCAGTTTTTGAAAGGCATCATCAACAGCAATTTTCCTTAAAGGTATGGGCTGGAATTGTAGGGTGTAATTTGATAGGACCAATTTTTTTACCTTACAGACTTAATGCTACAACTTATCTTGAATTACTGCAAAACCAATTAAAGGGGTTATTAGAAAATGTACCTCTTGACATAAAACATAACCTGTGGTTTATGCATGACAGAGCCCCCCGATATTTCGCCCTAAATGTCAGAAATTACCCAAGCAATACTTTTGGACGCAGATAGATCGGACGCGGTGCACCTCAGCCATGGCCGGCTCGATCCCCTGATTTACATCCTATGGACTTTTATTTATGGGAACATCTCAAAAGTATTGTTTATGAAGCAAATGGTAAAAATGTTGATGATCTGCAGCAAAGAATTATACTTAGATGCGAACAAATTAGAAATACACCAGAAATATTTCACAGAGTAGGCCGTTTTATCTCCGCAGAATATGAAAGTGTATTGAAGTGGAGGGTGGCCATTTTGAACATTTATTGTAGCCAGGTATCATAAAATGTTATAAGCTTTTTAATTTGTTGTTTTATTTGTTATTAAAATTTGCAGACAATACAATTAATTACTTGAGAAACATTAATTTTTGAGCGACATCGACATACAAAAATTGAAATACCTCGAAAATGGTCTGTCTGAGAGATTTTGATCAAATATAAATTTTTTGTTTACAATTGATAAGGGCTGCAATGTAGCTATACGGTAGGTCGATATTACTGGGTGTCAAAAAATTATAGCCAATTGAATGCAAGCATAGTCTTACAGGTGGCGCCCTCTAACAGCAGTGTTATTAACAATAACATATTTAAATTTCTGGCCCTCAAAAACCCCCGCATGCCAACTTTCACGCCAAAATTTTAATTTGACTCAGACTTACTCGTGAAAAACTGACAAAAACAAATAACTTTAACACGCTGTATTTAAAAAACTAAGCATTTGCGGATCCATGTTTATATGAAAAAATTATCTTATTTTTTGTGCTAAATGTGCACCTGTAACATAGACCATCATTTTTGAAACACCCTGTATATATATATATATATATATATATATATATATATATATATATATATATATATATATATATTTATATATATATATATATATATATATATATATATATATATATATATATATATATATATATATATATATATATATATATCCAGAGTGTGGCCCATTTAAGATGGAAACACCCCTGTAGCTTTTGTATAGGTTTTGATGAACAAAAGAACAAAAGACATAAGATGAAAAACTCTAAAAAATTCTGCGAAAATTGTTCTCAATGTCACCTGACCAAAGCCCACTAATGCAGTTATTCTATGTCAAAAAAAAAGGAAAAAAAAATCGTTAGGGCTGTTTTTATAAAGAGAATATGTACGCCGCGGCATTCGGTCTCCCTCAAAATTAATATATACAAAATGTCATTAAAAAAAAAGAAGAAGAATTAATAGTGGGCCGTGATCGAATGGCATGGGAAACCTTTTCTACAGGATCTATAGACTTCTTCATGTTCTATCTTTTGAGATATCGTTAAAAAATCGCGTTATAAATACAATCTATACTAGAAGGGCCATACAGATGAACTTCTCTGAAATGGTTAATAATTCTTGTTTTTTTATGAAATTTGGTATATATCTATATTGAGGGATGCCCAATGCAGTGCTGTATTTATTTTCTTCCTAAAAATGGCCCTAACCCTTTTCCTCATTTTTTGACATAGGAAAACTGCATTAAGCCTTGGTTAGGTGACATAGAAAACAATTTTCACAGCACTTTCATCTTATATCTTTTGATCTTTTCTACATCAAAATCAAATTATAAATAGAAAAGTTACACGGGTGTTTCCATTTTAAATGAGCCACACTTTCGATTTACCGATAATCTCTATCAACTTATATTAAATGGAACATTCTAGATGTTATTGCATTTTTGGATAATACGTTTAATTTTACATGGACTTTCAAGTTTCCTTATTTATAAAATTAGCCGTTTTCGAGATATTTTTTTACCAAAAAAAAAATGAAGACAAACCGGAACTACCTTAAAACCATATGTATTTTACAGTAACAAAGTTAAAGCAACAGTATTCATAGGAAGGATAGCTAGACCCCTAAGCTTTCCACACATAGTGCTTCATTTCATACAGGGTGGTGAAAATTTAATGTCGAGTTAAGTTAATTTCAAACCATCATAAGTTTTTTTTAATAGAACACCTGTATATTTTTTCCATAGTATAGTGCACGATATTATTCTCAGTATCATGATTCCGTATACCTATCTCTTCTAGTGTTTAGGTTATCTACTCCTTTTTTGTGTAATTATCTAAAAACATTTAATTTCTTGGTAGATGTAGTTCATTTTAAGGTGTGACAATTAAAGGTAAAGACACGAAACTAATAAATATGATCTTAAAAATATTGAACACCTAATTATTAATGAATAGCGCGTAACAGTGACAAGAATGAGAATACTAGCTAATCATCATCTAATACAGTTAGAAATATTAATTACTATGTTCGATATGACCCCCATCTAGCCTTAAACAATTATTTACCCTTCCCATAAACCTATCTGTCACAGCTCCTGATATTTGGGCTGCAGACAAAACTTCAAGCGGTCTTGTTATTCGGGCAACTAGATCTACTTTTGAATTCATTGGTGTGAATCATACTTTTTGTTTTATTGCATAAAAATATAGTGGTAAGGGCCTGGGGATCTTGCTGGCCAATTCCACGCTACTAAACGCCTCATTCATCTGTGTTCAAACATCTCGTTGAGTTGTTGGCTAACCGCATTCCCACATTTATGTGAAGCACCATCTAATTGGTACCAGCAACTTCCCAATTGATCTAAAGGTAGATCGTCCAGGGAATTCTCTACGACAGTTTGTGAAATTTGGAGGTATCTTTACGTATTAAAATTATCTTCATATATAAGGTAACGATTTTGAGTGCCTATAATTAAACAGAAAACCTTAACACCAATTTATTTTAAAAATTTCTCTCGCAAATGACATAAGGATTTTTCACAAGCCCAGAAGTGACGAGTTCACCTGTTGAAAATACCTTCTCTGCTAAATTTAGTTTCATCTGTCCAAATGATTTTATGCAAAAATCAGGATTCTCTTGCGCTCTAGTTAAAATAATTTTACAAAATTATACACGTTGTTCAGCATCTCCTGGTTAAAGTGCAGGAACAAGATTGAGCTTGAATGTATTCAGACCATTACTTTCTAAAATCATTTGGATGCAAGATCTTGAAACAATACATTCTGTCCTGCAGCACGAGTTGAGGATGTGAGATAAGCATGAAAACATGCCAAAAATATTGAATATGTTACCTTCATTTGAGATTATAGGCTTTGGCAAAACCCTAGGTGCAGAAATGTGACCGTTTTCTGACTGATTTCTTTATATTCTTCTTAATATATCTGTACTCTTTGTTGGAAAATTAGGGTATCTCTTATTAAATACTCTGCTAAAAGTCTCCCCATTAGTGAATTTCTTCTATGACAATTCACTAATAAAAGAACCGATTTAAATACAATTAATTTATTAGGGTTAATTCATAAGGCTTACACACTAAATAAGCACATAATTTACATATTAAATTATTATTACATAATAGCTCTTGCGATACCAGTTAGAGGTTTATATTCTGATACACTGTCATGAATAACTAAACAGTAAGCTCTGGTGTTATTTGGAAAATTTGGAAAATTATCTCATAAACTCCACTTTGATGTCGACGGTTGAAGACTATTTGACTCATTCTGATGGTGACAGTCGACCAGAAATAGAGCTCGGTCTTTAAACTCGTCATAATTTAAGAGAGACTCCGACATGTTTTAATAACAGAAACTTTTTTGAAAATATGTGTACATCTGGTAGGCTTGGGCATATTTAGATTTCTCGAAATCCATAATCATAGATTCGTAAGGGTAGCATTCTGAATTTAGAAACACTCGTAGATCTACCAAACCGATGTTATCGAGAAAGTCACCATTCTTGTTTACGTTACTTTTCCGATGCTATAATCACATGTCTAGGCCTTTCTAAGCTGGTTGCAGTATTAACCGCCCACACATCTCTATTAATATCTCTGAGTTATGGTAGCTCATATATATCCCATTTTCGATATGCAAGAAATATATATGTCTTTTGCAATTTTATCCATCAGTTTCAGCTTCATTTTATCGTTTGGAAATATGTTTTGCTTTTGAAAACATGCTGGTTACAGTAATTTTTGATCTTGCCGTGCCAGTACTGTAATAGCTGTTGAAATAATTTCGAGCTCTTGTAAAGAGGAAAGTTTGTTTACCACAGAGAACTCCTTTAAAGTGATGGAAGAAACTGAAGACGAACCAAATAGGTATGAGCATGTGAAACTTGTTGTCGTTTAAGGTGATGTAATCTGACGACACATCCAGCACAGCATTGCTAAGAGATTTTACTTCATTCTTACTAAACGAAAGCAGACGTTTGATGGTTGTTGTTGTGTATGGGTCTAGTACTCGTTCCACTTCCTTGTTATTCAATTCATAGGTATAGATTCAAATAGAGATGCTTCTCCATTATTTGACATACGACACTCACCAACGGCATTTTGTACTGCTAGAGGTTCCAGAGCACCTTCGATTATTAGAGCCGACTCTGCCAGACATACGAATGGATCTTGCTGATTGATGGTTATTTCGACTTCAACGCTGTTACCCAAATTATTTAGTCGGTGAATAGTAAGAGCGAAGCTCTTCGCGATCGATGGCATCGTCAAACACGGTGTCTTTAAATATTTCTAGTTCTTATGACATGAGAGCCACGACTTCTCAGGAACTGAATATTATCGGAACCAAGTGTACGCTTGAAAGCGGTCGACTGTACTAAATTTGTTTTGGTACGTTCACTTGCTTGCTGCTTTTATTTCTTTAAAGACCAGCATTCTAAGCAATCTATATAAGTTTCAAGCGAACAGACACCCATTCGCCTTGAAAGTTTACAGGAACTGAATCTTGGTCCACGATATCGATGATTATATTTGAAATCTCTTGTTTGTTCACCGGTAGATAAATTAGATCCTTAGGTTCTATATCAATTGCGTAGACCGGATCAACCATAAGGTATGTGAGGGTTTTCCCTTATAATATGTACCAGACACAAAATTAGTTTCTATGCGAATCTGTCTAACATCCGCTATTTAAACAGGTAAAACAGATTCATAGAAGATACCTGGTTCAAGAACTTGTGTTGAAAACCCCAACATTCGTCCAATTGAATCATCAAATTCAAAACCGACACTTGTATAACACTTTATTTAACATCTGATGGTGTTCGGATTAGGTCTCAGAATCAAAGCCTGCTGATTTTGTTCGTGCGTTGCTATAGCACCAGCTAGTTTGTTTTGAAGCAAGTCTTCTAAGTGTGTTACTTCATATGCGCAAGTGGGTATCGTGATGGTTCTCCAAGTAGCTCCTTCTTTCACATAAAATTGGTTCATATATGTTAGGTATGTTGTTGTATGTGCCTAGCAAAGCAACATCATAACTACCATCCGAATCCAAGTCAATTGGTAGATCGTAGTCTGTTGACAGATGGGAGCTGCGATCTTTCAACGCGAAGGTTTGCGACATGACTGAAACACAGAGACTACTGTTTTAGTCTTTTATTTAAAAACTTTAAACAAAGCTGACCACAGTTTTAAGTATGCAACTCGACTGACGGTTTCAAGTTTCCATAAGAGTCAAAGTACTCGGCTGTGTCACTACGTTTTCTAACTCCAACCCAATGATTGCCCGGCTCCTGGCTTGTTTGCAAATTCATGATGAACTATTCATTTTTACGTGGCCCGTTTGAAGGTAGAGCATCTCGCATGTATACACCTCTAAAATATGGGATCTTCATTTTACCAGCAAATGTTATGAGGCCTTTATCTGTAAGTGATCTTGCTGGTAAACATCTTAGTTTTTTGGCTTTTGCAGATACACTCCATAACCGATATTGTTTCTTTAGATACAGGCCTTTGCCGAGTCTCTTGCATTTTGGTTTTAATTTCAAACCAATGCCTTCCCTACCCATAGCGATAGCCTCCATTGTTGTGTTCTGAAGTTATTCTTCCTCTAGTTTGTGTTTGGCTGTTTTAGCATCGTTAACTGCCTTAGCAATACCAGCACCACTACCGAGAGCGTCTGGTGCTGACAGACCACAAAAAATCAACGGTAATAGTGGAGGAAGCCTCCGCTGTAAGGTATTTTTCCAACAAATGCATGAGCTATATCAAACACAGCTTTCTCTGTTGAAATAAGGTTTCTGTCTTTTACAACTTCTCCAATCAAACTTAGTATGTTTTTAAAGGGAACTTTCTGGTTTCTAGTTGATTACATCAAGACCCATATCAAGCTTTTTTTAACTTTCATGGTGTTTGTAACACTCCAAGCGGCCAACTTTTCACAAAAACTTGAGTCTGTCGACTGGACTCTCTCGCAAGCTTGGTTTTCCAACACTTCGTCAGCTCGATGCCTGTCACTTAATTTTTTGATTGAGAGTAAGCGATGTCGTAATCTCTACAGGCACGATCTACAGGATTGATACCTTGGTAACCTATAGCAAGACATTCTTTATGTTTAGTACCCGGACCACAAAATTGATAACCAGGTGTGTGTAACTCAACAGGTAATTTGTTAATAACTGTGTTTACAAAACCCTCAGCCCGTGATACCAACATTGACACTGACTGTTCAGCTCACTTGCATATCTCTCTCTCTCTCTCTACATATATGTAGTATATATATATATATATATATATATATATATATATATATATATATATATATATATATATATATATATACCGAAAAATATTGTTTAGTGCAAGTCAAGATGCGTACCATTAAACATGCTTCTGTCTTACCTATTACAAATATAGACGATGTTATTGATACATCTACAGAACAGCTGACAGGGGTCTCTCTTCCCAAACACTGTTAGATGTATCATATGCGGTCCTAGTGGGTGTGGTAAAACAAATGTCATGTTAAGTTTGTTGTTTGAACCAAACGGTTTAAGGTTTGATAACGTATATGTGTCTTCAAAGTCTCTGTATTGAAAATACAAGATGTTACACAACGCGCTGTATGCTGCAAAATGTATTGGTTATTATCAATATAGTGAAAACGAAGAAATATTAGATCCAGCAGAAGCCTTGGACAACTCTGTGTTTATATTAGATGATGTAGCTTGTGACAAACGAGATAAACTGAGAGCATACTTTAGTATAGGAAGACATAATAATATTGATTCATTCTATCTGTGTCAAATATATACTCGAATACCCAAACATCTAATATGTGATAACGCTAATGTTTTGATTTTTTTTAAACAAGACAAAACCAATTTAAAACACATCTGTGACGATCATGCAAAGACTGATATGGACTTTAAACAATTTAAAAGTATATGTTGTCAATGCTGGAAAGACAATAAGTATCGCGTGTTGGTGATTGTAAAAGAAAAGGATGTACACAAAAGGAGATTGTGACTGAAATATAAAAAAACTCATATTTTGCACATAGTGCATTGGAAACAACGAAGCAACATTAATTGTAACAATAATTATATTTAACAAAATTTTGACAGGTGATCAAATTTAGAGCTTGAACGCTCACATTTCTGCACAGTTAACCATTTAGTTTTAAATTAAGAACGATAGAATATCCCGGAATTTTATTCGTAGTTGCTATGAAGCATACTTTTAGAAAGAACAATACTAAGTAGAGCAAAACAAAAACAAATGGAAAAAATCATAACAGGTGCGAATGGTTCAAGTGACAGCGAATCAGAAGAAGAACATGGACAAGATAGTAATACTAACAGACAGATTATAAGTGACAGTGAGTCAGAAAAAGATGCGGAGGTTATGGAACCAGAAAATTCATATGCGGGAAAACGAAATTGGGGAGTTCTCTACCTTACGCGAAAACTTACCAGAAGAAGAACATTATGGAGTTTACCATGTAAACGACTATGTCTTAGTGAAATATAAAACCAACAAACGAGACAGACAGCCAAGATTGAAACTGTCTCAGACAAACAATTGACAGTTAATGCGCAAGAACGACTCAAAGAAGGATGTATTTTATGTTTTTCCACAAATTCCGGACAATAATTGACATTCTGCAGATTAAAAAAAAAGTGAATTTGAAAGGGGAAAAACGTGGAAGGCACATGTTTCAAATAAATCAAGAAGAGAGAGATCTACTTGAATAACTTTAAACAAATGAACGTATCCAAAGAAAATTTGTATTTTTTTTACCGAAGAATTTTTTTTTTGTTATATTGTTTTATTTTTTATTTTCTATGTAGCCCTATTTTTGTAAATAATTTTTTATTTCTTTCTAATGGCTGTTTAAAAAGACTGAATAAAGTTATTTTTGTAATTGATGTATTCTTTTTATTTATGACAATTTTAAAATTCATATGTAGTTTTTTCTTCATACTTTTTGATCTACTTTACCCATTGCAAGCCTAAAGTCGACTTTCCTTGGTTTTAAATGCGTGCCCGACTTTACACCATGAGAAGGGGTAAAGTCGATCACTCTTTAAGTAAAAAAAAACAAGGCGAATGATTTAGATAAAAAAAATATTGGGCTTATCATATGACCTAATATTCAAGGCATCTACGTTATTTTTTCCATTAAAAAAGAATGCCCCGTGTAAGAGCTCTTAATTATTTTTTTTTGATAGACTTAACCACGTTTGACGATATATATATATATATATATATATATATATATATATATATATATATATATATATATATATATATATATGTTTGTGTGTGTGTGTGTGTGTGTGTGTGTGTTGTCTTGCTTAGATAGGTTAACATAAACGAATCTAGTAAATCAGTAGACCTAAGTATAATAGTAGCATAAAGTTTAATTTGAAACGTTATACAGGTTTTTCCGTTTTAAACGTATATATGAATTTTTCAACATTTCAACAGACCATTTTAAACGTTTTTTGAAAGTTTAAACTAAACAAAACAATCTATTTTGGCAGTTTGGATTTGATATACATATACCTTTTGTTTAGTCGCCGCGTAAAACGGAACAATCTGTATAACTTTTCAAATTAAGCTTTATGCTGCTATTATTAGGTCTACTAGTACTACTTTATGTTAACTTATCTAAGCAAAGCGAGTAGAAAATGTTACTAGTTTTGTTACTCATTTTTCTTTTGTTTTAGGTACACAGAAAATGTAAGGAAACGCTCAGCGTTATTAAAAGATCAACCTTTATCCCCATTAGATAATGCAGTGTTTTGGGTAGAACATGTTATACGTAATAAAGGGGCTCCACATTTAGTAAATGCTGGAGTTTATCTTACCTGGTATCAATATTTTCTAATCGATGTGATACTTTTTGTTAGCCTGGTTATAACATTATTCCTTACTGCTCTATACTTGATAGTGAGATTTGTTCTTAGAATGGTTATATTTAAAGAGAAGAAAAGTAGAAAAAAGGAAAAGAACAATAACAAAAGAAGTTCTAAAAAAGATCAGTAAAGATTTAATCAGTTGTTAGTATTTCAACTCCAGATTTCTTAGACATAATCTTGCAGCGAAAATTATTTCTTTCATCAAAATACTTAATATTTTATAATCAGAAATGATGTCACTGACATTTTGAAATCATTTTTACTTGTTTTTATTTAACAATGTCTTTAAGATTATTAAATATATTTTGTTTGAAAAAGTAAATGTAGTTTTAGTTTATATACTGGTTGCATAAGTCGAATACTTATTACGTAAACCCTTATTACAGACAGTCTTTATAAATATTTATCTATTTTCATTTCATGAGAGGGAATACCGACCACTTAAGGAAAAACAGTGAATATACGGAAAATTTATTGAGACATATTTCAGGTTTTTTAGGGAACCATTGCTTACTCTTTTACATAAGATGTTACGTATACTTGTGAAGAAAAAATCAAAAAAGTAATCTGAGGTTGGTCGATATTAACAAACGCCATCGTCTAAAAGCAAGAACTCGGGTGGGTAATATCGACCAGGATGCTAGTTCTTATTCATAAATGTGATATATATATATATATATATATATATATATATATATATATATATATATATATATATATATATATATATATATATATATATATATATATATATATATATATATATATATATATATATATATATATATATATATATATATATATATATATATATATATATATATATATATATATATATATATATATATATATATATATATATATATATATATATATATATATATATATATATATATATATATATATATATATATATATATATATATATATATATATATATATATATTTACATTTTACACATTTCAACCACAATTTTTTATTTTTCCTGAATACTCCATACTTCTTTGTTTTTCTTTTGGTATATCATTGTCTTTTTCAAGATATGCGATGTGCTTCTTAACTTTGTTAACTCTTTTTATATTGTGTTTTTCTTGTAGGTTTGCTCTATTTGGGGTGATTGTCAAGATCTGTAAATACACTCTTCTGCCACCAGTTGCTTTTTGAAGACTTCGTTTTCTTAAGCATGGCAATTCAGCTACATATCAATGGAAATATTGAATTTCACGAATCTTCACCATCATTTGTTTCACTACCTGTCACTAATTCCATCGATACTTCTTTGTTTTTAGAGCTGTTGAAGTTGGTAACTCTATGGACAGGTCCTATACTGGAAGTGCCCGGTACAGGATCTTCAATGTATTTACTTTCAGAGGAAAAAAGCCAGGCAAGTAAACCAGCAAGCACTTGATCAAGTCTCTTATTTTCCTCAGATTTAGTCTTTTCCCTAAGGTCCTTTCTTTGCTCTTTGATTAGACTGCCGTTGATGCGGTCTGGCTCAAGATTTAATCTAGCAACTTTTCTAAATTGAAACTATGGCGGTTAGGGGATACATTTCTGTGCACTCAAAACCGTGAATTGCTGTATCTAAAGTTGCTACCCTGTTTGGGCCGTATTGAATAACGCAGGAACATCGGCTTGGTAAATTTTTTCATAATTTTAAACTTCAAAAATAGCCACATTTTTCGTTTCAACCGAACTTTACTGCAGCAAAAAGCATACATCGAGTGTCTGAAGCCTGTGTAAAGTGTGCTGGGATAATGTAATGTAACGATGGATATCACATGTGTCCCACCCAAAGTCACTGCTGTGAATATCCATGCAGTAACACTGGATGAGCAATAGAGAATTTTACACGAGAAGTGAAATCTTGCAGCCATTCGTCAAACAAATACTAATTAACCTAACCATTTTGAGAACATCTAAAAATAGTTTCCGTACCAAGAAAATCTTTCATTCGCTGACGTCCAAAATGAACAATGGATATGACCTCGAATTTCTGCTTCTTGTTCGAGTGTAAACACACTCTTCCCAGTTTGAATTTCGTTTCGGGAGCACTTCCCCTTATTAGATCTTGCAAAGTTTCGCACGGAACAGTGTACCTTCTTCCTGTCTTCATAATAACAAACCCTTTTGTAATAGCTTGAAGAACTCTTAATATTCCCGGCTCCCTGCAGGAAGTGCGTTTTGTAGTTTGCTGACAACTGAGTGGAACTGTTTTCTGGAAAAAATCATAGGAATATAATCAGTTATGACTCTTCCTTCCTCTAATAGGATAATATCGATGATTTGCGGGTAGTCCCGATCACAGTGGTGGTACGTGATGAAAATTTAATAGAAAGCAACATATTTTTCAAACAATAAAAATGAGGAATATAATTTAAGCAAGAAACGTTTGAAGTTATCATACTGTTATCTATCTAGTTTAATATTACCTTGCTGCAGAATTCAATTTATTACATTTTACTAGGGGCGGCTTAGATGCCGGAGGAATCAGTCGGCTTCGATTGGGCCGCTTAGACTGCTAGGTAGCAAGTTCAATTTCTACTCTCAGCTAGTTATCGCGTATGTTAAGGTGGGTGTTAAGATTATTTTAGCCAATTTAGAGCCTCATTACTGTAACGCTTTTATGTACATCTCTAGAGCAGGGTTTCCCAACCTTTTTTTTCGTCGGGCTTCCCCGGATTATAAATAATATTTTCATGTCCCGCTTTAATTTTTTCATTACAAAAAAAAAACCCCACCATTTTAACGTTATTTACTTACTTTAATTCTGTTATACAAAATAAACTCTAACCAAATTTAAAACGTTTTTATCGAAATAATTTATTTTGTTATAATTACAGTACTAATGATATACTTGCACTTGCATGCTATCTACCAGCTGGTTAATTCTAGCTTCAGTTTTTGCCAGAGCTACCGTCAGGTTGCTATCGACGGTAAGACGATTTCGCTGCTTAGTTTTAATTAAAACTAGAGCTGAAAAACCTCTCATATAAGGAAGTCCAAGCAAAAGAAACAAGGGTTCGCAAAGCAAGCGAGGCAGCTTTCGAATTAAGAAGAAATGGTTTAATCAAAAAAAAATTCAATGCCAAGAGATGGAATTCATCTTTCATGGTCGAATCGGCTTTCATTTCTAGAAATTCTTCCTGAACTTCTTCTGCTAATTGTAAGACATCGAAAAGAAATGGGTTTTCGGTCGTGCGCCATGTTGGTGACTGTAGTATCGGTGAAATTCGTCTTGCAGCGTTTGCAAATGAGTTTCTATTTTAACTTTCAAATTTTCAGTTTTTTATTTCTCCAGTTTTTTATTTTTTTTGCTTTGAATGGCCGAGAAAAAGTTATTACATTTTCAGCAGACACCTTTTGCTTCCAAAGTTGAAGCTTTGACATGGACCTTTGAATATGATCCTAGTTACTTATCAAAGTGCCGTTTTTGAGCTGAACCTTTAGGTTTAGCCGATTCAAACCATCAAATATATTAGTCAAATAGGCCAAACTCCATTGAAATGGTTGATTGTTGAACATTTGCAAACAATCATTTTTTTCTTTGACTCCAAGAAAGAGAATGACCTCTTCTCTGAATTCATAAAGGTGAATCAACATGTTCCCCCTAGACAACCAACGTACCTCTGTGTTGAATAGAAGGACTCTGTGATCAGAATCGAGATCCTCGCAAAGTAAATTAAATAATCGACTGTTCAAAGCGCTGCTCTTAATGTAGTTTATCTTTATAGCTAGGTCCAAAGTCTAGCGTAAATTCTGTGGCAATGTTTTGAAAGCCAAAGCTTGCCGATGAATAACACAACATGTACTAACTATCGCGAGATTCTTTTGTTTAAACACCGACTGGCGCCGTCGCGTTTTGAAAAAGTGACCGACTAAATCAATTAATGTTGTGATATTATAATATTTAGCGTTAAATAAATTTTTCTTTTGAAAATGCAAACGTATTTTCCCCCCTTGACATCTCTTTACGTCCCCCTAGGCGGGCGCGCCTTACTGGTTGGGAACTCCCTCTCTAGAGCACCATGTCCAGCGTTTCTCATTTACTAAGTTTTATAGTCTTGATGTTTTTTTTTGTGTGTGTAGATTTTGATCTTAGGTATTTCTTCCCCCAAAGGACTGCAACCTTAACCTAGTTAGCATCGACATTGGAAAACATTGTGTGATACTGTTTTTCTCGGTAGAATCAGCTAAGTTATTGGTTCTTATTGAGTCTACAGTATCCTACTAATAAACCTATTATTATGCCATTCCTGCTGCTTACTAGTGAGCGTTTTCAGATACCAGACGCAGGTTATTCTACATCTAATTTTTTAAAGCCTTGATTAAACTTCCGATTCCGTCTTGGATCCGTCGATGTACCAAACTATTTGCGCTGTACCGGATGCCCATTGATCCATTCTCCATTTATTGGTATTTCGATATTGATTTTTTTTAAATCGTGATTAGGCAAAAAATATGCCACACCATTAGTTGGCATACCGAGGATTGGTTCTACCTTCAATTCCTTATACAGTTTCTGATATTATGCCCCATGTTGTTGGCTGATTGACCTGACCTGACCTGACCTGACCTGACCTGACCTGACCTGACCTGACCTGACCTGACCATGCATTAAGCTATGCGCCCATGCCCGTACTTGAATTAGTTGGTGCCGAAGGACCTCCAAGGTCAGAGTGTCACATAACTTTTATCCTTCTTTACTTACTAGTATTTGTATTGTACTGTATGTTGTTTCTTTAACGTGGATCTATCACCCAAGCATCGGTGCAGTTTCACCTCGCCACCCTGCAAATGTTTACAAACTTCTTGCTTTCTGTAAGGAGGGTAATGAGCTATAACGTTCTGGTGGCTTTACGTGCAGACATCTAACTTGCTTAAACCGAAAGAGGCCGAGGTCTGACGATGGCGAAAAGGAACAGGAAAACCTCAAGGAGGAATTGAAAACATTCAAAGACAGCTGAACGAAATGATCAGTGAGAAAAAGAAGAACTGGAAACAGCTACTGCAGGATCTCGACAATAAGATATGTGGTAATGGATATAAAATCGCCATGAAACATCTGACAAATGTCAACCCGCCTTTTGGTTTGTACGCGCATAGAAGAAAGGGGAGATAGTGGGCCAACTCTTTCCCTACCCCACAGACTACTGGATCCGCAACCCCCCAATTGGGAATGTTACCTGTTTACTGCGGAAGAACTAAGTAACACAGGCGAAATAATCAAAACAGGAGAGTCCCCTGGACCTGACGGGATTCCTCCCGAAATAATAAAAGAAGTGATACGAACTGCGCGGAAGTTGCTGCTAGATATGATGAATACCCTGCTAGTCAGACAGGATATCCCAGTGGAAAGTGGCAAAGGTGGTCCTTTTGGGAAAGAGCGAAAAAGACATGGAAGACTCGTCGGCCTACAGATCCATATGCTTAATCGATGTGATTGCAAACTATACAAAAGTATAACCTTGGAAAGGTTGATCGCAGAACTGGTGGGCAGGAAGGGTCTCTTTCTTTCACAGTTTGTGTCTAGAAGGGGCAGATCAACGATACACGCAATAGAGGAGGTTGTATAAGCTGCTGGAAATGCAATGTCGAAGGTGTACGCCCTCATTACCATTGACATAGCAAATGTATTCAACACTGCTACCTGCAGTATTATCATCCAAGAACTGAGGAGGAGGGGAATATCGCAGTACCTGGTAAACTTGATATCCAACTACTCCAAGGATAGGAGGTTTTAAATTACAAGCAAGAAGACTGTGGATGTTACGACGGCAGTGCCTCAGGGATCCATGCTAGGGCCCGCACTCTGGAATGTACTATACGACAGGGTTTTGAGGCAGAACTACGGGGAACACGTGAAAATAGTAGCTTATGCAAACGACCTCGCGCTGCTCATCACAGCAGATGACACAGAGATCCTGGAACGGGATGTCAACAAAGCTCTCCGCAGGATAAGTGTGTGGCGAGCTTGCCACAGCCAAGACCGTAGCTGTCGTTCTCAAAGGCTGCAGAAGGTGCCGAAACCTAACATTTCAACAGCGAGGGGTCGGAATAGCACCGAAGGCATCCATAAGTTATCTGGGAGTTGTACTGGGTCAGCGCCTCACCTTTGGAGAACACATAAAATCTGTAATTAGCAAGGCGGGACGCCGAACACCGGCTCTTGGAAGAATACTCCTAAACATTGGAAGATCTGGAAGTCAAAAGAGAACGACACTGTCCGGGGTCTTGCACTCGATTCTAACGGCGTTACGCCAGCTGCTGAAAGTTAGCAGCTAATCTACTAAAACAACCCGAACGGTCAGTGACGCGGGTAGCCTACTATATCTCCTCTTAGATACACCCAATCTTAAATGTTGGCCCACTACTTTCTATAAAACTTGAAAAAAAAAAGTTTATACAAAATTGTAGCTATAATACAAAAATGGCGTATATATTAATACTCATCTACGTACAAAATATTATTTTCAAAAATTAGCTGCTGGCGGAAAACGATGTTAAAGAAATGTTTAGCTAAATTTTTATTTGCACCACAATTTTCTATATATCAATACTCATCTACGTACAAAATATTATTTTCTTACGACTCGTCTACAGGGTGTTTCTGGCACATTACGCTTTCAAACTAGCTGCTGGCGGAAAACCATGTTCAAAAAATGTTTACCCAAAATTTTATTTATACCACAATGTTCTATATATTAATAATAATAATAATAGTGATAATAATTAAAATAATAATAATAATAATAATAATAATAATAATAATAATAATAATAATAATAATAATAATAATAATAATAATAATAATAATAATAATAATAATAATAATAATAATAATAATCATTTATTGTGTCCAACAGACCAAGTACAGGACCAATTACAAGACACTTATAAACTAATTAGCGAGTGAGATTACCATAAATTAACAATAACAAAATATTAATCCAAAAACAAACCTAAACCAAAACATTTCAATAGCTTTATGCAACAATGTACACAAACTGTCGCTAAATATATCACTACGTGAACAAATGATATTGAAAGTTTCACACATTACATATATTGGAGATCTTAACATAACAACAGTCCTAGCCTGATTATTATAAAATGACATATTAATACTCATCTACGTACAAAATATTATTTTCTTACGACCCGTCTACAAGGTGTTTGTTGTACGTTGAACTTTCAAAAATTATCTGCTGGCAGAAAACCATGTTTAAAAAATGTTTAGTCAAATTTTATTTATACCACAATGTTCTATATAATAATGGTCATCTACGTACAAAATATTGTTTTCTTACCACCCGTTACAGGGTGTTTGTAGTACATTAGACATTCAAAAATTAGCTGTTGGCGGAAAACCATGTTCAAAAAATGTTTAGCCGAAATTTTATTTATACCACAATGTTCTATATATTAATACTCATCTACGTATAAAGTATTTTTTTCTTACGACCTGTCTACAGGGTGCTTCTGGTACATTTACCTTTCAAAAATTAGCTGCTGGCAGAAAACCATGTTCAAAAAATGTTTAGCCAAAATTTTATTTATACCACAATGTTCTTTATATTAATACTCATCTAGGTACAAAATCTTATTGTCTTGCGACCCGTCTACAGTGTGCTTCTTGTACATTAAACTTTCAAAAATTAGCTGCTGGCGGAAAACCATGTTCAAAAAATGTTTGGCCAAAATTTTATATATGCCACAATGTTCTATATATTAATACTCATCTACGTACAAAATATTATTTTCTTACGACCTGTCTACAGGGCGTTTGTTCTACATTAAACTTTCAAAAATAAGCTGCTGGCGGAAAACCATCTTTAAAACATGTTGGGCCAAAATTTTATTTATCCCACAATGTTGTATACATTAATACTCATCGACGTACAAAATATTATTTCCTTACGACCCGTCTACAGGGTGTTTCTGGTACATTATACTTTCAAAAATTATCTGCTGGCGAAAAACTATGTTCAAAAAATATTTAGTCGAAATTTTAGGTATACCACGATGTTCTATATATTAATACTCATCTACGTACCAAATATTACTTTCATACGACCCGTCTACAGGTTGTTTCTTGTATATTAAACTTTCAAAAATTATCTGCCGGCGGAAAACCATGTTAAAAAATGTTTAGTCAAAAGTTTATTTATACCGCAATGTTCTATATATTCATACTTATCTACGTACAAAATATTACTTTCTTACGACCTGTCTACAGTGTGTTTATGGTACATTAAACTTTCAAAAATTAACTGCTGGCGGAAAACCATGTTCAAAAAATGTTTAGCCAAAATTTTATTTGTACCAAAATATTATATATATTAATACAAATCAATCTACGAAATCTTATTCTCTTACGACCCGTCTACATGGTGTTTTTGGTACATTAATCTTTTAAAAAATTAGCTGCTGGTGAAAAACGATGTTTAAAAATGTTTATCCAAAATGTTATTATACCACAATGTTCTATATATTATTACTCATCTACGTACAAAATATTATTTTCTTACGACCCGTCTACAGGGTATTTGTTGTACATTAAACTTTCAAAAGTTTGCTGCATTTCAAGTCCATTATCCTTTAAATTAGATAAAAACTCGTCAGGTACAAGCTTAAGGTAGTTCGTAAACCTCGCCCGTTCAATAAATACAATAGACAAACGATGCACCTCCGACTACTTTAGGTTTCTTTCGTCTGCTTAAGAACTATATAAATACACTGGTAGCAGTAATTTGGTTTATAATTTTTTCATCCTCTGATGTCGCTAACGTTGTTAGCGAAACGATCGTTAGGTCTTTGAAAGGATGAGTTGTGGTGATTTGGGTTCTCCAAGTATACTTATTGTTGGTGATCCCTACAATTGTTTTTTCGAATCCTCTTATATTATTGCATTTTTGCATTTTTATCAAAATATGATGCATGTTTGTAAGGAAAAATTTAGACGCAGTAAGTGCCTTTTGGTAGCGAATTTTCATTAAATGCTTTAAATTTGAACAGCTTCATTGAGCGGCATCTTATAAAAAATATTTTGACGATCACAGGTGGCCCGTAAGTCGTTGGCAATACAAATTTTCTTTTTTAAATCAAACAATGCAATTTTTCACATTTTTGGCATATATCAAAAATTGTGATACGGTATTTTTACCAACAAAAAACGGAATCTAATGCAAATGACGCGTTCAGAGAGGTTCTCGTTTATACTATTTCATGAAAAATTCGATACGACATGCCCAGGGTGCTCTCAAATAGTGACTGAATTAAAAAAAATCAAACGTTGGTAACTCAATTCTTTCAAATAGAACAGTCTGTATTTTGTGTTTCGGATGTGAAGGGCATAAAAATAAATGTTTAATAAGTTTTTTAAAAGAATTTTTTTCAGATTTTTGTGAAAAAATTGTTTGTAAATTTTTTGCAAAAAACTTTTTTGGGAGTTTTAGAACATAAGAATGGGGAAAATACGTGAAGAAACGAGTAAGAAGATAGACAAAGAAGGTCAAGAAAAAAGTATAAGTAATATAATATGTGAATGAATGAAGAGCAGATAGACTGCCATGAAAGATATAAAAAGTAAGTAGAGGAATTAATAAGAAAATATAAGGGTTTAGTAATAAATGAAACGAGAGTTGCCAAGAATTACATACACAAGATAGAGGTAAAGGATTTAGAAAACTTCAAAGCCAAGTCATATCCCATTCCGTATAAACATAGGAGAGAAGTATCAGAAGAATTAGCAGTCATGAAACAACGGGGAATAATAGAGAATAGCAAAACCCCATATATAAACCCAATTATACAGGTAAAAAAGTCAAGTGGTCTTAAGACTTTGTCTGGATGCCAGAAATATAAATAAATGTTCTATACCATAGTACGAAGCCCCAGCAAACATTGATTCGATTTTCGGGGAATCACACGTTCTGAAGTATTTTCAAAAATAGACCTGGAGCAAGTCTATAAACTAAACAAAAAATCTTTTTGAACCAAAAAATTATCAAAATTCAACATTACAACAAAAATAGACTTGGATCTAGACTATAAACTAAACCAAAATTGTTTCGGAAAAGGAACGATCAAAATTCAAAATTACAACAAAAATAGACCTGGATCCAGTCTACAAACTAAACAAAAATTGTTTCGAAAAAAAAGAACAATCAAAATTCTAAATTACAACAAAAATAGACCTGGAACAAGTCTATAAACTTAACCAAAACTTTTTCGAAATAACACAAAACTAGTTCGGAAAAAGAACAATCCAAATTCCAAATTAAAATATAAATAATAATCCATTATGGAAAAATAATGTAATAAAATATAAGAAGAAGGGATATCCACTACAAACAGTGATAACATGGGCACTGAAATTTCTAATAAAACAACGATAACTTAATTGATCCTGGGACTTTGAATAAAGTCTTAGCAACAAAAAGAGCAGGAGAACAAGAGATGATTTTCAGGGTTAAATTGAACGACTTAAAAAAAGGGGGGAGTCAATTTACTTTTAAAAACAATCATGGCCGGAGGCAAAACAAGATGGACAAGATCAAAGAGCAGTGCTAATTAAAATAAAATGGACAAGCTCAAGGAATAGTGATAACTTATTTAAAACAGTAGAGACCAGATCAAGAAAGGGCTGTGGCAAAAAAAAACATAAATATGTAGAAATCGAGATTGTAAGGTATGGAAAAAGGTTATGGAATTAAGGCAACGATAATAGGGAAAACGTCAAAAGCAAACGAAGCAGGAGAATCAGAAGTAAAAATGAGCAATTACAGAATTATAAATAAATATAGGATGGTATATGGTGAAGAGAGTTCGGAGCAAGAAGTAACAGATGGAGTAGCTAAACAAGTATATAGTATAGAAGCTTATGGTAGGTAATAAAGATGAAGTATATGAATGGAGAATTATTGAGTATTGAAATATGAATAATGAAGTTAAAATGATATTGAAGAATAAGTAGGGAGTAGTTTAAGAAATATGGAAGCCATGTACAAATAAACGAGAAAAGGGAATGAGGTAGTTGCAAATTGAATAATAAAAGGTTGGAAATATGACGTAGTTGCGAAATAGTAGAAAGATTGATGTCGATATTGAGAGAAAGATCCATATCAAACATAAAACCATGATATATAAATTGGTATACACATATGATGAAAGAAATAATGGATTAGAACATACTGGTATTAATAAATAAGGAAAAAGTTATTGAAAAAAAAAGGGAATGATTTAAAATCAGAAGCAGAATGGAGCTTTAATGAAACTAAACAAAAATAATTCCGTTGAATGAAAGACAAGTAATGTTGGTTGCATATATACAAACACATAGGGGGGGGGGGTATCGAATTAAATAACTCTATTGAGAGACAAGTAATGTTGGTTGCATACAATAATACAAGACGGATAAACAGACAAGAGTTATGAAGACTTGTACAAACACAGGAAGATTCGAGGTTGACAGAAAAGCCAAAGAAAGGATGAATATAACCTGATATAAAGTGAAAGAATTTGAGAGAGAGGATAATAGGGTCATTATAGAGGGGGGTAAACTAAGTATGTAAACGTTGACTTATAAGTGAATTTAACAACGTTTCATTTCAACGTTAATTGCAATTTGCCATGTAAATCATGCACCTTAAGCTAAGTCTTATGTTGCTTCAGCAAACATGATTATAAAAAAGGCATATATTAAAAAAGGAATATAATTGTAGATGTCGATCCCAGAAGAACAACGAAGCACGTCTCACGACACTAACATTTTTCAAAAGCACCAAAACACTAACACACACTATACAGGAACTTCGTAGAAGTGTACATTCATGCATTGTAGGGCAGGTATCTTAAATATCAGATATTTTGAATAGCAGGTATCTTAAATAGAAGATATTTTGAATAGCAGGTATCTTGAACAGCAGGTAACCTGAAGAAATGGTTGATCATTTCGTACAGTAAATAACAGATACATCTTAAACTTGAATGACAGGAACAATCTAAAAATAAACACTTCATGTAATTAAGAATTAGGAATAAAGAATTTAAATTCTGAAAGCTAGATTACAGAATTAAAATCGTTATTGGGGAAATTTATTGCATATATTTAGCCCTGCTATATATAAATGAAAACAAAATAAATACCTGAAAATATGTAATCCATGTTGTTATCACAGCTACATTCAGAGTCAGGGGTAAATTACAGTCAGTTATCCAGCAGAACTAGAAATTTTAAATAATTAACTATATGTATTTGCTAGTGAGAGGATTGATGACATTATTAAAGTTACCTGTTATGCCATAAAATTTTTGCATTGGACCTATAACGGACAATGAAAGTATATAGGATAATGGACTGCATAAATACAAAGTTAAAGTGAAATAAACCCTAAGACAAAACATAAACAATTCGAAATCAAGCCCGTCAGACAAGAAAAAAACTGTGTTTGACATAGTACAAATTCATAAACTTTTGGTGATTTGTTTAGTTATAGGTTGAAAAAAAAGTGTTAATATATATATATATAGGGAAATAAGGAAATTAGTGGGAACCAGTTAATTAGTAGTTAAGGAAAGAATTAGTTAATAATAAGGCTAAATAAGGTTTCACATTTGGATAAAAATGTATAGGTTATAAACTTGAACATACAAACATATTTTTGACTAGCCTGACTTTAATCCAGTTATTTAATTAATGGTCGAAAGAAAGTAGTGTTCTTTGACTCATTTTATGAAATCTGCCATGTGATTGGACTTACCTGAAAAAAAAGACATCAATTGGTTAAATCAAATTTCAAAGACTAATTATCAGATTTGATTGGTGATAACAAAAACAAAGGAGAATATCCGACAGGATTAAGAACGGGACTGTTAACAAGAACCTAAAGCAAGCATGAAGCTAGCAGCGTGCAGATTAGTAAAAAAGTTGAAAAGAGTTAAGAAACGCCCTAATAAACCTAAAAAGTGTATATAAGCATTATATTTACCAAGATTTAATTATTGAAAAACTTCAAGCAAGGCTATTAGTACGTATAGCAAGAAAACAGCCAATAGTGGAAAGTCCCAATAGACGCTGCAGTTTGAAAACCAGGTATTTCATCAAATAATAACACATTAACAGTATAATTCCAGTCCATAAGTGCAAATAACCTTAATATTATAACAATCTGTCAAATTGGAGTGGTAATGACATTTTATGAACAACTTCTGCCAAAATATAGCAGTAAAACCGAGTTTACATAAGAAGAACGAAAGAATAACAAAAGAGGGCACCACGTGGCAAATTCAAGTAAGCTTATAAAATTTATATCTACCATTTTAAGGTTTTATCTCCATAGTTACGAAAACGTAGAAAAGCGCGGCTCCCATGGCAACAAAAATCATAAATTAATATAACTGGAATGCCAAAACAACACAGATTCAGATAAAACATTGCATTTTAAATAGTGATAAGTAAACTTGTAATCGTCTTTCAAACTGTCAGATTTAATTCATTATATATATAAAGGATCCGAATAAGGTTAATAGTTAAAAAGAAATATATTTTGTAGTCAATTTTAATTAATAATCAGTAATATAAAATAAATGTTCTAAAGTTTTAAAAAAATTTCTTTAATATTTATTACGTCATCTTTCGATTGACTAAAATTGCATATAGCCAAATTAAAACAGGTTCAACAACAGCACGATACATGCTGGAGAGTGCAAGAATTTTCACTTTAGAATCCAACATAAAATATTCCCTGTAGAGAAGGAGATACTCAAAGGCAGCCGTGGTAAATAAACCAAAATAAAAAGGAACAGGTAAATATTTATTTTCTTAGAACATATATGGATTATATATACATTTAAAATTAATACATCAAATATTTAAAAAAAGGATATTCCATAGACTAAGAGTATAATAATAATAATAATAATAATAATAATAATAATAATAATAATAATTTTCCATTTTTTAAAAGAAATACTAGTTTTGCTATAAATATATATAAAGATTGTCCTAAATAAAGAGACAGTGTTGGTAGATTAGACTTACATTTTTGAGTAAATAAAAAGGCGCCCAACATTTAAAAATAAAAACAAACTATACATAAATTACTATCTATCAATTGATTTACAAAATAAACATTCTATACATTCAGATACTATAAATAACATAATTAAAAATACAATATAAACTTATACACAAACTTAACACTTTCGTTTACAATAACATATATATATATATATATATATATATATATATATATATATATATATATATATATATATATATATATATATATATATATATAAAATTAATAATGCTTAATTATGTTGGGTTTTATTAACCCTCATGATTTTAATGTATGTAATTTTGCTTAGTTTTAGTGGCCCCACATTTGTGAGACAATTAAGTCGATAGTGATATTAATTTTATGTATATTTTTGCATTTAGAAAAAATTTAGGGCTGAATTTTACACAGCCCACGTTTAGATGACAATTATATTGATAATGGGCTGTCGTGCATATATTTTTATATAGAGTTATATATAGATTTAATTAGGTGACTAGGTGTTATTTGATTTTATTTGATTTTAAGTTTTATATATCGTATTTTAAATTTGATTTTAGGAATCACTCTTGGCCAGAGACTGGGATGGAAAAATCATATAGATTCACTAAAAGATAGAGCAGAGAAAAGCTTAAGTATTTTAAAATACACTACAAGGAGAAATCATGGTGCAGACATTTCAACTGCAATGACATTTTATCGAGCATACACTAGGTCTATCTTAGACTATGGCTCTATATTTTATGGATTTGCTTGTAACACGCTATTAACAAAAATTGACAGAATCCAATATAAAGCTCTTAAAATCATAACAGGAGCAATCAAAACTTCTCCTGTACAATCTCTTTTAGTTTTAACAAACGAACAACCACTTTTTGTTAGAAGATTGTTGTTATTCTATAAATTTCTTGTAAAAAACTTTAGCTCAGACTCTCAGGACACGTTCATGAAAATGCAACAGCTAGCTGTGACCCATCTTACGCACAACTATTGGAGAAACAAAACTTCACCACCATTATTTGATGCTTCTTTGGAAATCGAAAATTCTTAATGGTATGCGAAAGATATCCTTAATTTTAGATTTGATTTCTCTTATAACATACAACTGACAAAACCTCACATTATTATACCCATATTTACTAACATACCAGATATAAATACTTGTATATTGAAACAAGCGTTAAAACCGTATAAAGAAGCGGTCAAAATTTATACTAATGGGTCAAAAATTCAAGATTAAGTGGGATACGCAGTGTACATTAAACAATTAGATGATGTTGAGCTATTTAGTCTGTCAAAGTTCACTTTAATTTATACTGCTGAAGCTGTTGCCATACAAAAGGCGTTAGTACTAGCCTGTAACCAAAATATGAGTAGCTTTGTTGTTTTGACCGATTCCCTTTCACTGTTAAGAACTCTATCGAATCTTCAAAATGCTACATATCGGTCCAGGGTAATATGTGATATTGCTTATCAATTAGAGATCTTGGAACAACAGCACAAAATAGTTACTTTCATATGGGTAAAAGGGCACTCAAAGCTTGTGGGTAATGAAAAGGCCGACTATTTTGCTAAAAAAGCAACGATAACAGGTTGCAAACGAGCTTTGCGTGACGTAGATAATAAATTTAGTTTGATATTGCTAAATATCAATACAATATATATATATATATATATATATATATATATATATATATATATATATATATATATATATATATATATATATATATATATAGTCCGCCGATTTTGATCAAATTTGGTGAGCACCTTCCTGCTGCAAGTGTCTTTGGAAAGTTTGCTGGCCTAGTTAATCGGCCCAGGTTTTCCCGGAACATTTTGTTTTCCTTCGGAAAAAGATATCTCCGGAGATAACAAAGTAAGGGAAACCAAATTTGGTACGGAAAGACAAAAAAGGTATAGGCAATTGAAAAATATAATTGGGGTTTTCCTCAAAACACCAAAGTGCGATTTGAAACGTCAAAATTCGCAACATTTCGGCTAAGAACATGAAACAAATACGGATTATGTAAAGCAAATGTCGTAAGAAAGGTGTTCTGCAAACCCTTAAGTTTAATAATTTTTTGTATGTAGATGAGTATTAATATATAGAACATTGTGGTATAATAAAATTTTGGCCAAAAATTTTTTGAACATGGTTTTCCGCCAGCAGCAAATTTTTGAAAGTTTAATGTACCAGAAAGACCCTGTAGACGGGTCGTAAGAAAATACTATTTTGTTCGTAAATGAGTATTAATAGAGAACATTGTGGTATAAATAAAATTTTGGCTAAATATTTTTTGAACAGGATTTTTCGCCAGCAGTTAATTTTTGAAAGTTTAATGTACCAGAAACACCCTGTAGACAAGTCGTAAGAGAATAAGATTTCGTATATTGATGAGTATTAATATATATATATATATATATATATATATATATATATATATATATATATATATATATATATATATATATATATATATATATATATATATATAATATTGTGGTATAAATAAAATTTTGCCGAAACATTTTTGAATATAGTTTTCCTCCAGCAGCTAATTTTTGAAAGTTTGATGTACAACAAACACGCTGTAGACGGGTCGTAAGAAAAAAATATTTCGTACATAGATTATTATTAATATATAGAACATTGTGGTCTAAATAAAATCTTGACTAACCATTTTTTGATCATGGTTTTCCGCCAGCAGCTAATTTTTGAAAGTTTAACGTACAACAAACACCCTGTAGACGCGTCGTAAGAAAATAATATTTTGTACGTAGATGAGTGTTAATATATAGAACATTGTGGTATAAATAAAATTTTGGGTAAACATTTTTTAAACATGGTTTTTGAAAGTTTAATGTACAAGAAACACCATGTAGACGGGTCGTCAGAAAATCATGTTTCGTGCGTAGATGAGTAATTAATTAATAAAACATTGTGGTATAAATAAAATTTTGGCGAAACATTTTTTGAACATGGTTTTCCGCCAGCAGCTAATTTTTGAAAGTTTAATGTACAACAAAGACCCTGTAAACGGGTCGAAATAAATTAATAATATTTTGTACGTAGATGACTATTAATATATAGAACATTGTCGTCTAAATAAAATTTTGACTAATCATTTTTTGAACATGGTTTTCCGCCAGCAGCCAATTTTTGAAAGTTTAACGTACTAGAAACACCCTATAAACGTGTCCTAAGAAAATAATATTTCGTACGTAGATGAGTATTAATATATAGGACATTGTGCTTTAAATAAAATTTTGGCCAAACCTTTTTTCAACATGGTTTTCCGCCAGCAGCTAATTTTTGAAAGTTGAATGTACCAGAAACACCCTGCAGACGGGGCGTAAGAAAATAATATTTTGTACGTAGATGAGTATTAATATATACACTAAGTAGATAGGGCAGCACCTGGGACCACCCCCTCTACCTTTTTCTGCGCATGCGCGTGACGTCATCATGCGCATGCTGTTACAGTTGACAGGTGTCAAATGTCATTGACCTGTGTTGACAGATGTCAAATGTCAGCTGACCTGTCAGCTGTCACCTGTCAGATGTCAGATCTGACCTGTCAGATGACGTCACAAGCGTTCCAAGATGGCTGCCCTGTCATAGACAGCCGCAACCCGGGTCTCTATGGAACTGTCTTATGTCAGATGTTCCGTTTGACCTGTACAGAGAGATATCTACAAGTCAGGTTAGGTATTAACTGTCTTATGTCTGACCTGTCATGATGTTCCATAGATATCTACAAGTCGGGTTAGGTCTCCATGTGTGTTTGTCGAATACCAGCTGTCTGATTGTTTATTAAGGTTATGTTTGTATTTGTTTATTAAGGTTATGTTCGCACACGTGTTGATTACCAATCATCTGATTGTTTATTAAGGTTATGTATTTGTTTATTAAGGTTATGTTCGTACACACACACACAGCTGTTTGTTGTTTATTGTGTTGGTAAGATGTGTTGTATTGAAGTTGTTAGGGTATTTCGTTTTTGGCGGGAAATTTGAATTTATTCTAAAATTTGTGTCTGTTATGTCCAGAGATCTGACTCTTCGAGCAAGGGAACATTCGATTTGTAAATTGGTAGAGTGGGAGAATATTCCCTTGCTCGAGGGGAGAGGTCTGTTGGACACAGTCATTCGGTTTAGCACATACATACATATATGAGGAAGATATATAGCGGCTAATTTGAAATATGATTTTGATTTGAAATATGATTTTTGAAAGAAAAGCATTCGCCTGAAATTAGATTTGAACCCCGACCATACAGCTTACTAAGATGTGTACTATCGCTAAACCAATCATGCTATGCAGACACACGGTGAAAGTTTGTTTACGGTTGTATATATAAAACAAAAACCTGTTACATATGATAATTTAAAAAACGTGTTTATCAGGCTGATGAGTGTGTGTGTGTGAGCGGGTATCTCTATTACATTTCAATTGTAACCTAATAGGTACGGTAATTTTAAAAACAATGATATATATTTATAAGTAAAAGACATTTAAACACGTTTGCAATTAACATATCTAATATCAAATTCTAAAAACAAAAACGTTTTGAAGTAAAAACTATTAAATCAATAACAAAAATGTATTTACATTTAGATATGTTAATGAACCTGTTTGGAGTAATAAAACTGAGACCCCAGGTTTTACGTAGGCGTTTGTTTATGTTAGTGTTTTATATCACAGTGAATCTGAATTTATTTTATATAGGGAGTGATAAAAAAAAACACAAGTAACAAAACTCGATTTAAAACATGAAAACTAAACTTTTGATATACGAGGATTGTTTGATAAGTATTGTTTGAATGCAAACATATTGGTAAATAATATAAGAGTGTACTTACATACAGCAAGAGATGTCATACTTGTTTCACTGCTTAACACACACTAACGTCTGTTGAGGTCTTGAATGGGTTGTTTGAAAGCATAGAACACACACACACACACACATAGGTCATGACTGCACGAAGGCTTTGCTTAGACTGACAGACAGAAAGGGGTTAATCAAAAAGCAACAAAATAAAAATAAAACAACTGATTTACATACAATAAAAATTTATTAGGATTAATTAAGTTGTACATATTGATACATAAAATGACATACTATTATTACATAATGGCTCTAACGATACCCGTTAGAGGTTTATATTCCATTACACTGTCATGAATAACCAAACAATAAACACGAGTATTTTTAGGGAAGTTGGCGTGACTCATAAACTCCACCTTAATGTCCACCGTTGAAGACTTGATTGACTCGTTCTGGTGCTGACAGTCAATCACAAATAGAGCTCGGTCTTTAAACTCGTCATAATTCAAGATAGGCTCCGACATGTTTTTATAACAGAAGCTTTTTTGAAAATCTGTATACATGCTATAGGCTTCTGCATATTTCGATTTCTCAAAATCCATATTCATAGATTCATAAGGGTAGCATTCTGAATTTAGAAACACTCGGAGGTCCAACATACCAATGTTATGGAAATAGTCTGGCCTCTTCTTCACGTTGTCCTTACGATCTGTTTGAAATGCTATAATCACATATCGAGGTCTTTCCAAGTTGGTTGCAGTTTTAACAGCCCACACATCTCTGTTGATATCTCTGAGTGCTGGTAACTCATATATGTCCCATTTGCGGTATGCGAGAAATATAGAGGTGTCTTTTGCTATTTTATCCATCAGTTCCAATTTCATTTTATCATTGGGAAAGACATGTTTTACCTTTAAAAACATATTGGTTACGGTAATTTTTGCTCGTGCCGTACCTGTGCTGTAATAGCCGTTGGAATCGTTTCGACTTCTTGTAAAGCGGAAAGTATGTTTGCCACAGAGAACTCCTTTGAAATGATGAAAGAAACTGAAGAGGAACCAGACAGGTATGAGCATGTGAAACTTGTTATCATTTAAGGTGATGTGCTCCGACGACACATTCAGTCCGGCGTTGCTAAGAGATTGGGCTTCATTCTTACTGAACGATAGCAGACTTTTGATGAGTGTTGTTGTGTAGGGGTCTCGCACTCGTTCCACTTCCTTGTTATTTAACTATTAGGTCATTGATTCGAACAGAGCTGCTCCTCCATTATTTGACAGATAACAAGCACCAGTGGCATTTTGGATTGCTACAGGTTCCAGAGCACCTTCGATTATTAGAGCTGACTCGGCCAGACATACGAACGCATCTTGTTGGTTGATGGCTATTTCAGTTTCATCGCTGTTACCAAACGATTTAGTTGGTGAATAGTAAGAGCGCAGCTCTTCTCGATCGATGCCATCATCAAACACGGGGTCTTTGAATATTTCTAGTTTTGACGACATGATAACCCAGGCTTTTCAGGAACTCAATATTATCGGGACGAAGCGTACCCTTTGACGTGTCTGACTCAACTGAATTTGTTGTGGTAGATGCACTTGCTTTTATATCCTTAAAGACCAACATACTAAGCAACTTTTATAAGTTTCAAGCGAACAGACACCTCTTCACCTTGAAAGTTGACAGGAACTGAATCTTGGTCGACGATGTCGATGCTTATATTGGAAATCTCTTGCTTGTTCACCGGCAAGTAAATTAAATTTTTAGGTTCTATGTCGATTGCGTAGCCAGGATCAACCATCGGAGCAAACTCATACAGCGTATGTGAGGGTTGTCCGTTATAATAGGAACCAGACACAATATTGGTTTCTATGCGAATCTGTCTAACATCCACTATTTCAACAGGTAAATCAGATTCATAAAAGGTGTCCGGCTGAAGAACTTGTTTTGAAAAGCCCAACATTCGCCCAATCGAACCATCAAATTCAAAACTGACATTTGTATAACACTTTAGTCTACATTTGATGGTGTTCGGATTAGGTCTCAGAATCAGAGCCTGTTGCTTTTGTCCGTGTGTTGCTGTAGCACCAACAAGTTCATTTTGAAGTAACTCTTCCAAGTGTGTTATTTCATAAGCACCGGTGGGTATCGTGATGGTTCGCCAACCGGTTCCTTCTTTTACATGAAATTTGTTTTTACCTTCATAGATGTTGGGTATGTTGTTGTAGGTGTGAAAGCCTATCAAGGCAACAGCATAATTACCATCCAAAACAATTGGTGGATGGTAGTCTGACGACAGATGGGAGCTGCGGTCTTTCAACACGAAGGTGTGCGCCATGACTGATACACACAGGCTACTGTTTGAGTCTTTTATTGCAATGGTTTTTGCAGATACAACCCATAACCGGAGCGCTGTTTCTTGAGATACATGCCTTTGCCCAGTCTCTTGCATTTTGGCTTAAATTTCAAGCCACTCCCTCTCCTACCCATCGCGATGGCTTCCATTGTTTTGTTGTGCCGTTCTTCCTCCTCTAGTTTCTGTTTCGCAGACTTGGCATCGTTCACGGCTTTGGCAATACCTGCAGCACCACCACCCAGAGCTCCTAGTGCTGACAGCCCACCAAATATCAGAGGCAACAGCGGACGGAAGCCTCCGCTTTTAGGTATTGGAATAACTCGAGGTTTCTGCACATTCTTACGTCCACCAATGTTTCTAACAATTGTATGAGCTATATCAAACACGGCGTTCGCTGTTGGAATAAGGTTTCTATCTTTTATAACTTCCTCAATCAGACTTAGTATGTTTTTAAAGGGAACCTTCGACTTTGGCTTCGAGTTGATTACATAAAGCCCCTCATCAAGTTTTCTGTTAACTTTCATGGTGTTTGTAACGCCCCCGCAACGTTTCAGCAAAACCTGTATCTGTCTTTGTTAATAACAACCCACACTCTGTGACACCAACATGCATACCGACTGGGTGTCTCACTTGCATTCATATATATATATATATATACACACCCAAATAAAATATAGTTTAGTTTAAGTTAAGATGCGTACCAGCAAACACGCTTCTGCCTTACCCATTACAAATATAGACGATGTTGTTACGGACACAGCTCAACAACAACTGAGGCATGGTCCTCTCTTTCCAAACACCGTTCGCTGTATCATATGTGGTCCGAGTGGGTGTGGTAAAACTAATGTCATGCTGAGTTTGTTGTTTGAAGCAAACGGTTTAAAATTTGATAACGTGTATGTGTATTCAAAGTCTCTGTATCAACCGAAATACAAGATGTTAAAGGAGGTGATGAATGCAACAAAAGGTGTTGGTTACTATCCTTATAGAGAAAACGATGAAATATTAGATCCGGCAGATGCCAAGGACAACTCTGTGTTTATATTTGATGATGTAGCTTGTGACAAACAAGATAAAATAAGAGCATACTTCAGTATGGGCAGACATAAGAATATTGATTCATTCTATCTCTGTCAAACATATACACGAATACCCAAACATCTGGTACGTGACAACACCAATGTTATTGTGTTATTCAAGCAAGATGAAACCAATTTAAAACACGTGTACGACGATCATGTGACCACCGATATGGACTTTAAACAATTTAAAACTATCTGCTACCAATGCTGGAAAGATAATAAGTATGGTGTGTTGGTGATTGTGAAGGAAAACGATGTACACAAAGGTCGATATAGAAAAGGATTCGATAGATATATATTATTCTAACACAACAATGATAGACAGGGCAGTCAGCTGTCTAACACAGTTGTCATACAGCTGTCTAACACAGCTGTCATACAGCTGTCATACAGCTGTCTAACACAGCTGTCTAACAGCTGTCATACAGCTGTCTAACACAGCTGTCTAACAGTTGTCATACAGCTGTCATACAGCTGTCATACAGCTGTCTAACAGCTGTCATACAGCTGTCTAACACAGCTGTCTAACACATCTGTCTAACACACAGCTGTCTAACACACAGCTGTCTAACACACAGCTGTCTAACACACAGCTGTCTAACACACAGCTGTCTAACACACAGCTGTCTAACACACAGCTGTCTAACACACAGCTGTCTAACAAGACAGACGGATATCGTGATAAATAAGAAGACATGTACCGTGACGGAGTCAGTATATGTTAAACCACCACACAACCTGTATCACTCAAACAAATGATTAGACCAGCTGGTAATACCGACCAGTTGTAACACAATGGAAGTGCTGGGTAAGGAAGAGCGAAAAGTTAAGAAAAGGATTTTACAACTTGCTGACAATATTCGAAAAAAACATTTAATGCTTAAACTTAACAGAACCGAGAATGATGATGCTCTGCAACGTTTATATAAACCACTTGTTGAGCCCCTAAGTGAAATATCTAAAAACACAGCAGCACTGCAGCAGCAGCAGCCGCAGCCGCCACTGGCTGAACAAATCAAAGACGAAGTCGATATACTAGAAACGAAACCCCAAGTACAGTTCCTTAAAGACCATGAAGTTTTTGAAGCTGAACCAAGGGAAGAGGCTGAGGAGACAAGTTCCGATGAGGATATCCCAACATTTGAAGAGCTTGAGGCAGACCTACAAACTGTCACATCCAACCCTGCATATCAAGAATTTTTGGAGCAATATCCTGAACGAGTTCGATATTATGTAGACAAGTATTTTACTGAACCACCAAGGCTCGCTACCATTGATCAAACGTATGGTGCTCGCTACGCTAAAGATACCGGTAGCTGGAGTGTTGGTAACAAACACTTAGACTTTACTGATGCTGAGATTCAACTGGGCCAAAGGAGATACCCGCAAACACAAGGTTTGCTAGAATTGTTATTTATGAAAAGACCCCGGGGGTATACTTATGACGATCTTCAACACTATAGAGATATTCTAGAAGCAACTAGTGTGCATAAAATGAACTATGATCCTAACGCCCGAACCAAGGGTTGTTCCTCTGAAAAGTATCTGACTCTAATAAAACCAGTGATAAATCCACGAGGTCGTAGATCCTCAACTCCTCAAGGTTTTGGTTACACCTACGAGGAAGACGATGACGACAGCAACGTCAGACATCTTAACAAAAAACAAAAGACTGAACTTAAAACTCACAGTGATAAGAGCAGCGATAGCAACGGCATGAACCCTAACAACAACATCAGCACCAACAACTATATGATACAAAATAACAAACAAATAGCCTATGTGTATTGGAATGACATAAACGAGTTGGTTGACAGACTTAGACTTTTAGTGGCTTCCCAAGTTGCAGGTAATAATGCTCATAACAACGAAATTCAGTCAATCTTGGAAGAACTAAAAGAAGCTAGTGTTATCACCTAGTAAGCCCACAGCCATGAAGAGACACCAACGACAACAACAACAGCACCAACGCAACGCTGAACCATCTAATGTTAATAATTCTATAAATGTATTCCAACAAAGAGTTTACATACTTGTACTTAGAATCAAATAAAAGTCTTTGTTAAAATTACTGTGTTTTTATTTTGTAATACAATTAAAAAGTATGTCGTAAAGCAATAATATCCTGAACAAACTTATCTTGTGGTACATCAGCTATATGTAGGTTGTTTCTATGTGCTGTAAGGTATTTAACTTCAGTCTTGATTCTGTTAAAGAGATTTACTGAATTTGGATCGTACAGCTTGTTTAGGATCACTTGGGCGTTGGGGTGTTTATTTTTAAAGTTCCTCACTGCTCTTGGGAAACTTTTCTTTTGTGTTCTTACAGCATGATATGGATAGGGGGCGTCTGTCTCGTTTCTTGCAAGTAAACCAAACACACTTATTTTTCCCAGGTTACTTGGCTTTGGGGATATATCTTCAAGATATTCTGTGACTTTAGCATTTGTTTCTCGCATACGCTGGAACTCTTCATTTATCTCCATTAATTTTACTTCAATCGCATCTAGGCTGTCCCTGTATTTCTGATCAAATTCGTTTAGGTGTAGTAGATAGGGCAGCACCTGGGACCACCCCCTCCACCTTTTTCTGCGCATGCGCGTGACGTCATCATGCGCATGATCTGACCTGTGACAGTTGACACATGTCAACTGTCACAGGTCAGATCATGCGCATGATGACGTCACGCGCATGCGCAGAAAAAAAGTGGAGGGGGTGGTCCCAGGTGCTGCCCTATCTACTACACTATTTTCGTATAGGTAAATATTTGGATACACATTTTTTTTTCAACTTTTATAGAAAGTAGTGGGCCAACATTTAAAATTGGGTATATCTTATAGGAGGTATAGTAGGTTACGCGCGTCACTGACCGTTCGGGTTGTTTCGGTAGATTAGCTGCTAACTTTCGGCAGCTGGCGTAACGGCGGTCCCATACACCATCTCTATTTTATCACTTTGACTACAAGCTCACCAGATTTTTCACTTCCGATCGCGTATTGGCCGCCATCTTGGATTACTTCATCTCAGGTTAGAGGTTTTTCTCTCTATCCAACCCAAAGAGGTTGTATATGTTAGAGGGAACAAAGCCGAGTTTGCAGCCTGTCGATTTCCCACTCTTGTCACCGTCCAATCACAAACAAAATTTTGAATAACGCGCTAATGTGATTTGTTTTGATTCGTTCCCCCAACCGCTCTTGAAGTTATTGTCAGCTGTCAACAAGTATTTGAAGTGTTTGTTGAATTGCGATTAGAGGTTATCTTGTGTGTTTTGCTGTTTTTTAGCAGTGTTTTAAGAGTGTAAAAGTTAAAAAATGCCAAGGTGTATTGTGAAGAACTGTATGTACAATAAAAGTGCCAATTATGAAAAGGATAAAGCAACTGTGCATTTATTTCGGTAAGTTGTTTACATGTCTTCTGTTTCCTTGTTTGGCGCCAAATGTTTATTGGTTTTCACAGGTCCGTATTTACACATTGTATTGCTTTTGTTAAATCTTTAGCATTTATTATTGTCAATTGTGTTTTTTTAAGAAATAAAATCTTAATAATGCATTATTTATTGAATATTTGTAATGAAATTAGGCATTTTGTTTGGCAATTATTATTTGAATTAAATGTATTTACCTATGTAGTTCCAGTAGAAGCAGAAAAAAGTAGTATAGTTTCGTTTTATCTATTACTGCATCTTTCTAGAGGTTCAGTCACTGATAAAGTAGATAATTCGAGATATTATTTTCAGATTTCCCAAAGCTGGTGAAAGATACAAGGCTTGGAAACGAGCATTAAATTTAAGCGATGAAGATATCTTTATGAACTCAAATGTGTGCGATTTACATTTTACCGAGGAATCTTATGATTTAGAAAAATAACCTTTTGCAGTACACTTAAAAAAAGTTCTATACCTGTATTGGTAAGTACTGAATCAAGGTTATTAATTTATGTAACTATTAGTGATATATATAGCCAAACAGCGGTTTTTCAATGGCACTGCTATCAGTGATGGCTATTTTTAAATAACAGGGACTTTAAACAGCTACTGCGATTGTGGTTTAGCCATTTACAATGCTGCATGTGTGTATGCTATTATTTTAAACACTTACAAGGTGTTAGTGTTAACCGCTTAATTGAAACCACGATATGATCTTCAGATAGCTTTTAAATTATATTAATTTTAAAACTACTCAGATTTTTACTATTAATAGAAGTTCTATAAAATTAGCATATTACAAGAATATACGATGAGAGAAATCTACATATTATTTTTATTTTAATATAATGAAAAAGTTGGAAGGCATATATATGCTACAGGTCGGTGCTGCTTGAATTTTAGATTCAGCAGGTTTTTCCATGATATAATGACTAACAAGATATATGATATTGCGCATATGTCCCGTCCCCTCCTATGACATAACATGGTGAGTAACGTTATAGAAGGCCAACTACACAATTAACACAAAGTCATTCGCAATCAAAAAGTTTCTATACGTCATAATAAGTACACTTGGAGAACACCCAAATCACCACAACACATATTTCAGAGACCTTACGATCGTTTCGTTGACCAAGTCAACATCTTCAGAGGAAGAAAAATTCTAACATAAAAAACTAGATCCCGTATATTTATATCGCGTCAAAGAAAACGAACTAGTCCGAAGGAAAGTTGTCGTCCAAGAACGATCGTTTGTTTATTGCGCAGTGAAACAGGTCGGAGACCTGCTTTAATCTTTTGGTCGACAAATTTATGACCCTTATCTAATATAGGTTTAAAAAGGACCGGCGTTCTTTAAAGAAACAGCACGTTTCCTTTCGATCTAGAACTTTACAATGTGGATATTGGTTTATGCCGATAAAGACATCTGCTGAGATAAACAACATAAAATTATGTTGTTTATCTCAGCAGATGTCTTTATCGGCATAAACCAATATCCACATTGTAAAGTTCTAGATCGAAAGGAAACGTGCTGTTTCTTTAAAGAACGCCGGTCCTTTTTAAACCTATATTAGATAAGGGTCATAAATTTGTCGACCAAAAGATTAAAGCAGGTCTCCGACCTGTTTCACTGCGCAATAAACAAACGATCGTTCTTGGACGACAACTTTCCTTCGGACTAGTTCGTTTTCTTTGACGCGATATAAATATACGGGATCTAGTTTTTTATGTTAGAATTTTTCTTCCTCTGAAGATGTTGACTTGGTCAACGAAACGATCGTAAGGTCTCTGAAATATGTGTTGTGGTGATTTGGGTGTTCTCCAAGTGTACTTATTAGTGCTCATCACAGGTTCCAGTTTTCACATAGTTCTATACGTCAGTTTAATGTGGTTGAAGTTACATTCCACTTCGTCGCCTATATGGTCTTTTTCAGATAATATAGAACGCAGCACATAATTTAATCTTTTTCATTTTTATATCACACACACACACACACACACACACACACACACACACACACACACACACACACACACACACACACACATATATATATATATATATATATATATATATATATATATATATATATATATATATATATATATATATATATATATATATATATACGACAGCATATTATTGCATTGGACTCACCACATGACGCCATGCGCGTGACGGTTCTAAAAATAGATAGTCTCATTATCATATCTCGCGTTATTTGTATCATGAGTTTTTCGTTTTCCACCTATAAGAAAAGGAGAAATGTTGTATTCTAATACTGGCGAGAAGGAAAGTATACAGATACTTCTACTCGCTCGCACAAACTGCGATTGCGTGTATTATGAATACAGCAATTGCTGTTTGTCATGGAGTTTTTAGTTTAAGGTGAATTTCATAGAAATAATTACTCTAATGATTTTGTAAATCTTGGTTTTCACAATCGCTGTTGTTTTGTGTTTTAATAACAGCTGCTAACAGCGATCTTTTAATAGCAGCGATTAAATCACCGGTAGCTATATATCGCTCATCTCTAGTAACTATGCTACTAATTACATTCACGTAATATATTGTTATGATATTTATCGTAATTTAATTAGCCCTGCAAATTTACATTAATGGTATTCGTTTCAAATTTATTTATGCAGGTAACAAACAAGCCATCAACACAAGTCATTTTTGGCGAGCAGCCAATGACTGATATAACTGCTATCAATGTGCCATTTGCAGCTGACCCGTCACCTAGTACTTGGTCTGGTAGCAATGTACCTGTAATGGATTATTCTCGGCCATCAACAAGTGCTGGTTTTTATGAAGAGAAAACTGTTGTAGAGGTACCGCAAAGATCGTTTAGTAGTTTAGGATTTGCTGAAATGAAAACACCTTCAATGCCTCCCACTGTGAAGGACATGGTGAGTTAAATTCAGTTTTTGCCGTTTATGAAATCAGTATAATTTAGAAAAACCTAATATGTTATTCCATCACATTTTATGTGGTGTTTAAGTTTGTATAGTCCATGATTAAATAAGTTAGAAACAACTGTTTTGCAATTTATCTCAACCACTATTACCCAAAATGTGTTGTTGGAAATTTTGTTTATATATTCATTTTACTTGAGAAAATAAATGGTTTATCATTGAACATTTTTTATAGGTTGTTACACCGCGCAAACGTAAACTGAAGAAGCAGTTAATCGATGCACGAAAAAAAATTAAACGGCTCAGCAGTAGTGTTCATCATTATAAGAAGAGAACAGCAACCCTTGCGAATATAATCAAACAACTAAAAGGTAAGGTAACCGACGAAACATTAATGCAAATAGGACCTAATGAAGAATTTTTACAAAGACAATTAGGTCGTAAACATAAGTATGAAAATCAACTTAAAGCTTTTTCCCTTACGCTGCATTATTACTCTCCCAAAGCTTACAGTTTTGTCAGAAACACATTTAACTCGGCTCTTCCTCATCCAAAAACTATATCTAGATGGTATCAAAGCGTTAATGGGGAAGCTGGTTTTACGTCAGAGGTGTTCAACTTATTAAAGTCAAAATCAGAAAGCACAGATGGAAAACTTATATGTTCTTTAGTCATAGATGAGATGGCAATTCGCCAACATATAGAATGGGATGGGGTAAAATATTATGGGTTTGTAGATTTTGGTACAAATCTTGAGACCGATTGTAACCCTGTAGCCAAAGAAGCTCTTGTTTTTATGCTTGTTAGCATTAATCAATCATGGAAGCTTCCTCTTGGATATTTTTTAATCGACTCTTTAAGGGGTACACAAAAACAAAATTTGGTATTACAGTGTTTAACGCTACTAAATGAGTCGGGCATATACGTGGTCTAAATAACTTTTAATGGGGCAACAAATAATCTAACGTTAGCAAAAGAACTTGGCTGCGATTTGAATTGGAGGAACATTAACTCTACGTGTGTTGATCCTAGTTCAGGTAGGAAAATTGCAGTCTTTTTTGATCCATGTCATATGATCAAACTGATAAGAAACACATTAGGCGATAAAAAATTAATAATTGATGAGAATGGGGAAAATATAAAGTGGGATTATTTAGTAAAATTAAATGAGTTACAGAATCAGGAGGGCGTTCATTTAGCAAATAAATTAAGAAAATCGCATATATTTTATACAAACCAAAAAATGAAGGTTAAATTAGCCACACAACTTTTTAGCCACTCAGTGGCACATTCTTTGGAATATTGCAATGAAGTTTTACATCTTGAGGAGTTCAAAGAATGTGAGGGAACTGTGAAATTTATCCGACTTATAAACAATTTATTTGACATTCTTAATTCTAGAAATTCAAACAATTCAGATTTTAAGAAAGCAATAAATGCAGAAAATTTTGAAAACATTAATGTATTTTTAAGAGAGCTATCACAATATTTAACGTCACTTAGGATAATTGATGGACCGCTTCTGTGTGAGAGTGGTAGAAAAATGGGTATAATTGGCTTTTTATTTTGCATACAAAGTTTGCAATTTGTTTATAAAACTTTAATTGCGGACAATAATTTTTTGCTGTATTTTCCCACTTACAAAATCAGTCAGGATCACATTGAGCTTTTTTTTGGGCAAATTAGATCCATGGGAGGCTATAACAATAACCCATCAGCAAAGCAATTTAAAAGTGCATATAAAAGGATGATGGTGCATCTTGAATTAAAAGATTCATTTAAAGGAAATTGTATCCCTTTGGAAGCAATTCCTATTCTGTCACCCATTGAGGTAATAAATAAAACTTGTGGGCGAGAACGAATATCTGAAGAACCAGATGAAGACATGAGTCAAATAGATAATTTTGACGACGACACAGTTCTTCAAATATTAGATATCAATATATCAGAGTTTAAGAAAGAAGTCGTGACATATATATCTGGCTATGTAGTAAGGAAAATAACAAAAGCTCTGAGATGCGAAGAATGCGCGGGTGAACTTGTTGGGGAGAGGTCTGCGTTATTAACATCGTTTATAGATCTGAAAGACAAAGGTCAACTCCTCACATACCCATCTGACGATGTAATATCTATTTGCACTATTGCAGAAAAAGTTCTTCAAACATACTTAAATGAATCTGCGGTGATTATAAATGTAAAGGAAATAAACATGCGAATATTAAAAACTATAATAAACCAAAACCGCATATTTAAAAAACTTGAAGTTCACTTTCGAAAACAAAATCTTTTGACTTGCCATTATGGCTATCTAATTAAACTTATATCATCTATTATGTTTCTATTAGAATACATCATTATAACAAAAATCTATTTGATAAAAGTAGAAGTTTAAGGGCTGTTTATAACAAACTTCTCTTATTTAAGGGCCAATAATTCAGTGTACATTTCAAGTACTCGTATGTCCTTCAAATAATGTTATCGGGAAGTTATTATGTCTTATAATATGACCAATAAATTTTAGCTTCCTCTCGATTTCTTTGAGCAAGCCTCTTTATTCTTTCACCTCTCCTAGCACACTTTGAAGCGTCTTTCTATCAACCTGCACTGTCTTTGACATTTTTCTTGTCTACATTTCAAAAGCTTATATTCTCTTCATATCCTGCTTAACTACAGCCCAAGTTCCCGCCCCATACATTACCATACTCCATACACGTACGACTTGCACTTGTTCCTCATGTACAGGTTAAAATGTTTATTAGTGAGAACAGTACATTGGTTATTGAATGCTTGTTTTGCCATCACGATCCTCTTCAGACCTTTCCTACACTTACCATCATCTGTGATAATACTTCCAATCAATTATTTGAAATAATCTAATAAATGAAGCGTCATGTTATAAGATTTTAAAGGTACTTTTGTATTTGTATAGGTATTCAAAATTTGTGAAATCCACACGTAACGAAATCTACATCGATCAAACTTCTAGAAATTTTAACACCCGATACAAAGAACATATTTCTGCATTTAGAAATAACCACGCTGACAAATCTACATTTGCAAAACATATTATTGATACCCAACATAGACCCACAGTAAATAACGGCATAAAACCACTACATTTTTGTCATGACAAGTGTAAACTAGACTTGTTTTAAGCTTTAGAAGTAAAAAAGCATATACACGACAATATTTAGGATTTCTGAGATATCCTTCTTCCTAATTAAATAAATCAGACAACATAAATCTAACTATTTTTTCCAAAAAGTTGTTATAAGACATGATGTGTGTCGATATTTTCATTGTATAGTCTGCTTTATTAATGTGTTTGTTTAGTTATTTTATTGTTGTAATTGTTATTATAGTTATTACTGTTATAGGTTTCTTCTATCTTTATGTTAAATATTGATATACATCACGTAGACATTTTAAAGGTGTCATCCGTCATATTTGTTTTATTTTATTTTCACTTTTAAAGATTTTTTTGATTATAACATCATAAAATCTTTATTTGTAATTGTCATGATTTCGTATTAATTCAAATTTTTTCTGTCTGAGGATACTATCAAGCAGCAAAACCAGTAACAGAGACGTCGAAGAACATCTAGAATTCAGAAGGGCCACTTGCTCCAGTTAACTTACGCGCTGGCTACGTCCTTCACCTACAAAAAAGAAAACCAACAGTGAAGCCAGAGAAGTAGTCTCCAAGTCTGTATGAAGTATGGACCAGTTTCACGAAGTAAGGGCAACAGCAATTAATGAAATTAATCTCTATTTCTTTAAAAAAGACAAGGAATGTTAACATTAATTTGTAAACAGTACAATGTACTTTATGTTGTATTTTCTTCTGTTGAAATAAAAACTATTATTATTTATACAACCTTTTGAATATACAACTTTATCCAATATATTCATCCAACAATTTATTCAACCAATAACCCAAAAAATATTTCGCTGATTTGGAGAAAATTTTGAAATTACGCTTATTTTGCTAATGGCTTGGATGAGTTCGTTCATCAGATCTTCACGCATAGTTTTTCCTAACAAAAAATGAAATAGATTTTTTTAAACGCAATAGCTTTCAAATTGTTTAAGTGATTGGAACGAAAATTTACAACTTAAAAGAACATACAAAGATGTGGTTGTGTACCAATTTTCAAGTCTTTTGATCAAAGAAAAATGAAGCTATTCGAAATTAATATTAAAATAATCCTCGACATCACTTCAAATTCTGTAATGCAATATCTACAATGTTGGACAAAGGCAGAGCAATACAGCTACCTGTACTGTTATGCTATTTAAATAAATTGTAGATAAAATCTAAACAATGGAAGTTACAACCATTGCCAGATGTCAAGATGTTGCTGACCGGGGTTGCCCGATCTTCGGAAATTTCATGTAGTTAAACCTTTTATGTATAAACATATGAAATTTTTACAACTTCTGATAATAAAGAAAACATTTTATAAAATTTAATTTTATCAGTCAGTTAAAAAATACTGTATTTAATACTTGCAAATTTCGAATTACCCATTTTTCATGATTTTTAACTTAGGTATCCCTCCGATCATAATTTACTCTATCCGACAACTTTGTTAGACTGCGTCTGTGCTGAAGCTCAGCTGTCATTTGTCATTGTGTGGTAGTGTTATTTATTGTCAATATCAAATTGGAAATTTAGGACAGTAGAAACAGACACCATAAACAAAGAAGAAATTGGAAATTTAGCCTCTAGTGTAGATTTTTGACATGATACCATTACTAGAGAGATATGATAATGTGGCAGCATAATAATATTATGCTAATGCTGTGGTACAGTCAGTTTGGCGTTTCATCACATCTCGTAACACACCAGCTGTTGTGTGCATACAGTTAGAGGTATTTTTTTATTATCAGAATACTACTGTAACATGATGAAATCAAGTTTATAACTGTTAACATACTGTAAATAATTTCTCCACTTTTCAAGTTTGTGTTGCTGCAATGTTAATTAAGGGTTCCCTTAATTATACGCATATTGTGCTTATAAATGTAATATAAAAATAAAAAAGAAATGAAAATGCAAGTGAACCTATTTAATTTAGCTCTGTATTCTACATTATCTGAAAAAGATATTATAGGCAACGAAGTAGAATGTAATTTCGGTAAATTTGCAGTTGACTGCATGAGGGTTTTAGATATTTTTTCCAGCAACATGCTTAGAACCTTCCTCGGCCACAGGAGAAATTTTCTGGCAAACAGCCCCCAAGAAAATTAAGGGACTTTGAAAACATGCGTTTTTCACATTTTACAGCAATACATCCTTTAAACCCTGTCTACCCCATATTCGCCCAGTTCCAGCAACCTTCTTGGGGGTTGCTCCCAAGAAATTTTTCTTGTGCTTTATGCTTTGAAGGTAGTTGTATGCATGCACAAGGGGAAGGAGAACCCCCCGAATTTTTGGGCGAGGAGCAGAAACCCTCTTCCTCCTGGGGGTTCTCCTGCATGCATACAATCACCCTCAATGCATCAACCAAATGATTTTTTTTTCAGCTTTCTAGTGTATTATTCTAAAGTATATTTCCTGTTTATCAATTGCTTTGTTTGAGTTTTGTATCCAAATTACTCTATAAATATATGTCATAGATCATGTTTTTGCTTGTCCTTCTTTACCTTGTTTTACTGTTCCTAATTAAATAAATTAATTTTCATAACTTTTAATATAAGGCTAAATCTTACAGCTTATATAAATATATTATTTAATATTGTTATGAAAATTCACTATCATAACGCACTTGCTGCGTTCCGAACCTTTTTAGGTTACCTATTTATACAAAAGCTTAAGAAATTCATGAATAAGCATTACATTTCAATGATTGAATAATTTCAGTTTTATTTCTAACCAAACTAAAAATTCCTAAATACGTCCCTGACGTTTCTCCCACTTAAGTCACCGAACTCCGCCCAGTTAGGAAAAGTGTACAGGCTTCTTGCATTGCAAAACTGCACCTTTGTTACCTCTATCCCTTACAACCTCTTTGATCCAACCCAATACCTTGTTTCGTCTCCTGACGTCACACGCATGCGTATTAGCCTGGTGGTGTATGTGGCGGTTGCATAACGAACCATCTATACCTACTATTACTTTTAATAAAAAATCGGGACATTTACAACCGAATTCATGAACACAAGTAGGGCTAATTTTACAACATAGGTGACAATAACTATTTTTTCTAAAGCATTCTTGAGGTAACTTCTGAACAACGTATTCATTATTCTTTGACTTGGCAGTCCATGTATCTTTATCTAGACTTAAAAAATTTTCAAATATATTTCTCTGGATTAAAAGTGAGCTTGTCTTGTTAAATCCATTCGATATGGATTATTTCCTATGGCATTTATCTTCAGATTTTTATCATAATGTCACGAACTAACTTTAACAAAGAATGTAGGCAATTATCAACTGTTCAATTTTTCTTCCATTCAATATATATATATATATATATATATATATATATATATATATATATATATATATATATATATATATATATATATATATATATATATATATATATGTTTAAGAACACTATGCATGGACTTCAAATACATGTTAGCATTGATACCTAAACCCTATGATATGATGACTTAGAAGAGATATGATATTGCGCATATGCCCCGCTCCCTTCTATGACGTCACGTGGTGAGTAACGTTACAGAAGTCCAACTACACACTTAAAACAAAGTCATTCCCAATCAAAAAGTTTCTATACGTCAGTTTAATGCGGTTGAAGTTACGCCTATATTGTCTTTTTCAGATAATATAGATCGCAGCACTAAATTTAAGCTTCTTCATTTTTATTACTTCCAACTGTGTGCACTTAAATATTAGTAAAATACGTCATTTGTTAAGAGGTTGTGATGAAACGTCAAACCCCACTGCACGACAGCATATTATTGTTGCATTGAACTCACCACTTGACACCATGCGCGTGACAGGTCTAAAAATAGGTAGTCTGAATATCACATATCTCGTTATTTGTATCATGCCTAAACCCTGTCCACAACAATATGCCCACAACTGATAACAATGGGTATATGTATTAAAATATTACCCAGACTCCGCAATATCTCCATTGCCTGTTAACTCTTCTAATATAATTTGAAGGTCCTTAAATTCAGATATTTCCTGGGTTTGTAATAATATCCGCAAGCGTTTATAAACTGTTGCTTTTAATGACTGATCACCTTCGATTTTATTAAAAATTTTTGCCGATTCTTATCGACCTGCCATGAACATAGGAAACGATTTTCTTGTGTACTCATAGAACTTGTCCAAGCATTGTGGTTGTGGAATTCTGGTGCGTCGTCTTTACACTTTATCTCACCTGTCCGAATTTTGATGTAAGGCTAGAGGTATTCTCACCATAATTAGAAATGCAGACCGGTTTCACTCTATCAAGAGCTCGTAAATGCGCTATACTAATTACAGCGAGAACACACCTATAAAGTAAAACAGCTAAGGCAACCAGCCTACTAGAACATTGTGAGATGTACGAGAGGGTCGCCATCTCGGTGCGGAACCAGGTAGTATGTTGTCACGACAGCTCCAATTAATTAGCTGTCGTGACAACATTGCATCTTCTTTTCCTCTAATTCTTCCCAAGCTTCAAAACCTAAAAATAGATGTAGTTTTAGTTGAGACAGACAATATATATATATATATATATATATATATATATATATATATATATATATATATATATATATATATATATATATATATATATATAATAATTATAATGGGATGTTTTGAAAAGATTGTATTTTTATATTGGTTAAAATCAGATGTCTTTTATATGTTTCGCATATAAAATGAGTCTTTATTTAATTTTTATATGTGTTTTACTAGATGTATGAGTATTTTATACCACATTATTTTAAATTAGCCCTTCTTTTGACTCCATACTTCGTAGGGTATTATAGTGAGTTCTGTCTTTTAAAATATATTCAATTATTTTAATTTTTCTAAATTATTTGCCCACTGTTTGAACTAGATATATTATTTATTTTCTCAAATAATAATACTGCTTCGTAGCTTTATGCATACCCACCTTTATTTTATTTCTATCTATATTAATTTTTACAGAAATAAACAAAACAGAACCACTACTTAAAATACACAAAACTATTTAAATATTATTTGGGAGCTCTTTTATATCAGTATTTTATATATTGATCATAATTTAGGTTACGCAATTTCAAACTTGTGATTTTACACATCAAAACAAATTTTTATATAATATTAAATAGAATATATATATATATATATATATATATATATATATATATATATATATATATATATATATATATATATATATATATATATATATATATATATATATATGTCAATGCTAGAAATTTTCACACACAAATATTTCAGAAATTTACACAGTTCCATTCATATCAAAAAAGTCCTTTTTAGTACAGAATTTTTGATACCTGTCACTTCCTAACTCGTTCTGCTGTCGCCAGGTATCGGGTCCGTTGAAATTTTAGACAATGGAACATCTAACGCTTCCTTAGCAACAGATTCTCGTAGTGAAAATGTGCGGTTTCTTTGGAGGTCATATTGTATGAAATTTCTTATGATTCTCACCTTCCAACTATATAATTTCACTGGAAAAACTTCTTATGTTTTCTTCTTTTTCTTGCTTGTTTTAGCACACAAAACAGCTAGTTTACTTTCCAAATTACTTGCTGTGAATGTTCAACAACAATGACGCTTCTCTGGCGTCAATTTTAGTTGATATTTCTTCTTATAAAATCCTGTAGCACTTATTTAAGCTTAACTGCTCGCTCAATACATACTAATAAATAACTTGATAGTTTAAAACACTTTTCTGACATTCTTTGCAGATTTTATCATTTTCATACTTTTTTGCGAACAAACCAAATGGCATCCTCTCACCTAATCAACCAAATTGAAAAGAGCGGATTCAATTATTTTTGAGTCCTCGTTAATTTGAAAGTTCATAGCTTCTATGCTTGTCAAATTGTTTCATATTCCTGACCATAGAAATATTATCTGTATATGTACAAAAAATTCTATTCTATTCTACCCTACACAGAAATGCATTCGTCATTGATGTCCTCTGTGCTGTCAACGTCAAATTCACTTAACCTCACTTTTAACTCGTGATTTTTATAACATTTTTAGAATAAATATTTAACAAAACAAGTTTTAAATACTTCCATAGAAAATTATTTATCAAGATCTTATGTAGTGATATATGAACCAATTCATGCATTTTAAAGTTAGTAGAGCATCTTAATCTTTATAACAAAAAACACTTTTCAACCATATCAAAAAATTAATGAATCCATTAACAAAACCAAATTATACCTATCTAATTAAACTTTTATGCTTTATGAAGTTCCAATCACTGTCTATTTGTTATCACTGTTTTTTTTTTTTTGATACATATATTTATCTCAAGCCATATTTCATTTCTTTTAAATGTCTACCATGTGGCCTGAACAAACTAATTTTCATTTCACTACATTATATTGTTCATATTTAGTTTCTCGTTTATAGTTTGCTTGAAATTGATTTACAAACCATTCCCTAGATTTATTACCTAAGAAACGTCTCTCTATATCTGTTTTAATTAATTCTCATTTTGTTTATAGTTCTGGTTATGTGTGCAAATCTTTACTGGAAAACAGTGCAGTGTTATTTTAGAAGTTGGTTTTACTGGATATTTGATCATCTGCTGCTTCCGTATGTTATTTTATATCAATTTCATTTGTACCTTACTTTGGAGTATTTTGACTTGCGTGGTTTATATGAACGTCTTTGTATTTTGTGTATATGCATTTGTTTTACAAATTTATCTGTTCCACATATATAAAACATCATTGACTATTTAGTTACACGTAGTATGTGAATTTCCTTTGTTATTACATTTGTTTTTTATTTCTACATTTGAGATATATTTTAAGAATTCATAGGCAGTGCTCACCCAATGTTCTATACAACCCCTCTCTCTACTGGAGTCACTATTCTGCACGATACCACCTTCGATGCCAACCTAAATTGCTACTAGGTTTTCCACACTATTGACATTTTGTGGAAGTTTAGTGTTGTGACAATTATGGTTTATAAACCTTCAGTATTTTAATTAGTGATATTTTAGTTTACTCGTAAGTACCTAATTTTAAGTTTTTACTTTTAAGCCTTGCGTATGGTAGCTAGGAAGTTTGATATTGATGTATATATATATATATATATATATATATATATATATATATATATATATATATATATATATATATATATATATATATATATTAGTCGTGTGTACTCCCTAGTTCTGCATATGTGCTCAAAAGCTGAGAAGAAAAAGGACATATTATCGAAAGATGTCTTATTGGTTTTTAGTTAAATTTGGTGTATGAGTCTTAGATGTATCTTAGCGTTAAATGGTTTGTTAAAGGGTTTATCACAAACTTCACCAGAATAATTATGGATGCCCATACTGATACAACAACAAAACAATGGTATGAAATTATAGCATACTATGACTTGGTAGACTAAATTGTCTTTTAGATTTGACTAGGCAAGTACTTCCTTTTTCCACTAGGAGTGCTCCTGTAGGATCCCTCCCGCAACCGCCTCGTAGCCAGGATAACAAGAATAGGTTATAAACGCAGCGATATTTTGAAAAACTAGCTAACCTAAAGGAGCAAAAATAAATCAGCATGAGTTGGTGGTTTAGTTGAAATATATTAATCAAAATAGTGAATATATAAGGTAAAGGTAATACTGATGTAAATCGTCACACAAAAAATAAAGAGATCTAAAAGGTTTTATGTATAGCAGTATAACGATATCTTCATCGCATTCCAGTTGCCCTTAGTTCCATCAAAGCACTCTCAGTTATAACACCATGAGTCTTGTGGTAACTGTTGAATGAATTGTGAATTACATTTTTGGGCTCGTTGAAGCGTCTTTTAACATTTCTTTGTTTATTGTGTAATTCACTCGTAGATTTCATATAAACTTTATTATCGTAGTCCCCGCCACCTCTGTATAGCTTAGGGTCTGACACCAGATGTATGTTTTGTTTCATGACTTTAGAGTCAGATTTGGCATTGTTTGTGCTACAAATTTTTGCAGTTGCTTGCCACCCAATTTTTGATTCTGAATGTGAGGTAGGTTTTTCTTTTATGTACTTGTTAATTGTTGTAAAATATTTTTCAGTAGTTCTAGTGACTCTCGACTGCACTGTTGAACTTGTACTTTTAGTTCGAGCTCCATTTTCTGTCTTAGCTCTGCCAGAGTGAGAGGATAAGAGCTCGTAAAGTTTGTTGCGGTAATCATCTACCGATAATCGGACGTCATCGTTTAAAGGAACACATACACTTGAGTTGAGAGCAATCTCTTGGTCCGGGTCGTGAAATTTGGCAACATATTCATTATCTAAGGCTTGATCTGCGGTCAGTCTCTTCAACGGGTTGAAAACCAGTAGCCGGCTCATTAGATCTAGTGCATCTTCAGGTACATTATTGTCTAAAAGTGATTGTATTGGTAGTTTCGCTACAGAAGAAGCATTTTTTATCATGCAGGAACCAACACCAGAAATGCATACGGCTTCAATATCTGCAAAAAATGACAAATCAAAATATTTCAAGCATTTTATCATATTTAAAAGAAGATAGAAAAGATTGACTGGCATATATATTAACACAAGTTTTCAAACTACAAGCTAGCATAAAACTGCGGTTTCACCCAGAGTATAGGTAACTTAGAAATGTGAGATGGAATAGTATAATTATCGGAACTTCATATCGCATAAAATTTTGCGTTAAAAAGTATAAGATGCCCACAGCAGAAAAGATATAAGTTATCAATAGATACCCATAAATATATTTATATTTAACCTCTGAAAGGTATTTCGGTTTTCTTCGAATTGAATGGCCATCATTTCTTGAAGACCTACTTTTTAAAATAATGGGACGTCTACCACGTTATTACGGTGGTGCACCTTACAGCATTCCACGATAGAACAACTAAAGAGATGATAATGCAGCTACCTATTTTTGCACTGCCACGCAATGTGGTGAGTACAGTCAGAACATAATAATATTTTATGCTGTGGTACAGTGGAGTTTGACGTTTCATCACATCTTAACCTCTTAACAAATTGCGAAACTGGTGTTTTTTTTAATTAGATTTTATAAAAGTTTTGTGTGGATACAGTTGGAAGTATTTTTTTGTGACCAGAATACTACTGTAACATGACGATGAAGTCGAATTTATGGCGTTGACATGATCTGAATGCCTTCTCTACTTTTCAAGTTTGTGTAGCCCCAATGTTAATTAAGCGCTCTCCTTTATTATGCTTACTTATCTTGTGCTTATATATAAAATATAAAAATTAAAAAGAAGTAAAAAAACAAGTGAAGTCATTGAATTTAGTGATGCATTCTATCTTGTCTGAAAAAGACATTATAGGCGACGAAGTGGAATGTAATTTCGGTAAATTTGCAGTTTACTTCGCGGGGGGTTTTTTGAAAATATTTTTTAGAAACCTCCCTGGATGCATGCATAAATCATAAGAAACATTTCTTGCAAACAATCCCCAAGAAAGTTACGGGCCCCGAAGTGAATATGGGTGCTGGGCGGGGAGGACATATGAGCGGAAAATGCGAAAAAAACACCTAGTCAGACTTTAAAAAGCTGCTATTTCACATTTTGCAGCCACACCTCTTTTAAACCCTGTATACCCTGCACAACATCGCTATTCGCCCCAGGAGCCGTAACTTTCTTGGGGATTGTTCTCAAAAAGTTTTTCTTGTTGTTTATGCACTGACGGTGGTTGTAGGCATGCAGGAGGGGAAGGAAAATCCCCAGAACAAAATATCGGACCAGTCGCACCTTCTGCTCCGCCTCTTCGCACGTTCAAACCGAAAGGTGGGTAACCGGGCCGGGGGATCTTAGGACCCCGCGGTCAAAACTACACTCCATGCCTGCTCAATTAAAAATCGGCGGAGTGCAATCTGAGAAATGGATAGTGATAGGTAAGTTACTGCAGGGGAATGGGTATATAGGGAAAACAGCATGTAATATAGCCAGCAAAAAAATAGAAAGAAAAAAATCATTTTTAATTTACCGCAGCAGGCCAACGAAGAAGCGATGAATGTAAATAACTCAGCGAAGACAAGGAAGCAAAAGGTAAAAATAGTGTCAACGTGCATGTAGGATGCCAAACAATATCTATCAGCAGTCGATTTATCTAAAACTGCGCGTGAAGTAAATTGCAAATTCACCCAAATTATAATTCTATCCGTGACACAAGATAGATTAGTTGTTGATAGTAAAATGTTATCTTAGCCCTAAGGTTAGACTAAAACACAAGCACAGCTAAACCACTCACAATCTATCATAAACCACTCACTTGTAACCTAACTTATAATTTTTCAAAAAAAGCTGAAACCATATTTAACAAACACCAACTTACACCACATATTTAATGTCTAAAGTTCGTTTTACCAAAATGTGTGACTGATGTTACTATACAAACTACATACTTGTATAGCTTCCAGAAGGAAATACTGCAAAAATAAAACTAATTATTCTGGCATACACATCTCAAGAAAAGATTTTGAATTATCCAAATTTTGTGAAGGGACAGCCTCAGCCTTAAGTTGCTGACGATTTTTATTAGGCAAACCCATTAAATAAATTTAATATTTGAGATTACACAGTATATTCAGTTACTTGAAACTGAACCTAGCAACTGCTCTCTAAGATTTCTGATATAATCAGTATCACTGAAATGCCTTGAGCCGACTCTTGCAGTAGTAATATTAATTTTGTCAAAGTTTGTAGACATTTCACACATGTCTATCATCGTAAGTTCGCCAGGAAATCTAACCAATATTATGTCTCTGGAAAAGTTATTTGCCTGATTGTCCGAAGTATCCTCGTGAACAGCGCAAAACATGTTACGATTATATTTAATACAAACACAATTAAAAAACACAGTTATTATTTCTGCTCCTAATTTCAGCTTTTAACAGCCAAGCTAGATACTATAGCACCTATCACAAAGTAAAACTTGAAAATTAATTACCACAATAATCAAAAAGTTGCAATCTGTAAAGAAACTGTAAAAGAATTGGTCAACATTTGAAAGTGTTTACATTCAAATGATGGTGCCAAATTTTCACTCACCAGGTGATATCATAGAAGGAGCGGGGCATATGCGCAATATAATATATTGTAAGTCATTATATCATAACACTATTCTAACAAAGCCACGTAAGAAACGAACTTGTTACTTGAGAGAGGAACCAAATGCTGCCATACTGGAGGAAAATGCCAGGCTTAAGGCAGTCAAAACGGTACGTCACCATATGAACAGAGAAGTCTGAATTGTTTAATGACGACATTTCACAGGACACTCCCCAGTAAGGTATCACCTCATGAAGATGGGCAAGAAGGACAGTGAAACCTGCAGATACTGCACTGAGGGACTGCATGGATCAGTTCTGCGAAAAACTCAAATACTTTGGAGGGGTGACCCTACTACCCCAGAAAATAGGTAAAATAGCCCCCAAGAAGAATGTGAACTACATAAAAGGTCTGAACTTTTTGATCAACTATTAGAAAAAAGAGTGCACAAAAAAACCATTGGTGTTACTGCGCTGAAAAGCCAAAGGTATCTACGACTCATTAAACAATCTACCATTCACAATAGGGCACCATCACACACGGTGCAATGCGTTTCAAACTACCGCAAAGGAATTAAGTAGTTTGGATTCGCACACTCGCGTTCACCTGACTTAAATCCGATGAACTGCTACATTTGGGAGGAATTAAAGACTTTGAGTTTCGTACTGACTCAGTAGATCTTAACGATTTAAAGCATAGAGTAAATTCATTGGTGCAGTGGTATAATGGCAGAGACGTTAATATATATTAAGAATGGAATAAATGAATGGACGACATTTTGAACAACCGTTATAATTTTTTGCAGCAATTTATACTCGCATTTCAGATTGATATTTAAAATCTAAATGAAGATTAAAGTATTTAAGGTAAATTTTATATCAATCCATTAAAATTAATTTTAGAAATGCTCATGACTTGGTGTGTAAGTCCATGCATTTGAAATACATATCGCTATTTGTTTTCCTGGGTAAACTGTGACTCGCAATTTTATTAAAATATAGGGAGTTCAAATGCTCACTTGAAAAAAATAAGCAATTTTTTTCTTAGCGTCAGTTAATTTTGGCAACTATGGCCAATCACCGACACCAGAGGGCAGTTTCACCTCACTCATTATCCTAGAAATTTTGACGATTCCCCCATTTCTGTAAGGGGGGTATGAATCTTTGAAGTTCCAAACATCGCATTGACACGGGATCGACGGCCTTACGCCCCCTCTAGAGGACGTAACGCGCAGACATTAACTTGCTTAAGCACAATGCCACAACCTCGACTGATGTTAATTTGGAATGTGTACTGAAAACGCTTCTGTTTGGAATCGAACCCAGGACTCTTTAGGGGCACACGTCCTTTCCACTCGGCCACCAAAGCTGGAAATGGTGACCTGATAATAGTATGAACAAATAAATGGCAGAACGTTGAGTCAGGGGTCAGGATTTCTTTTCAGAAAAAAATGTTAGTGTTTAAAACTCTGCATACAAAACATTATGTAGAAATTGAATGTTTCATTTTAAATTTAAAAATTGCATGTATGTACAAAACGTCGGAAAATATTACTTAGTTGTACACAGTCTCCATGTATAACATTGTGTATTTATTAGAACTCTTGAGACAACATAGTACCAAGTCACACCCCGAGACGGCAACCTGTAGTACATCTCACAATGTTCTTTGTAGCTGGCTACCTTTACCCGAGTTACTTTGAATTTGTTGTGATTGCCACTAGTATACAGACTGACGAGGTTTAAGAGTGAAACCGGTATAAGTTTCTAACGGTAGTCAAAATCCTTCAAGCCGTACATACATTGTTCCTTGCATTGGAAAAAAATTAACAGGACTGACTATTTAAAAAATCATTGGTTAGTTTTGCACAGTATTTATGTATAATATTTTGTGTTCATTAAAGCTGAAAATATAGCAACTACTTACATACCAAGATGGATACTCTACAATACATCTTCTCTGAGGCTGGCTATTTTAGTTGAGCTACTTTGGAGGTGTTTTGATATAATTAGTATAGCACACAACAGCTCTAATGAAAGTGAAATAATAATAATACATTTAATTAACCGAATATTATTGACCATCACTTTTGAAGAAAGAAAAAATTTATTCGGAGAAATGATCCAGAAAATGACTATTTCCACTAAGGGATGGACAACAAAATATATTCACGGATAACTTGATAAATTATATTTTTTGCTATGGCTGTCTTATACTTTTTAACGCAAAATTGTATGTAGCACATACAATTTTGCGTTAAAAATTATTTCGTTTAACATTTTCCAGTTACCTCCACTTCTGACGAAACCGGAAGGTGTAGGGAAGATGTAGCAATGAGATTTGGGGAAGCAAATTAAGCTGCTTCTTTCCACAAAATTTTGATTCTTTATGTTTGATCTTTATGTGTAGAACGCTAAGCGAGACTACGAAACATATTCATTGATATATTGACACTTTCAAAATGTTTTTTGCTATGGACGTCTTATACTTTTTAACGCATTATTATATGTGCTATCAAGTTCTGATGTAAAAATTGTACCATTCTATTTACAATTTTTAAGTAACCTCCACATCCGGCGAAACAGGAAGCGGCAGGTAACAGCTTTTAATGCCGTTTGAAGCAGAGTATTTAGTTACCTCCTTTTACAAAATTTTGATTTCATATTAGTCTTGTCAAATAAGACATCCGCCAGGCCATTTGAAATAAGAAGCTGAAAATTCCAAAATATATTGAGGATGATGTCCTAATTGTAAATCCTGAGAGTCCCGAACAATCTCACTTGGAAAAAATTCGCCATCTTGGAAAGACCGCCGCCATCTTGGAATTATTCGTTTTGCGCATAATAACAGAACCAAGCATCCGATTTTGTTCGTCTTTGCCTCAAATTGCGTGGTTTACTGTTTTTTTTTTTAATTTTAAAACACAAAAAATATGAAATATTGTCCATTTTTTAAACAAATAAAATAAAATATTTTTTTAGTACATTTTTACCCAAATGTTTGCATTTTTAGGCCATGGTAAATATTGCGTTAAATGTATCGTTTCTATGGCAACACGTCATCCAAAAATTTGACGTCGTCATCGATATCCGAGTCAGCCACTTCCATGCCATTTATGAATCCATGCCCAGCGTAGCAACCGCACATATCTGTGCAACTGATACCACTTATCCTATATTTGCATTTCTTTTTGCAATCGGAGTTGCAGCTGCAAGATATGATGTGGAGTAGCTGCTCCAGTGCTGATCCTCTTCAGTTGGGATGAGTTTTAACTGACCTGCATGTACCATCCTTCCCCATTCTTTTTCTGGCAGGCGATATTCCATCCAAACTTGAACCTAAATTTAAATATACGAAATTAGCGTACTTAAGCCCATTTTCACATAGCTCGTTAAATATTTAACGGCGGATTAGTTCGTCAGGGCTTCAGACGACCAATCACAGACCATGATTAGGGTTTTTGGCATGACAACCAAATCTTTGTAAGCTATGATTGGTCGTCTTAAGCCTTGATTAACGAACCAGTTGTTAAATATTCATAGAGCCTAGTGAAACTCATTATAAGACTTCCTAAACCCGAGAAAATGACGGAATTTGTCCCTTACTTGGTATTAAACTCTGAACAAATGTTGTTTAGCCGCTGCGGATGTAGGTGGAAGTGCAGCCAACAGGGTTGCAATATTAGAAATTTTCGTTGTGCTGATATCTAACTTAAAATTGTGCCGATAGAGGGTCGATTTGTGCAGGTTACCGTAATTTCAAATTTGGCGCCAAAGTATTACTACTAAATCAGAACAGGCAAATTCTTCGAAGTGTATGATCCATAGATATATGTTTTCCTTGTCTATGGTATGATGCATTTGATTCAATTTAGCGCGGCAACTTTGAATTACTTCTATTAATTAATAAAGTACATATAGCGTTTTAAAATTGTCATTGCTAGCGTTAATTTGGAAGAAAAAATAATAAACGAAGATTTTGATTAACCTTACAATAAATATATTTTTTATTTAGATTATTAAAAATTGTACTTAGATAACACTCATAACCTAGCTTTAAAGCAATTTCATCGCACTTAGCAGCAATGTAATCATTATTATATTATTGGCAACAACACTGATTTTTTAGCACGAATTATGCTTTTATTTGCCTTGTTGACTGAACTGGCGTCTTGCGTCGAAATAATAAATAAAATAAAAATAAATTATAAAACTAGACATTTAGAAATACAAACTACAAATGGAACCATGACGTATGACATGTGACGTGACGTAGTGACGTGCAATGACTTGACAGGTGCCTGCTTGACAGAAGGCCAAGGGCAGTAAATATAAATTATTTGATTTGCATCCCTGTTTACCTTGCTTTTTGGGTTGTACGTTAAAGGCCACAGAGTGTGGTTAAAGGCTCTAGCAAATTTACAACTAATGGGGTAAGGTATAAGCAACTCTCTATAAGCTAAATTAATAGGAGTTATTACAGTTAATAAAAATGGGCTGATTTCTTATTGCATTGGGCTGATTGTGCTGCAAAGAGGAAATTGTGCTGGTTTTCGCACAATTGTGTCGGAAATTGCAACCCTGGCAGCCAAGTCAAATGCTGCCTTGCTGGACTGCTTAGCAACTGTCCGCCGATACAACAATGCGCCCTGCAGACGTTTGCATCATATGTAACGTGCACGATCGGACCAAAAATTGGATATCATATCTGCTACATACGACCGACATAGCAGCAGATCAGCTAAAATGTAAATACACAATGCATTTCCTAATAAAACAGATACATTGTGATTATGTAGTGATATACTAATATTACATATTAAACACCATGCGAATGTAAATTATTTCTTGGATTTGTTACATGCTAAACTAGTATTCTTATTCACACGAATGCGTGGCTTTCACATAAACTTGTTTTGAATGTAGAGCAGTTTTTCATATAATTCTTCTTTTCCCACAAATGTACGCTGATTTTCACGCCCCTGTGTACAATTAATGACTTCACATTGAGATATTTGATTCTTGTTGCTCCTTTGTATTTGTACAGTAAAGAGGAAATTGAAGTGGCGTATTTTTTTAAAATTCTTTAAATGCCGGTGAAATTGATGCGGATTATTTTCTATATAATGTAGAATTATATTGTTACAAAGCACTTCAATAGACGTAGGTGCGGTGTTGCCACACCTCCAGAACTTCCCCAACATCTGGGAATTTTTGCACAATCTGGCAACACCGCCTCCCCACCCCCTGGGGGTGCCTGGGGTGACCCCCCACAGGCGAAGTCTCAACCCTCTAGGACCAAAAATAACGAAGTTACCAACTTGTACCCCGTCGGAACGGATAACTGAGGTTGCACATTCCGAACACCCTGTATATACACCCTGTATACGCAGAGAACCCTTACACCCTGTATACGCAGAGAGATCTTATAGTTCGAGAAACACCTCTTGTGTAACATAGGAGTGATGACCACATTTGGATCACCTGTATATACATCCCCCTGTATACATACGGGACCGATCTGTATTCACAGAACCTTCTAGTAAAAGAAGGTCCTGGAAGATTCTGGAATATAACGCTCGAGAACGAACTGGAAGGTGCGACGGCTATATAAAGATGGAAGTAAGCCAGCGGAGGGCAGTTCAGTAAGAGAATGTTGGAGTGACTAGAAGAAGCAGTAACTAGTGTGAAGTAGAGACCGTAGTTTCAGTATAGTGACTTGTGTGCAGATTAGTAACCAGTGTAAGGCCAGATAAACTAAGTGTTTTGTGAGAGAGACGTTCTAGATCTTTATTGTATCCATATTTAGACAGTAAATTAAGTGTTTTGTGAGAGAGACATTCTAGAACTTTTATTGTATCCATATTTATATAGTAAATAAAGTTGTTTTGTTAAAATTTAAAGTCTCACTTATCCAGAACCCGGAGAAAACGTAACAATTTGGTGTCAGAAGTGGGATAAGTGAGTGAAGAAGTGAAAAAGTAAGCTAGCTGTAAATGGTAAACACCAGATCGACTGACTACGACGAGATGGCTGAAATCAAAGAGTTGATGGACTTACTGAAAAGACAACTCAAAGAAGACGAACAACGACGACAAGAAGATAAAGAAGAACTCAAGAAGCAACGTGAAGAAGACAAAGAAGACCTCCGAAGTATGTTCCACACTATGAGAGTCGATGTAAAAGAAGAAATTGAACAGATCAACGAACAAATAGAAAATGTGGACAAGAAAGTAGAAGATGTGGAAAATGCAATAGGAGTGGTGAACAGGAAAGTAGAAAATGTAACAGAGGATTTGAATAAACAATGGGAAGAAGTTGAAGGATTGAAAGAACAAATAAAGATGATGATGAAAGGCACAGACATCAGACATAAAGAGCTGACAGAACAGGTGATGGGTCAGACTGATAGAACTCAGCCAAGAGGAGTTACTGGAATGTCTCCAGTTCAAAATCGTCCGGAAGAAGATATGCCAGCCGTGCAGCAGCTTCATGGAACCCTAAAGCCGCCGACTTTTGACGGAGAAACATCGTGGCCCATGTACAGGAGGCAGTTTAAGGCGGCAGCTCTCAGCAATGGGTGGAGCGAACAACAGGCAGCCACTGCTCTAATTCTCTCGCTTCGAGGTAAAGCCCTAGAAATCCTCCAGAACATCCCGGAGTCGAAACAGCAAAACTACTTAACAGCGATACAGGCCCTAGATTTGAGATATGGTAACAAGTACATGAGCCAGGTCTACCAGGCACAACTAAAGACAAGGGTCCAGAAGCCAAATGAGACTCTGCAAGAATTTAGTGCCGAAGTGGAGAAACTTGTGCGACTGGCATATCCCCAAGCCCCAGAAGAATTTGTCAACCAGATCACCGTCCAGACCTTCATCGATGGGGTACTTGACAATGAAATGCAACAAGCTTTAAGACTCTGAAGGTTCAAAACACTTACAGACTGCGTAATTTATGGCTTGGAATTTGAAGCAGCGAAGAATGCATCTCAACCTCGCCGCAACAGGCTGCGCGAAGTGAAGGAGATAGAGGACTTTGCAGACACGACAGCGGAACTAAGGCAAGAAATGAAGTTGATAAAAGAAGCCATAAGCAAGCTCACTGTACCGGTTGGGGCACGTAGGACGAAAGCAGATTGGTCAGACATAGAATGCTACAAGTGTGGTAGGAAAGGACACATAAGTAGGCAGTGCTTACAAACCCAACAGGTGGCTCGCAGAAGACAAGAATATACCAACAGTGAGCGCCGTCAGGGAAACGACCTGACGCCAGTGTAAGGGGGCGGCAGCTGGCGTGCGAGTCCCAAGGCCACAAAGTCAAGGTCTCCACTATCCGACGCTACCGCGAGAGCCTCGTTATGCCTGGCAGCATACACGGAAGACAATGCAGGTTCACCATCGATACTGGTGCCACTAGATCCGTTGTACGTCCAGACATGTTGCCAAGCAAGTCGGCACTCACTACCAACAAACAGCCTGTGTTGGAGACGGCAAAAGGAGATAGAATACCCGTGCATGGAGAGGCCACTGTTTACATTAGGCTGGGCAGTACTGAGCTACAGGTAAGGGCTGTCGTCGCAGAAATCGTCGACGAATTTATTCTGGGCCTGGATTTAATGGAAGAGTTCGATGTCCTATCAGTAGACTTCCAGAATAAGATCTTGAAAATCGGTAACGAAGAGTTGTATTTATCTCCAACAGCAGGCGAAGCTAATCCCAGGGTGAGACTTATTGTCGACGAAGATACACGGATTCCTGGTAACAGTGAGAAGATTGTCAGAGCCAGGCTAGAGAAGAAACTTGATGGTATGTCTGCTCTCATAGCGGAGCCCCTAAAAGATAGACATGATGGTGCCCTCGTCGCACGATGCTTAGTAGACCCGAAGAGGACAATACCCATAAGAGTGGCTAACGTGCAAACTAACAGGGTCACACTGAAGAAAGGTGAGGTTATCGCCACTTGCGAACCCATTGACCGAGTGACGTTGTCCAAAAACGTGACACCCACTGCATTAGACAGAAGACTGCCAGTAGAAATAGTAGAGCGGTTCAATAATTCATGGGGCGAATTGAACAATATGGAGATGGGGATGGCCCTGAAGTTCGTATTGGAGGAGGCCGATATTTTCGCTCAAGATAAAATCACAGGTCGTACGAGTCTAGTGCAACACAGAATTAATACTGGCGACGCAAGACCAATTAGACAGCCGCCGAGAAGACTGCCTTTTGCCAAACAATCAGAAATCAAGGCGATGGTTAACGAAATGCTGGAAGATGGTGTGATCGAGGAGTCTAATAGTCCTTGGTCGTCCCCAGTAGTTTTGGTCACCAAGAAAGACGGCACTATGAGATTTTGCGTGGACTATAGGAAGCTGAATGATGTCACCAAGAAAGACAGTTATCCCCTGCCCCGGATCGACGACACTTTGAACACTTTAGCCGGATCAAAGTGGTTCTCTACATTAGACCTGAAAAGTGGCTACTGGCAAGTAGAACTCCATAAAGACGATAAGGAGAAGACTGCTTTTTCAACCGGGAATGGGTTGTACCAATTCAAGGTCATGCCATTCGGCTTATGTAATGCTCCTGCCACCTTCGAGCGACTAATGGAGTTAGTGCTGAGAGGACTTATATTGGAAACATGCCTGGTGTATCTCGACGATGTCATGGTGATTGGAAGGACTTTCGATGAACACCTGTCGAATCTGAAGCAGGTTTTCTCCAGGCTGAGAGGTGCCAATCTGCAACTCAATCCCAAGAAATGCGTCCTCTTCCAGAAAAAAGTGAGTTTCCTCGGACATGTCGTTTCTGAGAAAGGGATAGAAATTGATCTAGAGAAAATAAAGGCAGTAAGAGACTGGCCTGTGCCGAAGAACAAACATGAGGTCAGAAGTTTTCTGGGACTTTGCAGCTACTACCGACGCTTTGTAAAGTACTTCAGCAGCATTGCGAAACCTCTGCATAGCCTGACTGAAAATAAGGCCGAGTTCATCTGGTCACCAGATTGCCAAGAGTCTTTTAGAGAGCTCAAACATCGTCTTCTCACTGCTCCTGTGCTGGCTTATCCTCAGGACGAAGGACTGTTTATACTGGACACCGATGCTTCCCAGTATGGCATTGGGGCAGTACTCTCACAGCTCCAAGCCGGAGAAGAAGTTGTGATAGGCTACTTCAGCAAAACGTTCGGAAAAGCAGAAAGAAATTACTGTGTAACCCGGAAAGAACTGCTGGCAGTTGTAAGATCCATCGAACATTTCCACAGCTTCCTGTACGGAAGAACATTCCGCGTGAGGTCAGATCACTCTGCTCTGCAATGGCTTCTGAACTTTAGAAATCCCGAAGGACAGATAGCCCGATGGATAGAGAAACTGCAAAGCTACGACTTCCGGATTGAACATCGAAGAGGAAGAAGTCACGCTAATGCAGACAGCCTGTCAAGAAGACCATGTTCAGTGCATGAATGTAAATTTTGCGAGCGACAAGAGAGCAAAGAGATCGACAAAGTAACTCATCAGATCAAACAACTGGTGACAGAACAGGAGAATAACACCGATCTAGACATAAATCTTGAATACATCAAAGACGCACAGAAGACAGATGCAGACTTGAAAAATATTAGAGAATGGCTACAAAAGGGGAAGAGGCCTGAGTGGCACGATGTGTCCCGGTTTGGAGCGGAGGTTAAAGGCTACTGGCTACAATGGGACTCCTTGTGTCTAAAGAATGAATTGATCACTCGAAAATGGGAAACTGCCGATGGTAGAGACTGTATATACCAGACCGTTGTGCCAAGTGAGTGCATAGACAGTGTTCTTCAGGAGTTACACAATAGTAGGAGTGGAGGCCACTTTGGGGTCAACAGGACTCTCGCCAGAGTCAGAGACCGCTTCTATTGGATAAACTGCCGAAGAATCGTGGAAGAATGGTGCAAAAGGTGTGACCAATGTGCTTCAAAGAAGGGACCAAAAACCCGATCCAGAGGAGAAATGATGCAGTACATCTCAGGTACACCATGGGAGAGAGTTGCCGTAGACATCGCAGGACCTTTTCCAATCACCGAGTCTGGGAACAGATATATAATGGTGGCGATGGACTACTTCTCGAAATGGCCTGAAGTTACGCCGATCCCCAACCAAGAGGCAACGACCGTGGTAGAAGCCCTGTTGGAGAATGTCATATCGCGGCATGGCGTACCCTTGGAGATTCACACTGACCAGGGCCGGAATTTCGAATCAGAAGTCTGGAAGAGCCTAATGGACTTGCTAGGCATAAAGAAAACACGAACAACGCCACTCCACCCTCAATCAGACGGCATGGTAGAACGGCATAACAGGACCATCAACCAGTACCTTGCTATGTTTGTCGATGAGAATCAGAGAAACTGGGACAAGCTGATACCTCTGTTCCTCCTAGCTTATAGAAGCTCTCAGCATGAATCTACCGGCTACACCCCATCCTTGATGTTGACCGGCAGAGAGATGCGGTTACCAATCGACATGACGAGACCACCACCGAACGAGGACATAGCGGACCTAGCTACGTTACCTGAGTATGTCGCCGACCTAGAAGGAAGACTGCGCACTATACACCGATGCGTCAGAGATAGGCTTCTCTTGAGCAGTGACCGGATGAAGATGCGCTTGGATCGCAGAGCAACACCCCATACATTCAAGGAAGGTGATGCAGTGTGGCTGTACCAACCAACAAGGAGAAAGGGCCTCAGTCCCAAACTTCAGAAACCATGGGAAGGGCCATACTTGGTGACTAAAAAAATTAACGACCTAGTGTACAGAATCCAGCTGTCTCCAAGAACTAAACCCAAAGTTGTTCACATAGAGAGGTTGAGTCCCTATCGGGGCAACGAACCCCCAAGTTGGCGACCGGTAAGTACTGTTCGGGACAAACAGTCTTAAGGAGGGGGGCAGTGTTACAAAGCACTTCAATAGACGTAGGTGCGGTGTTGCCACACCTCCAGAACTTCCCCAACATCTGGGAATTTTTGCACAATCTGGCAACACCGCCTCCCCACCCCCTGGGGGTGCCTGGGGTGACCCCCCACAGGCGAAGTCTCAACCCTCTAGGACCAAAAATAACGAAGTTACCAACTTGTACCCCGTCGGAACGGATAACTGAGGTTGCACATTCCGAACACCCTGTATATACACCCTGTATACGCAGAGAACCCTTACACCCTGTATACGCAGAGAGATCTTATAGTTCGAGAAACACCTCTTGTGTAACATAGGAGTGATGACCACATTTGGATCACCTGTATATACATCCCCCTGTATACATACGGGACCGATCTGTATTCACAGAACCTTCTAGTAAAAGAAGGTCCTGGAAGATTCTGGAATATAACGCTCGAGAACGAACTGGAAGGTGCGACGGCTATATAAAGATGGAAGTAAGCCAGCGGAGGGCAGTTCAGTAAGAGAATGTTGGAGTGACTAGAAGAGGCAGTAACTAGTGTGAAGTAGAGACCGTAGTTTCAGTATAGTGACTTGTGTGCAGATTAGTAACCAGTGTAAGGCCAGATAAACTAAGTGTTTTGTGAGAGAGACGTTCTAGATCTTTATTGTATCCATATTTAGACAGTAAATTAAGTGTTTTGTGAGAGAGACATTCTAGAACTTTTATTGTATCCATATTTATATAGTAAATAAAGTTGTTTTGTTAAAATTTAAAGTCTCACTTATCCAGAACCCGGAGAAAACGTAACAATATTATTGTAACCTAACCATGCAGTTTGGGTCACTTAAATTTCTTCAATGAATTCCATTCTTGGTGTACAGTCTTTCTTGGTATTGGCTTTCTCGTAGAGAGCTCAATTTTAACGGAACTGACAAATCAGGGCCGTAGTTGGAGTTGAATTTAAGGTAGGGCCGCGGTGGTTATAGGTAGGGCGGAAGTAAAAATTTTCTTTACGTGATATAATCAATCGATTTTCGTCGTACTTGACTTGTGAGTATGAGTGAGTGAGGTAGTACTTAGTACTTACCTAATTGTCGGGAAGGGGTGACAGATAAGAGCAAAAAGTTCATTTATTAAGGTTTATAACATATTTTAATATATAATATTCAATATAATAAAAAAGTTCTTCCTTAAAACATCTGAATTCTTTGATTCGACATATTATTAAAAATGCTAAGGACTTCATTTAGATCTACTGACTTCGTTCTTTTTTTCTTCAAAGTTCAGAAATACCATGCCTGCCATTCTTTTGTGACTTATTAACCACCTCCGAGGCCTATTGATTGCAGTCAAAGTTAAAAACGTAGATTAACATATAGCTGTGCTACATCCTATGGTCGCCACACTTCAAAAAGTTCATATGTGTCTTTGAACGTATCTCGCTGCCTGTACAAAACTTGCATTGTGTTTTCCATTTCATCCTCGCGACGACTCAAATAAGCTTTAACTACAGTTGCCTCTTCCCTTGATGGAATTGTTAGACCTGCAAAATCAGTTGGAATTGTGAATTGGATATAAATAAATAATAATAAATAACACTATATTTTTACAAGTATCAATAGAGTTTTGTTTAATTTTCTCCAACTCACCTAAGTTTTTCAACGGCACCATTTTATCTACATCCAACTCATTGAGACCAGCTAATGGATTTAGTAGATCGTCGTTGTCCGAAAATCAACTTTGTAATTCAGCAATTAGTATGTCCAGTGTTTCGAAATATTCAGATTTAATTGGCTGAGCATCCTGGTCTTCTATATTTTGTCTCTTGGAGGAACAGGAAGGGCCATACATCAAGTAAGCATCCATCCGTGCTGATTTTTTACTTGTCTCTTCTGGGTCAGTTTTTTATTTTCAGAATCGCCGCTTGTAAAATACTAAACTTCTTCGAAAATTTGATAATACAGTTCATCTGAAATCGGTTTTATAATTTTATTTAGGACGCACTTTGTAATACTTATGGCCTCTTTCAATCCTGCGCTTCGGCTGTATAAAGTTGCGTCTGCAGACTGAAGCACGGCTAAGATTTTTTTGGCCACAACCATGGCAATTCGGAATTCCTAATTGAGCATGACTTTTTAATGCCCACACTCTTGGCAACGTCGTCAACATTAAATCTGTCATTTTAAATCTCATCTAACGTGTTCAAAATCGATGAATAATTATCATGTACAACTTTTGTAACTGCCAAGTGCCCTAACCAACGCTGTTCAAGGAGCCGGCTAATAGTTTTTCCACTATACAAAGCAGATATTTTGCCATGGCGAAAGAATTAATGTAACATGATGCGTTGATCAAAAAACAAACCAATGAAAGTCATTTTCGACATAGTCCTGGTCACTATCAAATGCAAGCGATGGTTATAGCAGTGGAGGTATGGATTTTTTCGGCCCAATTTATTTCCTATTCTGGTCGCAACCCTCGAAACTTTTCCACTCATTACACTTGCGCCATTATAACATCGGCTTAGCATACGTGGGAGATCAATGTTATTTTCCGTGAGGCTATTTAACGTTAATTCCGTAAAAGTGGCTGCATCGAGGTTTTAAGTAGTTGTAATTGTCAGCAGCGATTCATTGACGATACAATCCTTAACGTAACGTATTGCTATTGTAATTATTTCGTGGTTAATTTTATCTCTCTTCCCATCTTCTATTAGTGTACATCAGTTCAAATCAGATTCCGTAATATCTTTGACAATGGAACTTCGTACTCTTTGAACCATTGCATGACTTATTTGATGTTGAATTTCAGATGAACGACATGTTCCATTTTGTAGTATATGACTAAGGGCCTCTTTCAAATTCGGATCTTTTATGCACGTGTATTCGAACAAATTCTGACATACTCCCTGTTCTTTTTATTCCTCCAAAATATAATTTCCACGCAAAGCTAATTCGTCAACAACTAGAAATTGTATGACTTCAATAATATACATACTTCACATAATACCTGTTCTTTTCCAACCTTTCAACACAGCTACTTGTAGATATTCCATGTAATTTGTTCTACCACATCGTCATGGCTTGTGTTTAAGAAATGGATTTTTCTCGACAGAATACTGCAACCATTTATATCGCTTGAACGACACCGCTACAAAGGCTCTGTTATTTTCTTTTAATATACGTGTAAAATAACTAGCTTCATCAGTTCTCCGATGCAATATCAGAAGGAATACCATAACTTACGGTACCGACATGTTTCACTTTCAGTTATTCTGTTTCCATAGGAATTTCCTCTTCAACCCCTGTTTTTTCGCTAAAGAGAGCCCACATATCTATCGTGAAATCAACTAATCTTCAGTTCACAGCAATAAACAAACAATTGTGTCGCTAAATAACGGAAACACTGTACAGATCTACAGTCCACCAACCAGCACCACAGACAAATAATCTCTAATCTGCTTATTTTAGTTTAAAAGGGGATTCCTTGTACCATATATTGTAATACCATATTTACCATAGAGTGCAATATGGGCACAGCTCCCACACGTATTTCAAATACCATCTATGCACAGAATAAAGAAATTTTATGATTTGTGACAAGCTGTCATTGCTGCGGAATTGCTTAGATGTCACTACCTTAGTAGTATTTTTATTTCCATAACATCACTAAGTGAAGATTGGAAATTATGATGAGCATTGATAAGTACATTTGGAGAACCCAAATCACCACAACACATATTCTTAAAGACCTGACGATCGTTTCACTAACAAGGTTAGCGTCATCAGAGGACGAAACATTATTTTTTTATTTCTTCATCCTCTGATGCGGCTAACCTTGTTAGTGAAACGATCGTCAGGTCTTTAAAAATATGTGTTGTGGTGATTTGGGTTCTCAAAGTGTACTTATACATCATATCATACTAGGAAGAAACAGTTTGCTTAGCATAATTATTATTGTTACGTTCCACGGGTTTCTGGATTTGTTGGTTAACAAAACACAGCTTTCCAAACTACTAATTTATTATTACCAATTATTTTCCAACACCAGTGTCAACTAAAATATTTCTCTTCTCTATTATTAAATGTCCATAGAACTATACTCCACTATTCGCCTTCTATGATCGCTTCTTAAACACCAACACTACTGCTGACTCGCTTAATACTCTATGATCACTTTTCTACACCACCTTATTCAATACTGAACTAACTTACTCTGCGCACCGCTCGTCTATTTATATTGTCTATAGAGATTCTAGACCTTCTACACTATTCTACACCTATCACTTCTAGAAATGTCATTCCAGACTGTTCTCTGTGACACTGCCCCCCTCTTAGATTCGATCGTCCCGGTCGAATTCTGACATTTCTTGGTATGGCGTAAGTCTGTGCATGTGAACCACTTTCATCTTGCTCTTCGGGCTCCTCTGAATGCGATAGACAATCCCATTGATCCTTTTGACCACCTTATAAGGACCTTTCCATAATTTCTGTACTTTCGGTGACCGTCCCTTGCGTCTTACTGGATTGTAGAATCACACAGGATCTCCCTCTTTAAAACCAGCTGAATAAGCTCGCACGTCATAACGGGTCTTCATGCGGTCGCTTTCTACTCGTATATGCATTCTGACAGCAGAGTGGATGACTTCTATTCTTCTTTTCAAATCTTTTATGTATTCATCAGTGGAGCATCTGTGGGTTTTCCAAATATGAGATCAGGGGAAAGTCTTAACTCTCGCCCAAAAACCACGCTGGCTGGTGTATGTCCGGTAGTCTCATGTACAGCCGAGCGGTATGCCAGTAGAAATAGTGGAATGTGGCCGTCCCAATCCGTTTAGTGTTCATTGACAAATATTCTTAAGTGGGACTCCACCATTCCGTCAGTTTGAAGGTGCATGGGTGTAGTTCTCGTTTTCCTGATTCCCATAAGCTCACAAACCTTCTGGAATACAGTCGACTCGAAGTTGCGTCCTTGGTTGGAATGGAGCTCTAGTGGTGCGCCAAATCTACAGAAAAACTCATTCATCAATACTTCTGCGACGGTGGTGGCCTCTTGATTAGGGACCGCAAATACTTCTGGCCATTTGCTAAAATAATCCATAGCTACAAGCATATAGCGATTTCCTGGGGCTGTTCTAAGGAAAGGACCAGCTATGCCGATTGCAATTCTTTCAACAGGGGCTCCCACGTTGTACTGCTTCATTCGGCCACTGGTTTTTAATTTAGGCCCCTTACTGGATGCACACGCTTTGCAGGTTTTGCACCCTTCTTCCACATCAGCTCTACTTCGTAACCAATAAAAACGTTCTCTGACCTTTCCCAAAAGTTTTCTTTACCACTAAATGGCCCCCGCCTGCTCCGCCATGGATCTCCTCGATTACCTCCCTTACTCTTGGCCGCGGAAGGATTATTTGCTTCAATATGCGGGTTCCATCCTCTGACTCCCAATTCCCGACCAGAAGATTACCTTCGATTTCAATGGACTCCAACTGGGCCCAGTAACTTTTGGTGGCAACGATTTTATCACTAACTTCTGACCAAGTGGGTCTTTCGTGACAAGTCTCCTTCCATCTGTAGATTGGTTGGATATCAGGGTCTTCTTTTTGGTCCTTCATTAACCTCTGCGGGTCCAATCGGTTAACGGGTTGCACCGTTGTCCTCCTACACACTTTAAGATTCAATACTTCTTTGTTTTCGGCAGTGATTCAATGCTTGCATTTTGGTGGGCAAGGTTTCCTAGATAGGGCGTCGGCATTACCGTGCTGTCGTCCAGGGCAGTGTTCGATGGTAAAATTGTACTCTTGAAGGCGTTCAAGCCACCTCGCCATCTGCCCCTCTGGATTTTAAAATTGAAGAAGCCAGCGTAGGGAAGCGTGGTCGGTTCTAAGGAGAAATTCTTGACCATATAAATTGTCAGTTGAAATTTGGTTGTCACTTTGGATCTAGCTAAATCATAAAATTTAATGTAATAATGGAGTGAAGAAAAAATAATCTTAGGTCAGAAGCTCGAATGGTATTGTCAAGATTACTTTAAAATAAAAGTATTGACTAATACATTAAGATAGAAGAGAGATTGAGAAAATTATGTTATTCGGCATGTCAAAATTGGAAGTGATTGATGGAAGACTGGAAGAAAGGTGTCAAATATATTTTGGAATATTCTTATTAAATTTTGTCATTAAATACTATACAAGTCCTAGGACTTTCTTGTACTGACATATGTATAATTTTTAGCAGATAAATAATAATAATAATAATAATAATAATAATAATAATAATAATAATAATAATAATAATAATAATAATAATATAGATATTTGTGTAAATGCTCCAACGTCTTGATAATGGCTAGAAGATCTTTCCTCGTCACGCAGTAGTTCTTTTCTGCTTTGGACAGGGCTTTGCTGAAATACCCTACAACCTTCTCTTGGCCTCACTGTTCCTGCGAAAGAACACCTCCAATACCAACATTGCTCGCGTCCGTGTCCACAATAAACCTGTGACCTGGCTGGGGGTATGTCAGAATCGGGGATGAACAGAGAGCCCGTTTTAGTGTCTCGAATGCTTTTTCACAATCATTGGTCCAAATGAAAGTTGTATTTTCTTCCGTCAGTCTATGCAAAGGTTTTGCGATGTCCGCAAACCCCTTTACAAAACGGCGATAATACGTGCAGAGGCCCAGAAAGCTTCGCAGCTGATGTACATTGCTTGGAATTTCCCAGTTCATAATACAGCCTATCTTCTCTGGGTCGATTTTGACTCCATCTGGGGTGATAATATGGCCTAAGTACTTGACTGCTTTTTGAAAGCGACAGCATTTCTTCGGATTTAATTTCAATTTGGCTCCCTTTAGTTTCTGAAACACTTGTTCGACATTCTTCATGTGATCTTCGCACGACTTTCCCAAGATAATGACGTCATCCAGGTACACGAGGCATGTTTTCCAGTGTAGACCTTTCAAAACTGTCTCCATTAGACGCTCAAAAGTGGCTGGAGCATTACACAACCCAAATGGCATGACGTACTTAAAGCTGGTACACAGTTTATTCTGTTTCAAGAACACACCCAGTTATGAATTACTGCTGACACTGATCTTCCAGAGATGCTAGAAATGTCCACGTTGTTCAACGAATATTCTGGAAAATATTTCCCCTGGCAGCTTGAAAATCCCACTTCTGACACCAGTTGTTACGTTCCACGGGTTTCTGGATTTGTTGATTAACAAAACACAGCTGTCCAAACTACTAATTTATTATTACCAACTATTTTCTAACACCAGTGTCAACTAAAATATTTCTCTTCTCCATTATTAAATGTCCATAGAACTATACTCCACTATTCGCCTTTTATGATCGCTTCTTAAACACCAACACTACTGCTGACTCGCTTAATACTCTATGATCACTTTTCTACACCACCTTATTCAATACTAAACTAACTTACTCTGCGCACCGATCGTCTATTTATACTGTCTATAGAGATTCTAGACCTTCTACACTATTCTACACCTGTCACTTCTGGTCTCTTCTAGAAATGTCATTCCAGACTGTTCGCTGTGACATTATCTTATTTAATGATATTATTTGGTATTTTAAGGTAGGGGATTGCCCCACAATTCCCCCTCCCCTAGTTACGGCCCTGTGACCAAGTCTGGCTAAAGAGAAGCTGTAGATCTAGAAAACTGAAGCAGGCAAAATAAATTACTTTCTGATTACCTGCCCGTGGCAATTCGATACAATATAATCTTGTTTTCCTAGGTTAGCGTGTTAATTGCCTTCAGTAGATCAAGTTACAAAATTACAGCTCCTTGGTGTTTAGTGTCTACCGGTGTATCCAACGGCACAACTACACATGCATGTTGTCATATCTACGTTATAAGATAAATCATCATTACTAAAACTAATAACTTCTTATTGATTGTTTCTCCGGTGTCTTATTGTTACATTTTCATCACACTGTTTTGGCATGTATCTGTCAGGAATTATTTTGCTATCACGTTTCAAGACAATATCGAGAATTCTCGGTTAATAGCACCCTTCAAATCCAGTACATATGAAATCAGCCATCTGGGTGAGATGGAGAGCTTTCGTGGGTTCTAAACGTATATTCTTTAACAATCGGAACATTACCTCTGCATAATTATTATTTGTGTCTGATTCGCGTAATATTAAGTTTCGTCTATAGAACAAACACCACGTATCATTCCGTGCATACATATTTCCCACATATTTGAAAAAATTGGTCGGGGGTGGGGTGTGGCGGTGGTTGTGAAACCGCAACTGGAATGTAGCAAAACGGCGCACACCACACGAAAGAGTACGTAACGTAGATTAATAATCCGGAAAAAAATCACGGAAAAAACATAAATAACAGAATAATTGAGAATTGAAGTTCTGAAAAATGCACCATTTTCTCCTTTCGAACTGTCACTTTTCAGCAGCGTTGCCACATTGAATATCTAATTCCAAGAGTGTTTTGCCGCATGAACGAAATAAAAGATCTGAAATGCTTTTTACACACTCCTGCCGACCTGACTTTCTGGACCTGACAACACATCACCTTGTCTAAAAAAAGCTAAAACCGTGAATTAACAGTGTTAATATATGTATTCACTACCTAACACATTAACTGTCAATACATTTCAGCAATATGGTTGGTAATGCTGCGACATCTTTGTGTTGCTGTCTTCCCGAAGTATTGCCTCCAGACAAAAGCGTCAATATACTCTGGAAGAAATGGAGACGCCATAACCCCCAATCTCCTGAGATAGATCTTGAGGGATGACCATAATCCCTCAACCTGATTAGTACACACCCCTGTCGACGGGTCTCTAAAATACATAGAATGGTTAACAGTTTTGTGCACATAACCCAATTGCGACAAAGTACGATACGCTCTCCACTCATCCGTCCATATTTCGGAGCCAGCAATTACAACCCTTTGAATTATGGGAATTAACGTTTCCGATGTTCTATTGGGCATATATACAATGTAGCCCTTCTTCTCCACCGTGTCGTAAATCCCCAGTACCCACCTGGCTGGAATAACTCGACCCCGGTGGTATTTTGTTTTAGTAATGACAGATGCGTCAATCTGCACCACATGCCCCTCTCCACCTGAAATATTGAATTGTCAAGCCTTTTTTATAATGGATAATAAAAACCTACCGAACTTTATGAGTGAATCGTCTTGTAGCAATTTACAGGAGACGACATCTTGAAAATATCTGAATTGGTGGATAACCATTTTCTTTGAAATTCCTGTGTGGGATACCACACAGCGATTGGGAGTCTCACAGCACCAACACCACATAGGAATAACACGTCCTTAACAGGTAAACGCTGTTTTGCAAAGAAGCTGTCAGTTAAGATGGAATAAGTTTTTCTGCACCTACTGCAGAAGAAAATACTATTTAATGAATTATCTGTTTTCTGCACTACACTGCACACTCTTCTGCAATTCTGCGTTTTACAGCGAAACACACTCTTTAGCAGCCCAATGCCCTTGCAAATACTTAACCAAATCACTATCATCTTTTTGTATTATATATATATATATATATATATATATATATATATATATATATATATATATATATATATATATATATATATATATATATATATATCATTAATGTTTAGCACTTCCATATTGATGTCAAAAAAGCAACAAACTGATGAAGAAGAAAAGTTTTAAGTTTTATAAATCATTGTGCCATATTTACCACATTAACTTTCCCTAAAGAAAAAAGAAGACAAATACTACCCAGTAATAAGGAAATAGCTTCGAAACTGACAACAACGCCTCTCTCTCTATGAAATATGTCAACGAAACTACAGTCATAACCTCTGGTACAAAAATATACGTTTTTGTACTAAATCTAAAGGTTTTAATTGCGTTTATCACTGAAAGGTTATTAAAAACGAAATATACCACATTGTTTAACTTTATTAAGGTATGTACAACTGTTTTTAGGCCATATTCTATTATAATCACGTTAACATGTAGTTGCGGTTACGCCGATCGTTCCCAAATTGCGATGTTGACATTCCTCTCTCAGTACTTGCTTAGCTTCAGAAAACTTCTCTTCTGTGTCGGAATATAGAACATTTTAGAATATATGGTAATAATGTAGAATCTGTGTTTTTTAAATTCCATAATTTGAAATGGTAAGCCAGCGCCAACATGCTTCCAAAATATGAAATAGGCAGCAGCCGTGTGGATATCCCATGATACAAATAACGAGAGATATGATATTCCGACTACCTATTTTTAGACCTGTCACGCGCATGGTGTCAAGTGGTGAGTCCAATACAACAATAATATGCTGTCGTTCAATGGGGTTTGACGTTTCATCACAACCTCTCAACAAATTACGTATTTTACTAATATTTAAGTGCATACAGTGGAAGTAATAAAAATGCAAAAGATTAAATTTAGTGCTGCGATCTATATTATCTGAAAAAGGCAATATAGGCGTAACTTCAACCGCATTAAGCTAACGTCAATGACGTATAGAAACTTTTTGATTGCGAATGACTTTGTTTTAAGTGTGTAGTTGGACTTTTATAACGTTACTCACCGCGTGACGTCATAGGAGGGGGCGGGGCATATGCGCAATATCATATCTCTTCTAAGTCATTATATCATGTGGATATCCTAGCTGTTACATACAAATATGCTGACCGCCGTTGTTTAAGTTCTCTTTAACATCACGGCTCTACAGCTCAACTTTCCGATTTTACCCTAGGCTAGAGTAACACGTCCATCACGCTATGACGGAGTTTCAGATGGAAACGTAGGTCCTAACGCGGTAGACAGGCGCGAACCTGTGCGGTAGAACGTCGAGTAGCAATAGCAATGATTGTGATAGTGACCTTGGCAGCAACTAGATCGACCCCTGTGCTTAATCTTCGTAAAATTTCTTCACCCCATGCATCTGTTCGCTGTACTGCTATTGCACGTAAATTATCAATGATATGCGTATAATGAATAACACTGGATTTAAGTTGACGGTCTGGGTGTTTGTAGTTATCGCAAACGTCAAGGTCCTTTTCACAAAACATGAAGCGCTTCTTAAAATCAAAGACGTTGCTAATACTACACAAACGATTTCAACGTTTAGGTTGTTGTTCGCCATCACTGTTCGTGTGCGCAGGTACACGACGAGTGTAGTCTACAATTTTTGTGTAGGTACTATCACATTTTCTTTGTCGTTAACTAAGAGGGAAATGTAATCATTTATTTTCTTATCAATCCGGCGTAGGGTGTGGAGGCCCCGTTTCACAAGTTCACCACGTTCACGATCTTTGCACAAAATACCTGAAACGGTGTCCGTTGTTCCCATGTTTAAAGAACAAAAGTCAGTCCTTTCCACAAAACATGCAGCGGTTCTTAAAAGCAAAGACGTTACTAATGCTACGCAAACGATTGCAACGTTTAGGTTGTTCACCTTCGCTGTTCGTGTGCGCACGTACCCGAGTGTAGTCCTTACAATTTTTGTGTAGGTACTATCACATTTTCTTTGTCGTTAAGTAAGAGGAAAATATCATTATTTCTTTCCTGACCAATCCGGCGTAGGGTGTGGAGGCGCCGTTTCACAACAAGTTCACCACGTTCACGATCTTTGCACAAAATACATGAGACGGTGTCCGTTGTTTCCATGTTTAAACAACAAAAGTCACAAAAGCTGGGGACTTGCACCCAACAACGACCAATCCTTACACTGAAGTAGTTTCCACTCCTTAAAACCAACACGAAATACACACCGTCCTTGCAGAGGATATTCAACAAGTGATCAGGGCACATAATAGTGCCAATCTTTAACTTCAAGTGATACACTTCAAACTATCACAGTTACCATAGACACCTTCTCATAACCGTATCAATAATTTAAGGCACAACGCGTACGGTGCGTTGAGACGGTGGATTAGAATTATTTCTTGCCTGATGAATGCACTGGGTATTTATAAATGTAACAAAGACGTTTTCATAGTTTTTTTTTTCGTTTCACGTAAAAAATCGGACATCTATATCTTAGGTATGTTATATAATTATGGACAATTATTTAAAACAGTTAGGACCCCGTTCTTTTATTGTTCTTGTGAATTTTGGAAATGTTTCAGATATGATACACTGTGTATTTGGAAATAAAATGTGAATAACAACATACATATATTTTATTGGTATAATTCGTAGAAACAATTGAAATCTTTATTAAAACAAAGGTGTGTGTGTGTTTTTTTTTTTTTTGGTTTGTTTCTTTAACGTCGGTCTATTTCCGCGACTATGGCTAATCACCGACGCCAGGGAGTAGTTTGACCTCACTATCCTGGAAATGTTTCCGAACCCCTGGCTTTGTGTAAGGAGGGTAGTGATCCTTATCGTGCCCAACATCGCATGGACACGGGACCGGCGGCTTTACGCCCCCTTCGAAGGGTGGAACATGCAGACATTCTACTTGTTCAAATGCAATGCCAAAACCTTGGTTGTTACAGTATGTAACCAAAAAGTGAAAGGAGAACCCAAGAATCGAACCCAGTACCCTTAACACAATTGAACGTTTGGCTCGGTCGCTAAGCTCAGAACTCGAAACATCGAAGATGGCAGCGGACTTTCCAAGATCGCGGATTTTCCACAAGATATTGTTTGGGACTTTTAGGATTCTAACTAGGACATCATCCTCAACGCTTGTACAAATTTTTAGCTTTTTATGTAAAAGGTCCAGGTTAAGAAGATTTTTTGTCCAACGTGACTAGATTATATTGTGTTTGGTAGTTATTAAATGGTGACCTGTAGAACGATAAACGGGACAGCCTGCATGTTTTTAAATGAAAAGTTTATGTTATGGCGGCAAAAGTACTGTTTATGTATTGTGTTAAGTTAACCAAACACCGAAAAAAAAAATGAAATAAAATAGAAAGTTGCATTCGATGTTGCCGAATGCTAAATGTCTATTTGTATTCTTGCTAAAAACAAATCGTATTCCATTTGATGCAACTTATATCGTGTGAATATGTTTAATAAGATCGATTTTTTTATAAATGGTTTCTATTTTAAAATTAGTGAGTTAAGCAAAAATTCACATAAAGCTTATATTTGAGATTTCTGGGGCAAAATATATTCTATACGACATTTAAAAAAACCAATCTTATATATATATATATATATATATATATATATATATATATATATATATATATATATATATATATATATATATATATATATAATTTTGAAACAATAAATACTAAAAGGCATCTTGGAATATTTTACTCAAAGTGGTTTCCCAGACCAGTCTATTGAACAGTTACAGTGATTGTGGATATAAAAAATCGAGCAAATTGATTGTTACCGTGTATACAACATCGTTAAAGATAAAACACACAATTAGTCTAGTTGTGTGTTTTACGAATATGGCATTTCCAAACATTTCAAATTTTAAAATTTGGATAGAAAAGGGTTTTAAAATGCGAGTAAGTGACGTTTTTAAATAAGTGGGGTAAAAAACTAATTAGATTCGACTGGTTTATTAACCACTGCCTAGGTACATTTAACAGTTACAGGGATTGTATGTGGTCAAAGTATCAGTAGTAACGCTTTCTAAAACTATCATATTAACAAAATTGTTGTACACACATAATTGACCACCATTTTGAAATGCTTGAGTTTATCAAAAAATTAAAAAGATTTCAAATTTGGCATTCCCTAAGACCTTTTATAAATAATTTTTGTCTTCATTTTTGATCCAATAATAACGACGAATTTTTTTTACAATATTTAAGTTGAGAATGTTACGAAACAGATTTCTGAGAAAAACGCTTTGAATAACTTCAAAAAATCTGCTTTACGATATACATATCTCATCAAGTCAAATGGCCATAATGAGTACCTACTTAATTAAAATCTACCAGGTACTTTGCAATTTAGATATCAGTTCACGCATATATCGGTAGACTTTGATATTAGACCACGCAATTTTGATATACTTAAAATCCACATTAAATGCACTATTAGATATCAAAATATATGGTTTGATATAAAAAAGCCCCACTGTGTATATATTTTACGTACTAGAATATTTTGATGCCATATTTTAAAAAAATCAGAAAAACTACATAGAAACGCAGTTAAATATTTGTTGATTTTTAAAAGGTTCAAAAATTAAAGACAGTGTGATAACATATTAGATAGAACATAAATTGGTTAGTCGTACGTATTTTGTTCTAAGGAGAGAGAGAACAACTTTGAGGTGGTATTATTTTCACCCTATAATAATATATACAATGTGTCACACACTTTGATACAATTTTAAACAACAAAACAGTGTGTAGGAAATTATATTGATGTGTGCCAGCTCTGATGCTGGTACAAAGATTTTGAAAATATGAGTATACACTGCTTTTACTTTACAGGCAGTTGCCTTAACCTTTTATGTAACGAGGTCATCATGACAAGTATATTGTGAAAAAAACTACGAACAGTTAAATCCTCTAAAACATAACTAACATAACTAATTAGCATACAATGATTTTCACTACTCACCTTCTTTTGAAGGAGTAGGAATTGTAGCCATTATCTTTTCGACTTGATTAACAGTTGATGTACCAGGAAATATGGGTTTTCCAGCAGACATTTCCGCCAGTATACAGCCAAGACTCCACATATCTATGCCCTTGGTATACCTGTGGGGTTAGGAAAAGAACTAACATTAGTGAATCATTCGGTAGTAATTACAAAGAAGTCAATAATTAATTTTCGTATAAGCGCAATCACCAAGAATTACTAATTAACCGTCTGGGAATAAAATTATTTGGAAAAATTTTTTGTTGCATCTTTGCATCTCGATAATCGGTTTATATGGTTTATTTTATTCATATATTTTCAGACTAACAAACGATTTAGTATATATTATGCATATATATATATATATATATATATATATATATATATATATATATATATATATATATATATATATATAGGGTGTTAATTAAAAAAGATGGGGCAATATTTAAGGGGTTGATTTCCCAGGTCATTTTATGAAAAAAAGTTTCCATAAACATAGGTGCTAAAATGCATTGTTTCCAAGATACAAGGTGTTCAATTTTTTTGTAAAATAACGATTTTTAAAAAAATAATTCAAATATCTCCTCACCGATTGTTTTGAAATTTGGCATCGTTGTTTGTATGGGCTGATTTTCCCCTAATTAGATACAGATTGTTAAGTCCATTGGCGTTACGAGGGGCACCTCAACAAAATTTAGTGACATAAAAATGTACGCCACTGACTGCAATGTGATTTGTATATTATTTTGAGATAAAGAAACTCAAACTACAAGTTTTTTTTCTTAAAATTTCTCCGTATCTTGAATCGTTTACACGATAAAAAAATAAAAACCTTCTTATGGCATGTCCATTTATCATACAGAAAATCACAAACACGAACAATAATTTTTGTTGAGGTGTCCCCCCCTAATGCCAATGGACTTAACAATCTATATCTAATTATGGTCAAATCAGTTCATTATTACTACAAACAACGCTGCCAAATTTCAAAACAATCGGTGTGGAGATATTTGAATTATTTTTAAAACATCGTTATTTTACAAAAAAAATTAACACCTTGTATCTTGGAAAAAATGCATTTTAGCACCTATGTTTATGGGAACTTTTTTTCATAAAATGACCTGAGAAATCAACCCCTTAAATATTGCCCAAACACCCTGTATATATATATATATATATATATATATATATATATATATATATATATATATATATATATATATATATATATATATATATATATATATATATATATATATATATATATACATATATATATATATATATATATATATATATATATATATATATATATATATATATATATATATATATATATATATATATACAGGTGCAGTGCTAGTGAAAAAGAAGTCGAAGACAAAAAGCTCATTTCTTCTTTTATTTCAGGGCATAACATTTTTTTAATGAAATTTAGCAACAGTATCAAGAGAAATTAGCGTACTAACATACGACTATTTTAAGTCAATTTCCCGTTGAACCTACCGAGGATCGAACCTTTTAACGACAACATTAAAAAGTCAACTGATTTATACTTACTAAAAAAACGACTAAACTTCTACGAGGCAAAATACGCGTACGATTTTTAGAGTGGCCTGTATAAAATGTACACGTAGAGAGAAAAGGCAAACGTTATCTTGTTAAAGGTATCTAGATATAGATTATTATTATTATTATTATTATTATTATTATTATTATTATTATTATTATTATTATTATTATTATTATTATTATTATTATTAATATTATTATTATTATTATTATTATAATCTGCTCTTTGATTATTCTGGGTGTTAATTTTAAAAAATAACCCAACAGAAACTGTTTTGTGAAGGATTTATTAAATAATAAACACACTTTAAAACATAAAAAATTATAATTTTAATTTGGCCTGTTATGGTTAGTTTTTAGCAAAGCGAAATGACATTGAAATTGTTATTGAATTTTAGTGAATTTTCTTAAAAAAATTCATTAACGAGGAGATTCCGACTTTTTAATTTTTAACAAATTTCTTCAAATGACCGCTAATTAGATCCCCCAGAACACATGTCCGGGGTCAGTTTCAATTTTTATATGCTTATATATATATATATATATAATATATATATATATATATATATATATATATATATATATATATATATCACACCGATAACTCAAAAAATAATGGGCCGATTTTGATTAAATTTGGTGTGAATACCTTCCATTTACAAATGGCTTGGACAAGTTCGTTAGCCAGGAAAATCGGACATGGTTTTCCCGGAAAATTTTGTATTTTCTTTCGAAAACAATTTATATCTCCCGAACTAACAAAGTACGGGCAACCAAATTTGGTACGCAGGTTTATATCCTTATAGGTAAGTTACCTACCAAAATTTAGCTCTGTAGGTCAAAAGACAAAAAAAGTTATCGGCATTTAAAGAAAAATAAAGTAGGGTTTTCCTCAAAACGCCAAAGTTGCGATTTAAAACGTCAAAATTGACAACATTTAGGCAAAGAACTTGAATGTTATACGGACTGTGGAAATAAAATGTCTCAAGAAAAATGTTTTACAAACCCTGAAGTTTAAGTTTCAACCGTCATTGTCCTTCATTTTACTAAAATATTTCCAGACAATTCATTTCTAATCGACCCTTTCTCTGATGCTTGGCAGTAGCCTTAGCTATAGAGTTTATCGTTTAATTGTATATAATTTTTGTCGAATTTTCATAAAAAATCAATAAAGTTCAATATATCCGTTATTATACAAGATATGAAAAAAAATTGTAAATATTAATTATAGGGTGTCTTGAGCTACATCTTAAAAAATTATTTCTACAATCACAGGGTGGCCCATAAGTCGTTGGTGATACAAATTTTCTTTTTTTTTAATCAAACACGTCTTATGTTATTGCATTTTTGCATTTTCCATCGAAATATAATGTATGTTTGTAAGAAAAGAAATTCTGGACGCAGCAAGTGCGTTATTGTAGCGAATTTTGATCAAATGCTTCATATTTGAATAGCTCAATTTGCTATTAACCTATAAGGTTGACCAAGAAACGAGTTTTTTCGGGAACACTTTAAGTTTACTCTCGGAAATTTTTGTACATTTTCAAACAATTAAGTCATTTTAATGAAACATGGCACATTGTTTTTACTATATAGGTTATACTGATAACCAAATTTAATGGCCGCTTCCTTAAAAAGACACACATATTTGCTCTTGAAATCATTTTTATGAAAATTCACTACCATAACGCACTTGCTACGTCCAGACTTTTTTGTTAATAGTCCTGATCAAATTTAGAGCTACTTATTATCACATAAATATTATCTCAAACTGAAAACAATAGCATTATTAAAGATATATGTGTGGCCACACTCAGTTCAATTAATTAATGCAATCGAAAATTAATCCTATTTAAAATAAAAATAAAATTTTATACAGTCCTTAGTTTTATACAGTGCTTAAGCTAAACATGAGTTAAACATTCTACAAAATTAGATCATTTTGTTTGATTTTAATTTATCGAAACTAGAGTGAATTGTTTACGACCAAAGCAAAGAAACCAGCTAGAGACTGGATTCTGTTACAATCACAAATTTATTGACCCCTTTTAAAGAGCGGTCAGTAGTGTCTATAAGTTTTTGATTGCGACCCCGTGAGATCACGGTTTCAAGGTAGCACTCAGGTTTGACTAATGTTTAAGACCTAAATCCGATGGAATGCAGTTAAGACTCAACGGTAGGGTTAAGCTAATATCTCATTATTGAACCAGCGGTGCAATTAAACGCCAGATCTCAAATTTTTAAGCCAGATCCCAACTTTTTAAGCCGGACACCGATTCCCTATCAAGAATGCCAAAGTAATTTAGCAATTTATTAATTTTGTTGCCCTTACTTAGTGAAACTGTTCCATACTAAAACCAGACTGCGTATTTAATTTGGCAATGTTTGGAGAGATAAAAAGTAGCCTTGTTCCAAGGGGACGGACAATTAATTACTAGACGAAGCGGCCCTATAAATTTACAGGCGGTAAGGCACTATTACTTTACTGACGATAATGCTCTAGGCTAGATAACAGCACGTTCGTCATCGTCTGACAGTAGAGAGAACACCACACAGCATGTTGCTTGCTGAGTTCACATTTTGCAAGTGGCAGGTTCGACTCAAGCCAACTCTTTCTAGCCTAACGTGACAATATTCCGTTTCCCATTAGTGTGAATTTCGCGCTACATGCCAGCAGTTGGTCGCATCTCCTGCCCGGTATCTTAGTAAATACGACCCGTTGAGGTAACTAAGCATTTTAAAATATGATCTTGATTTTTATGGAGTTAATGGCAATAACTAGCTTTATAACGTTTCCTGGAATATGCGTGTTTGTGATTTTGATTCACGATTTACGAACTGCTTTTTGTCAACGATATTGTTCATCTAGAAGCATTTTTAACTCAATAGCAACTTTTCCTTCATCAAAAAGAGACTGTATCGATTTTAATCGAAATTTATTTTATAAAAATAATGACTAATAACCCGAGTTAACCTTCACGTTAACACACAAAACTGTTTTTAAACAAATTCTTTGTCGATTATAAAAATACTATACTTAAAACTTAGTTACAAAAATAATCTATATATATATATATATATATATATATATATATATATATATATATATATATATATATATATATATAAATAAATATATATATATATATATATATATATATATATATATATATATATATATATATATATATATATATATATATATATATTAAACTTGTTTTGGCCTCGAGCAAAGCTCTTTTAGCCACGGTCACTACAACAACTAGTGCTTCAGCTCCCTACTATATTACGATGTTTTACATCAAAAAAAGAACAAACAAAAGGGATTCTCTATGCTATCGTCTACCAAGCTCAGCAAACCAAGCCACAAATTTTCTTTACTTCATATAAACCAATAATAATTTAAGAAGAGAGACAATGCCCATTATACTTTACATTTTGTTTTTGTGGGTACGGTGTATGTGTTTAAGTCTTCTTAACTAGGATTATAATTAAGGAGAAAAGACATGGGATCACACATTTCACGCCTAGGTATCCACCAAGGCGACTTTATTTGAGACACACTAGACTGAACCACGGTAAAGATTGGTTAGACACAGAGACAGAGAAAAGGAAACTATAAATATATGGCTATTAACAATCAGGTCAATTGCTTGAACAATATTACTTTAAAAACAAAACAAAATGTTATCTCTTTTTAAGTTGAGCTAAATTACCTCATGTCATTTATTACACTTAATAAAGTTCAAAAGTATGTCCAATATTTCGTTTTTAACATAAAACGCTACATGCAACAAATATGCTATATTCAATGATAGTGAAACTCCTTGATCAAGACATTTTTTAACTAGATTGTTACATGCGTGGAACTCTGTTAGTTGGGACTATTTCTGAGATCGATTTAGAAGGCAAGGTGTGAATTATTTGCTCAAATTTACTTTTTACTATGGCTTTTTGTTTGCTCCATTGGTCTGATCATTCTTTCCTCATGTGACGTTTACAGGTAGGAAGAAGATCTCTCGTTAAGAGGATATTGCAACTTTCTCCTATTATTGTTCATTTTTTGCCAGTTTATCTGCTTCTTCATTGCCCTTGATATACGCATGTGCTTTTATCCACATAAATATAGCCGTTTTTCCAGCCCTCATTAACTTCATGTAATTGGATCTAATAATGCCCATAAGTGGGTCCTTGAATACATTAGAGGGCTCCTTTAGAGCCAAGACTTGCTGTCGGTTATTATCATAAATTTGGAATGGCATGCTATTTCCATTGCCATTTCAAGAGCTTTGATAACTGCTACTATTTCTGCCGTATATATGCTGGTTTCTTTGTGTAGCTGAAAAACGAAATTGGATGTTGTCGATTCGCAGTATATGCTACACCCTACGGAATCAGATGTTTTGGATACATCGGTAAATATTAGGGCAGATACTGGAAACTTCTGGATATTTTCACGATAATAGCTTTGAACATCTATGTCTTCACTATGGCAATCTGGTAAAACAACAATTGGTTTACATAGTAAAATTTCATATGACAACGTAAACACTTCTGAATCGTACAATGTGGTTGGCGTTACTATTGTGGATGTGTACGATAAAGCTTTTGTCAATTGTGGTGAGTTTTTATGTCGCCAGTATGTGTTATTTTGGTTTTGCGACAAGGTGATGTTAGTTTGGATGCTGATTTTTCCTTGCAATGGTTGCTTAATCAGGAATTTGCTAGAAAGATATTCCCGTCCTAATTTGAGCGGTGGCTCATTGGCCAAGGCCAAGATTGATCCTGTAAGGGTAGTTTTTATTAGCCCATTGACTAAATCTATATATATATATATATATATATATATATATATATATATATATATATATATATATATATATATATATATATATATATATATATATATATATATATATTGAAACGGGTCAATTTCGGGGTAAGGTTATTCTTCCCTAGTATGGGGAATTTCTGCGGTAACCTTATCAATACTTTCCTACAGGATTTTTGCTCAGGCGCCAGCAGCTATAGGGTTTTCTAGGAAGTCGCTGCGCACACTCAGGACTCGTTTATAGGTCGCTGTCTACAGCTACCTAGACCCGGGGTGAGATACAGTGAAGACAGGGTTCACCTAAGTCTCCCGCGAAGTCACTTGTGACTTCTCGTTATGGCCTATATATTAGAGATCAGAATGTTATATATTATGTTGGGGTGGATTTGTTGGGAAGTGCTAAATGAAATGCCGTATAAAATAAATAACCTATTTACAAATGTATTTATGACAAAATATTTACAAGCTAAATACAAAATAATATTTACAAAAGGGGTTCTCGAGAAATGAAAAACACTTTATAAGCCAACCGGGTCTTCCTAATACTAGTTCGGAAACTCAACTAACTTATCTGCAATAAAGTAAATTATTAGAGACCAGAGGCAGAGGTGGTTATAACGGATTGAATAGACTAAATATACTGGAGCTATGCGGGCGGTGTCGTGAAGCAGGGTGGTGAATTTTAAGTCGGTAGTTGAGCAAGAAGTGATACAGTATTACCGTGGTATGGTATCAGGCAGGCGGTCAGTACAAGCAGGCAGGCAGCATGTGAAATAAAAGCCAATACTAGGTGCAACATCAAGATAAGCTAACGGCACATTATGATTCTTACTATCTCTAGTCAACTACGGCCTCTCAGGCAGACATTGAATTCAAATAGAACATTCACAACCTAGAGGAATCGTTTCCCAAGGAGGCGGGAGCCTGACTAGCAACCCCTGGATAATATCCCACCGGAGTACCCGGGAGACCGGGTATCACCAGACTCTTTCGATCGCCAGTAAGGATCGAAATCTACTGCAGCCCGAAATACCCTAGCTGTATCCTGACACCGGGACCATGAGGGCTGTTCCACGGGAAACCACTTTTTAAGACCTGGCCATGGCTAGACCGCCACAAGGGTGAGGTCCAATTGCAGTCAGCCGCTTTGCTAGTGCCCTCCTGCTCTCGGGAATACCGCAGCTCCGGAATGCAAACCTCGGTTTCCCCAAGAAAATATCTCCTACGAAGGTGGAAAATCGCGAAAACTCCCGAATAATGCACCTAGGGCGGCCAGGAGACTGGGTACAGCCAGACTATGCCAGGCCTGGCACGCGACAGGAAAAAAATCTCCAGCAGACAGTCTAACTTATATAAGGTAATTTAACCATCGACGATAGGTAAGCTATATTTTCTGCGTGGTTTATAAAGGAAACTCTTACTGATTTTCTTGGCGACCGGTTTAAGTTACCATTCCTAATTCATCCCAGGAGGTGGGTTTCCCGATTTAGGTATCGACCCACAATTATCCAACAATCTAACGTCATAACCTCCTTTGGTGAATGTTCAATGTTTCTCATGGGACGAAGCTTTTAGTATTCGGAATGTAATAAAGCATTACGGTGGCACACTTTCGTTTGAATTAGATGTAATTTATTCACTCTTATTCGAAATGACTAAAAGCAGAAATGACGACACGATTTGCGAATTAAATAAGTAATTTATTTTTTGTTACCCTAAAGAAGATTTGAGTTTAAATTTTAAGTTACTTTAGATAGTGACTAATTAACATACTAAAATTCCTTCACTTAACTTTCTTTTGTTTCTGAAAGATCGTCGCATTGGTTCTCGCCTTTGCATTCTGGAACATAGACTTACTTTAATAGAACCTGATGCATTGGAAAATAACTGTAAATTAATAGAATCAAAGGAGCGACTCGTTATTCTTACCGATCTTTTATTAGAACAGGACAATAAAAATGAATTCGCACCGTCAGCATCTTCTACAATGTTGCAGAGACCCGATATGACAACTTTATATGCTTCTTAACGCGCCTAAACAAATACCTGTGTGCAAGTGGGGTATTAAATTTTCAGGACAGTCGACTAAGAAAAGTCCTGTCATTTTTTGGGAGGGTTCAGGAATATGGCGAGTCATTCAAACTTTCCGATGAATTTTCGTCGACAATAGAGTTATTCACTGGTCCAACCATACGTTGGTTTCTGAGTCCCAGTTGGTCATCAGTACGATCGTTTAGTTGAAATCCGCTCTCTAATTTGGGGTCCTAGCGAAAATATTTTCCTTTATATATATATATATATATATATATATATATATATATATATATATATATATATATATATATATATATATATATATATATATATATATATATATAATTGTAAACGAAGTAGGTATATGTTTTTATATTGTATAATTTAGGTGTATATATTGTAAATTCTGTATTTTAGGTGTAATAAATGTATATTTGTAGTGAATATTTAATAAATGCTGGTTTATTTTATTCTTTAATCTGTAAATAAGTGTTCGTTTTATTATGTATCTAATTATGTTTTATTATGTTGGGCGCCTTTTGTTTTACTTAAAATGAATGTAATATTAATTTATCAAGAATGTCTATTTATTTTATGACACTCGCTACATATATCTATATAGCAAACTAATATTTCTTCCAAATGTCAAATTATATTCTTGTTATAGCTCTTGGTCTATGGAATATATATATATATATATATATATATATATATATATATATATATATATATATATATATATATATATATATATATAATGGTTATGGAGGCAGTATTTAAACGTCTGCCTAATATTCCAAGTGACACTGAAATTATCAAACTAGTAATGAGCATTTTTTTCTGAAAAGTAGTCGCTGCCTAAGCATCTTCCGTGTCCGTACTATTGATGAAAATTGGGGAAACAAAAATACATAATGCAAATTATCAAAGATGTTTTCTTTTCTAAAACCTGACTTAACTTATCTATCCCCTGACGACAACAAATCTATAATATATCTAAGAGCTCATACTCTACTAGTAATTTTTTGTCTTCAAGGTTTCTGATAACTTCTGTGTCAATAATCTCTCTCTCTCTCTCTCTCTCTCTCTCTCTCTGTGTGTGTGTGTGTGTGTGTGTGTGTCCGTGCGTGCTTACGTCCCTGCGCGCGTGCGTGTTTGTAGGAGGCGCGGTGGGGTTATGTCATTGAACTGACCATGAATTTGTGTTCTGGAGATTTTTTTACGAAAAGTTGCTAAATGCAGATATAGAATCAACTAGAGACGATGAATAAGTGATGTATACCATGTGCGTTATTCCATGAACATTCTACATTAAAAGTGTTAATTGTCAACTATTTAAACTGCATCATGCTGTACCATACAGGAAATGCATGTTAAAGGTTCAGTTTTATAAAAAAACATGTGATATTTATGTCACCGATATCTGCTTCATCGTATTGAGTGAATCGTTAGAATATCAATAAAATATAATTTCAAAGATTGAGTAATCACACGCAACCCTCTGCTTTTACCTGATACTTAGTGGTACAAAAATACAAATAAGTGACTTATTGATTAGAATTTTAAATAAGTGAATTGTTTTGACAAGACCAAAACCTAACATAACTGCTTTAATTATTACAAATTATTATTTATCTATTTAATTTTACCGGTACTTCAAGAAAATATATTGCAATTTGCATAGTATAATAGTAGCATATGTTTTGGAAATCATCTTTTAGTGAATTTTCGTACAAAAAATTTACTAATGGGGAGATCCTGACTTTTGAATATTGAAAAAATTTCTATATATATATATATATATATATATATATATATATATATATATATATATATATATATACAGGCTGATTCGCAACAAAATGGACACATGCTAATTGTTTATATAAAATGTTTCTCTGTCGCCCATGGTTGGTGAGATATTGAGCTTAGAAGATTCTTCAATAATTAAAAGAAACAGCTGTATTGCTGCAATGCCCCAGCATACACCAACCAAATTTGGTAGATGGTTTTCTTTTATCAACGTCATTCTTTGACAAGAATTTTAAGTGGATATAAACTCAGAAAGGGGTCGCACTTTAAATTACATGATTTTTTTAAACGTTAACCCAGGCAAAGGTTAAAGTCCATCAATTTTATCACAAATTAAATTTTGTACCTTCTTTCTCTTGTCAATTTTTTTTTAAACCACTCGTTTTTGAGAAGATTGAGATTTTTTGAGTTGTTGGTGGTGGGTTTGGTTGTAACCTATCCTCGAAAGTTTCCTTTCGTTAGTCACAGATTTTTGTAGAAAAAAAGTCCTAAAACAGTCACAATATTTGCCTCGCGCCTCATACAATACTTTTTTTTAAACTTTGCTACATAATAATGGTTCGCCACGCATAGCAATCGAACCCATTCATTACAAATTTATATGTTTTTACATCCAGTGTGTTTGTATTTGAAACTATCTACACATAAATAATTTAATTAGACATAAACATGTTTCTAGTTTTTTAGTTTGTTGGTTTGTTAGTTTTTGTGTTTGTTTCCTTTTTTAAATTTTGTACACACATATATTTTTTTGTTTTTTATATACATATATATTATACATGTATACGCATATTTTTAGAGTTGAGATCAAAATTACCTCCCTTGAAGACTTTGTTAAACATTAACATATCTGAAATTTAACAAACGCAAACAGACACTTAACCCTTGCGTTTTCCCCCAGTATGACAGCATTTGGTTCCTCTCCCAAATATCAAATTCATTTCTTACATGGCTTTTTGTTCGTCCGCAATAGGGAGGCTCTGAACCATAGAATGATGTTGCCAAGACAGTAACTTCCGATAGCTGTCATTTGTCGTTGTTATCCTTATTATAATAAAACTTTACGAGCGATACAAAAGGAAAATAATAAAGATGCTGTTTTAGTGAATTTTCATGAAGAATATTTCGCTTGTAGAGAGGAAATGACTTTCGAAAAATAAATGAGCGTGAATTAGAGCTTTTGAAACCCATATTCGACGTCAGTTTCAGACTATATATATATATATATATATATATATATATATATATATATATATATATATATATATATATATATATATATATTTATATATATATATATATATATATATATATTTATATATATATATATATATATATATATATATATATATATATATATATATATATATATATATATATATATATATATATATAAACATATAAAAATTGAAACTGACCCCGGATATGTGTTCTGGAGGGCCTTATTTTGCTAATGGCTTGGATGAGTTCGTTTTTTTCGGCCAATTTTTCTTAATAAAAATTAAAAAATATTAAAAAAAAACGCAATATCTCTCAAGTCGTTTGATCAAAGGAAAATAAAGTTATTTGAAATTAATAATAAAATAATCCTCGACATCTTTTCAGATTCTGTAATACAATATCTACAATCTTGGACAAAGACAGATAACGTTATCTGTACTGCTATGCTATTTAAATAAATCGTAGATTCGTAGTTTATACCAAATTTTATAGATAGAGCTATGTACAATGTACATCCAACTTAATAATTTTGTAAAGTGTCAGCCTTGAACCATTTCTTTCCTAATACCAGGACAAAGTTTGCGTCCAAAAGCGCTAAATTGTAGTATGCAAATGCATACTAATAAATAAAAAAATTAAGAAATCAATTTGTTTAAAAGCAATCTAGAAGGACGTTCCATTATGTATAAATATAAAGCTTCCCATTCTTCACGTTTACGGTATTTAAAATCAGAAGCCATCTCTCTCTCTCTCTCTCTCTCTCTCTCTCTCTCTCTCTCTCTCTCTCTCCTAGTCTAATCTGACCACACGTAGCTATTTGTTACAGAGAAGCATGTACGCTCTGCGCATCGCATAACCTCGAAATCGACTTTACTGATGCTAATTGCTAATAGCTAATTAGGATCTTAAAATATAAAACAACTAGGTACCTATATTCTAAGGTTAATACAAATAGTAGGTAAATAATTACCCAACTTTTAATTTTAACTTAACTTTAACAAAATGACTGTAGTAGTATATTATGATTGTAATATCCAATGCAACAAATATGAAAGAAAGTGATAGGTAAGCTGCATGTAGATTGCAGATATTGTATGTACAACCTAGTGAACTCTATACAGAATTCACTGGTCGGTATTACCAAAGTGAAACAAAATTTAATTCCAAGAAGAAATATACCTACTTCAAACTAATACCGTAAGTACTTATAATATCTAGGTAGGTACCTCAAAGTTCATACATCCCTAGTTAAAATTGTATAAACAGATGTTTAGGTTAAATTATAAAAAAAAATAATTTCAAAATGTTGTATTGTTTATATTTATTTTATTTTCAAAAAGTATGGATACAGCAATAGTAAATAAGTGTTGAAAAGAGTTTAAGTGAGTTACGGTAGCGAATCTTCATAAAAATATTTCCAATTCCGATTAAACTAGAATCGTCAGTTTTGATACATAGTAAAACCTATATAAGAGCAGCGTGGATACTAAATTTAAAAAATAACACAATGATCTTCACATATAATTAAAATTTTGTTTAAAACAACCTTTTTTGTTATTTTCTTTGCAGAAACTGGTTCTACTGACTTGATTAAAACCAATCATTCAAGCGATTAATATGCAAAATTACTCACCTGCCACCTATAATTTCATAGATGCATTCCGTTTGTAAATGAAAATAAAAATTTCAGTAAATTTGCAGATTAGCACATGGGGGATGTTTAGAAAATATTTTCAGAAATATGCTTAGAACCCCTTCTGGATGCCCAAGACCAAGAGTGAATAGGGGTGCTGGGCGGAGAAGAATATAAAAAGGAAATGTGAGTGGAATGTGCGAAAGCAGCAGCTTAGTTGGACTCAGGCCCCCACTAGCTGTTTGAACGCCCGCGTGCAATACCGATTAAGCCGCACCACCCATGCCCCACCCGTGTACAACTCTACGCTGAGTTCGGTATCGATGAATCACTGGAACGAGTTCCATAACGTTCAATCCGTTGGACTACTGCGATTCCGAGTATAAAATCGAATTCAAGCCATTGTCTTATAAGGGCGTGAGAAAATAAAAGAAATAATTTACAAAAAAATACAACATTTAGATATAGGTACATATTTATATCTAAGTAATTATAATTAAGACCACAGAAGCTGTAAGGTAACCGAAACGTCGTCGTCGGGTTTAAATTAAAATGTACAAATTTAACTGAGATTGAACACTTACAAGTTTGTATTATATAAATATTTATTAATTTTTTACATGAGATAAAACTATATACCTACTTAACTTAAATATTATTCTGCAGAAATTGAACTTTTCTTGCCTTCATGTTTGCAAAATCTGCTATGAAGTTTTTCGTATCCAAGCTGTCTAAAACTCCATGTTCAATCGAAACTACAGCTAAATTACTTAGTCATTGCTGGTGCATTGTTGACCTTAAATAGTTTTTATAATTTTTAAATTTGAAAACGACCTTTCACCAGATGCAACTGAAACTGAAGTTATATCTTAGCGCTATTGCTGTGTTTGTAAAAGTTGAAATTAAATCATTAGTAAAAAAGGTATTGTACTAAAGTATGAGAATCATTAGACTGATTTTCTGAAAAATGCAACTTTAAAGCTCTAATTTCATTAAATGAAACGATAACTTCAATACCAGTTTCGCCAGTAGGTTGGTTTTTAAGCTTTAAATTTAAAATTTTACAATGTATCAGTAAGTCATCATTGCAGTAATTAAGTAAGTTATCGTTTAAAAAGCCAAATACGTCAGTAAAAGTTTTTAACTCCTCGAAACTGTCCTTTAAAGTGGTTCGCGTGTGATCTAAGATTTTTCAAAAGAAGCTCTACTTTGTATTTGATCTTGGGGTCTAGTAACACTTCATTACTGTGTTCATATTGAAATTGAGTTGGTCTTCTACGACGAATGGTGTTTATTGGTGGGAAATTTGTTTCTACGTTGAGAACATGAGCTACATTAGTGACTTGTAATATTTTCTCAAAGTGCTCATTTGTGCGATATTCGGTGAACTTAATAATCATTTTTTCTAACAAACTTGCACAGATTTGTATGTTCATTGTGGGGCTATGCATAATTTTTCTTAAAGCATTAATTTCGTTTAAACCAAATTGTTATTGAGCAAATAAGACTATAATTTTGAATGCTCAACGCAAGCGAATGAGCTGTATGAGATGTATAATTCCATTCTGACGAATTATTATCAGATATTTCCAGCAAAGCATCAAATTTTTTTCAAGATGACCGTAATGGTTTCACTGCATCGATTTTGCTAGACCATCGCGTGGCACATAAAGCTTTTAATTTGAAATCTGGTAAATGTTTGCAAATTATCGACCATCTCTTTGTAGATGATGAAAAGAAAACTTTTTTTTTAAATTATATCAAAGAAATTCACAGTTTCGTGTGAAATATTTGCTGCATCATTGACGACCAAATTTAGACAATGAGCTGAGCAAGGAACGTAAAATGCGCGGCTGCTGATTTCCATTTTTTTTTTCTGTAATCCGTTGTGTTTTCCACGTATGTTAAAACCAATATCATAACCTTGACCGCGTTAATTTTGAATGTCGATATTTAACTGTGAAAACAAATTCAAAAGAAAATTTAATAAACCCTCACCATTTGAACTGGTAATTGGACAAAAACCAATGAAGTGTTCGCAGACCTCTACCTTTTTATTCGTATTATTTAAATAAACATGTCTTAATATTACTGTTATTTGTTCTGTGCGGCTCGCATCCGGTGTGCAGTCTAGTATGATTATATATTTCGATGTTCTAACTTTGACCTAAAATTTTGTTGTTGTACTGAGTAATTCAATAATTTCATTTTGGATTTGATCTCCTAAATAGTGAGCCGTACCCTTTCGACTTGAATCACATTTCAATTCAATTCTACGAATATGTTTCTGCATAACCGAATCAAAAGAAGCTACCATTTCTATTGCTTTCAGAAAATTACCGTGTGTGTGTGTTTTCTTTCTTTAACGTCGGCCTATTTCCGCGACTATGGCCAATCACCAACGCCAGGAAGCAGTTTCACCTCACCATCCTGGAAATGTTGCCGAACCCCTGCCTTTCAGTAAGGACGATAGGGATCTTTAGCGTGCCCAACATCGAATAGACACGGGACAGACGGCTTTACGCTCCCTCCGAAGGGCGGAACATGCAGACATTCAACTTACTCAAATACAATGCCAGAACCTCGGTTGATATAAATGTTACAGTTTGTACTGAAAAAGTGAAAGGAGAACCCTGTTATCGAACCCAGTACCCTTCGGTTCAGAGGCACACGTTCTTACGTCTGAACCACCGAGGCTCTCAGAAAATTACCGTTATCATGATTAAAAAGTTATTTCGATGAACCTCGAAAAGCCAGACATTGACGTGATAAACACTTTATAACAGCAATAACTATTTACATTAAGTCTCACCAATGCTTTTTTTCTGAATCTAACTGTCTCAGTTGCATCTGATTTACAATACTCTTAGTTTTTAACATATTATTTAATTGTACCCAGGATTTAATATTTTCCTTGTGAAAATCGCTCGTTTCATGTCTTTTCAAAGTTAGCGATAAATTTTTCCAATGCGAAAACCGTTTAAATCAGATAGACTACTTGCAGATTTACCAAAAATTTTGCAACAATAACAATAAACAAAACCTTTTGATATTGAGTAAATAAGTCAATCTCTATTAATTTTTTCGCCATTAGAAAGTTTTCTATGATAGTAATAGGTACTAAATTTTCGTTCAATGTCATTAACAGGAAAACTGTAGTTATGCACCTGTACAGTCTAACTAAAATATTAACATGATCACTATTAATACTAACAGGCCACAAACCCAGGTCATCACTACATGTCGAACTGGAAACAATTGATGACGACATACCGCTTACAGGTGCTCCGTCAGGAACCTCTTCGCTTGTATCACTTTTATGTCATTTTCTAAAGAACTAGGGCTGCAACACATTTTTTTTCTTCCAATTCGTCCACGGGTTCGGGACGTCGTCGCTTTTTCAATAATTTCTTGACAATCCTTATTTTCTGGTATATTTAAAAATTTGTCCATAGAACCTGCAATTTTTTGTTTCTGTATGTCCTTTTCTTGTTTTTTATTTCGAAATTGCGCCCCAGAAAGCTTCTTCCTCTTTGGTAGTTCCTGAAACAATTTAGAATGTATTAAATAAAAAAATTGCTTTTGCGCTGGCATAAAATTTTTCAACAAGTTCTTATCTTAAAGTAGGTAACTTTATGGTAAATGCCAGACTAAAAATAAAAATACTCGTAGTAAGATAATTTTTAAGAACAGTCATTAAATGACTAGTAAATAAAAACCATATCTACTTACCATGTTTAAAAAATTTCACATTAATCCAACTACTAAACACTCATTTTGAAATACTAGAACAGTAATGTTATATGCAGACCCCCCACCCCCACCCCAGTGAGCGGCAAAGGGTACCTTTTTTTGGCCAAAGGGATTCACTGAACATCAAAATCCTTCTTCCCCGCTCCCCACCGCGGCGAGTCAACGCCGTCGGCCATGAGTGCAACTAATATGAGCTCTATCGTGGGGCAACTGAGCTCCAGTGCTCCAGCGGAGTGCAATATCTGTACGTAGTGCTATATAGGTACATACCCTTTTATAGAGTAATACGAAGCTTACAAACGTTTGCGCGTTTATTTTCGAAACTGACCAATAGATGTCGTTATTATGACATGACAAAAATTATGAGAATGTTTCGTTTTCGTTTCGATATCTGTTTTTGCCACCCCCTTGAAAATGTTGCCTTTGTGCGGTGCACGCCCGTACCCAGCGGGCCTGAATTGGACCTCGTTAAGCTGCCATTATCCCATTTTGCAGCTATACGTCCCTAAAATCCTGTTTAACGCGCGCAGAACCTCTATATCCACCGCAGGTCCCGTAACATTCTTAGGGATTGCTCCAAAGGATTTTTTCTTGCTTACATTGTTCTTGCTTATGTATTGAGGATGATTGTAGGCACGCAGAAGGGGAAGGAGAACCCCGGCGACGAAGCAGCGAACCAAGTTTTTCAATGTATGTTTAAATTGTTATCTAATTTCATTTTCTTTAAATATTTGTACAAAAATGACTCTAAGCGTACCTTGTTTGTCAATCTTACATAGTAAGTTGCAATATTTTATCATTTTCAAAAAGTATGGATACAGCAACGTTAAATAAGTGTTGGAAAGGCCCTGGGTGCAGCAAGTACGTTATAGTAGAACATTTTGGTAAAAATATTTCAAATCCGATAGCTCGATACATTTCCCAATAAGATACAATCTTCAATCTTGAACCATAGTAACACCTATGTAAACGCACCGTGGGTACAAAGAAATATAGTATAATGAGCTTCGCGGATAAGAATAAATTTGTTTAAAAGACCCTTTGTGTTGTTTATTGTTTCCAAAAACTGGATGGGTTGACTAAAATGAAACCGTCCAAGCAATTAATAAGGAAAAATACCTGCCATATTTATAATTTAACAGGTACATTCCCTTTGTAAATAATTATTTTTTCTGGAAAACTTTTGTAACTTTAATGAAATTTGTAATACAATTTTTTTAAAGACACATGCAGTAGGGGAAACTGGGGAGGCTTGAGACACTTTTCGAGTTTTTATATTTATTTTCCATGTTTTTGTATGAATCGGTTATTTTTAGGTGTGTCAACTCAGATTAATAATACATCTCAGCAATACAGCATATAGTATTGATCTACTGTCACGAATATTTACTCTGTGGAGTCTTATTTGTCTTTATGAAATGTGTATCAGACCTCCTTGCATATGGGAGGCTTGATACACAACATAGGGAGGATTGATACATATTTGAAAGAGATCACAAAAATGAAAAAAATAGGCATATAACCATTCAGAAAATTTATTATTAAGTAAAATAGAAGTACACTTTCAAAAAAGATTATCAAATTTTGACAAATCCACCGGAAAGCTTATTGTCCGATTCACCCTTGCAGTGCCTCCTCCGTAATGCGGATTTGGTAGTTTAATTAAATCTTCCCGGAGAACACTGCAAAAGTCGTCTACATCGGGAAAGACGAACTTGTATCCTGGCTTGATACGCATGCATTTCAAGTTATATTCATCGGAATCAATGCCTAGCACTTGTGCTACATAATGACGTAAGGTTTTTTTTTTGTTGAAAAACGCACCAAAACAAAGTCGTCTACTAATATTTGCTGATTTATGAAGTTTTCTTCATGAAATTCATTCTCCATTTGATCTTCAATATCAGTGATATCTGCTATGCTGTTTTCATTACTCTGAACAAAATCTAAGAAATCTCGTTCCCCTTCATTCTCACTTGTTTCAATATCCACATTCTCAGAATTTTCTTTGTCTGCTGCTTGTCTTCTTTCACAACTTTGCTTTCCCTTTTCTCCTGTTATTCGTAATTCATCCGCACTAGACTTGCAAGCTTCATTTTCAAAAACCTTTTTTTTTAATTCTATTAGTTCCTTGTTTCTTAAAAACTCGTAATCTGTGTTCTTCCTCAATTGCTTCTTTTTCAGGGGTATCAGTAAGAATTCTAGTTTTTCCTAGTCTTCTTCTACGCTTGGTTTTTCGTGGAGGTGCCCTTGGATATGGACGTAAGTCTTAAGGACTTTTGAACGCACTTGCTGTTGTTCTTGGTGTCACAACGCCATTGGTAGTTGCTTCTTCTGAAGTAGTTGCTTCTTCTGAAGTAGCCACTGCAAGATCATTAGTAACCATAGAAAAGCTGTTTCCAGGATCTGGTCTGTTTGTAATTTCAGAACCACCAAAGTCACTATCATTGAAATTATTTGGGTTAAAGAGGCATATTCCCGTCTGCATAAACCCTTTTGTAATATTGCTTGGTGTAAAGGCTCGTAAATAGGCGGTTGATACAAGTTGAGGAATTTCTTTGATTGTAATAGTCTGTCCAGGGTTATTGATCATTCATGCATCCGCTGCCTCATTGTAATATCGTTTAAAGGGCCCATATACACTCACATCTAATGGCTGGAGCTTGTGACTGGTATGCGGTGGCAACGTCAGCATAACAACTCCATTTTGCTTGCAGATATTAAGCCCAGCTGGTGAGATGTGACTCTCATGGTTATCCAAAATTAATAAACATTTATTATCAACATTACATTTAGAATATTTTATGAAGTGGAGCAGATACTTCACAAAATTTTCATGTGTCATCCAGCCAGACTGGTGTGTAACTGCTTCAGTTCCAGGTGGTGCATCTTTTACCATATAGTCCTGTTGCCTTATACGGGAAAAAACCATGAATGGGGGAATTGTATTTCCTATTGCATTGAGAGTACAACAGTGACTAAAACTCCTCGTTCCACAGATGTGGTTTTGGATATTTGCTTCTGACCCTTTTGGGCTAGAATTTTATGGGGCTTGTGAACAGTTGTTACCCCTGTTTCGTCCACGTTGAAAATTAAATGAGGCTCAAAATTATATCGTTCCATAACATTTCTTAGATTTTCAAAGAATTCAGAAACAGTGTGTTTGTTAAAGGCAGTTGCTCTCCCCAAGCTTGTAGCTTCTGGCGTACGGAGAGAAATATTCCCGTGTCGTGACAAAAAACCCCTTAACCAATCGTATGAAGCTACTTGTTTCTCATCCCAGGTTTTAGAAATTTTCTTTTCATTTTCTCTCGCAAAAATGTAAACAAATTTTCTTGTCATTATGGGCGTCAGCCCATAATGTAAATTGGCACAGTTGAGGAGATAATCCACCAGTGAATTTTCTTCATCATTGGTGAAGATTTGATTTGTATTAAAATTTGGCTTGAAATCAGTTTTTATGCCACTTTCCTGATTTTGTTTATATTTCCTCACATACCTCAAGAGTGTCATTTTATCAATCTTGTATTTATTTGCTGATGATCTTATGGATGTTTTCTCTTCGCATACCTCTCTCACAGCTCTCTCCATCACATCCGGCGCATTAACAGGGCGTCCTTTTGTAATCCATTTGAAAGGCATCTATAATAATCGAAAACGTGGCATCAGAATTTCATTTTGAAATAATAAACTTGATTTGAATGACTATATAATTTTAAAAAAAATCCAATCTTGCAATGTGCGGGAGGGATGAGACATGTATCAAGCCTCCCCAACAGTCATGTATCAAGCCACCCAAAATCACATGACAAAACAATTATCACGTGTTCGGTATAACCAAACATTATTAGAGCACTGCATGTGGCTGAATACATCGCCGAAACAATATAAATCATGCTACTGGGGTGATATTTGATACAACTTACCTTGATTTTCGTAGACACCTTATGAATCGTGATTTAAATTTTACACACTTTAGTTCCGAAAATTACTTTCGGGCTTATTTAGAAGTACCACGTATATTCTGTCACGTTTCAATGAATAGTGAGACTAGTTTAGCGTCTTGCCGCTTCACTACCAGCTGTAGGATTATTAGACCACTGTGGCGGGAAATTTAAGACGCGTATCAAACCTCCCATAGTATCAAGCCTCCCCAGTTTCCCCTACTTACATATTATATCTAACACAAAATTTTAATTTTTTAGCTCCATATAAAATATATTTTTTTCAAATAATCGCTAACTGGAACTCTAAACCGATCTCCAAGGTCTATTTAAATTTAAGGAATTAGTTTTAATAATATATCTTACTAATAGTGTACAATTATTATTAAAATTCATTACTATAACGCACTTGCTGCGTCCCGAACTTTTTTTAACTTGGTTCTACTACAATTCTTTTTTTATATCAACAACACGCCACGAGGTCTCACAGCCTAAATACTATCGTACCGTGGGTGTCGACAAGGAGAAAAGAGGCAACTTGTTAATTCTATACTTGAAGGTTTGAAGGTTCGGAGGAGAAGGAAAAACATGTGCCGGCAAGGAGTTCCACAACTTGGAAGTCCTCGGGACGAAAGAGCGGGCATAACAAGATGTTCTATGTCTGGTGGCCTGAACAGCGAAAGGGCGCATTCGCTCTGTTACCCTGGTAGATCTCCTGAGGGCAGCAGGTGGAGGAACTATGGAAGAAAGCTCCTCTAAGCAGTGCCCGTGCAGGTATCTATAAAAGAGAGAGAGAGAGAGAGAGAGAGAGAGAGAGAGAGAGAGACAGAGGTCACCGACGGCACGTCGGTGGGCAAGGGATGGCAGCCTTTGGGTGAGGGTAGGGCCACTGATGAGACGTATAGCTCTCTTCTGAATGGAGTCCAGGATAGTGAGTGTAGAAGAGGCAGCGGCACCCCAGATGTGGGAGCAGTATTCAAGGTTTGGCGGTATTTGTGAAGTATATAAGGTATAGAGATTAGCTGGTGAAAAGTATTTGCGAGCCCGGAATAGGTAACCAAATTTCTTAGCAGCTGCTTGTGCAATTGATGTGACATGTTGGTGCCAATTGAGATTTCGATCCACAGAAATGCCAACAAGTAAAAAGGACTCATTACTTTGAATAACTTGGTTGTTCATTGTGATGGGTCTAGGGCTGGTGTATCTCTTATGAGATAGAAAGCCAGACTGAGATTTGGTGGAGTTGAATTGTACAAGATTTCTACTTCCCCAGTCTAATATTTTTTGAAGATCCACAGAGACAGAACCCTCCATGAGTCTGCGATCCTCATCTAATTGGGCTAAAGAGACAGGGTTAGAATATTTGAAACGAATGTGCTGTCATCCGCGTAACTGTGAACTGGGTTGGATATGCTAGAAAGGAGGTCATTGATGTGGAGAAGAATGAAAGTAGGGGCTAAAGCTGAACCTTGAGGGACTCCTGCATTAATTGGATACAGTTTAGAGGAATGGCCATCCACAACAGAAATGCTCCGGTTGGAGAGGAAATTTGCTGTCCAGGTCAGTCCAGTGTTGGTGATAGGCCATAGGCCGGAAGTTTACTAAGCAGCGCTGCGTGCCAGATATGGTCGAATGCTTTGGATATGTCTACAGCGACAATCTGGGATTAACCTTGTAGTTCCATAGACTTGTTCCAAGAATGGGTGACAAAAGAAAGGAGGTCGGCAGTTGATCTGCGCTGACGGAATCCATACTGTCTGTCGTGGATTAGACTGCGTTTTTCAAGAAATTTTAGTAATTCGGTGTTTATATACTTTTCTTTTCATCACAATACTTTTCTTTTCATGACAATACAGTTCTTTAGACCTGGCGATCGTTTTGCAACAAAAAACTAAATTAGTTTAGTTTATTCATCGCTCTGTTGACTTTGTTATCGAAAGGATCGTCAGTTCTAAAAAACTAAATTGCGATGAATGGGGTTGTCAAAATTGTACTTATAAGTGCTCATCACAGGATTCAACCTTTACTCATTCTATTTATGGAGTAAGTCAAGCTCTATAAAATATCTTTTAACATCGCCATTTTGAAATAAGTAGGTTAGGCAAAAATTCCGCAACATCAAACGCAACACTTATCTTTTATTTATTTATGTGCCTTGACATTTGGATTCAATGTTTGGCGTCTGAGCATTGCAATATAGAGAGCTGTCGTGACTAATAATCACGACTCGCAACGGTCGGTCTAGTCTTTGACGGCGATAAGCAAGTCTAGCCTCGCGCAAAAGGTTACTGCAGTACATCGCATTAATGCTGCGACGTTCGTGTAAAAAATCAATGTGCAAGACGCCACGCTTGTCAAAAATACAGTCACAAGTACCTCTCCAGCTGACAGCCTAGTCTTGGCTTTCACCTTTCACTGGAGCTGCCTCATCCTTCCTTGGCCACTTTATACTGCGTTACTTCGACCTCAGGAGTGTAACGATGTACCCACCTTTCATCCTAGGTTATGATGGAATAAAAAATACCCATCTCTTTCTTCTACAAACCGTGCTTAGAGCAGTTCATAGATTTGCAAACGTGCCAAGTTCGGTTCTCCAGCCAGCAGACAAGGGACGCATCGGAAAGACACTTTGCAAAACTCAAGGCTTATTTGATGGTTGCTTGAATGCTCTCATAACTTATTCCAACCTCAGCAGAAAATTTGAAAACGGCCAGCCGTCGGTCGTTTTCAATTAAGTTACAAATGGCGGGTCTGACCTCATCTTCAACCCCTTCACGGTCTTCCCTAAACGTCTTGTTCCAGGCGTTGACAGTGTTTTATTTGCATTTATTATTATACATTACATATTAACTGTGATGTTAATCTTTGCACAATGTGGGGTGTTGTCACCCTTTCGCAGGTAAGAAATTAAATTACGATGCGTTGCGCAACTGATGAGTAAACCATTTGCTTTCGACATCGTAAGACGTACTAACGCATGCACCCAGCAAGACGGAAGAAACTGACGGCTAGCGCCCGCTGACTTATTTTCATTCCCGGTGACGAAATGTCGCAAGCGGAGTCGGAGCAACACGAAGAATGTTCCGCTCAGCCAACAGAAACTCCAGTATTTACTTTATTAAGTTTATTTACTTTTGAGAAATTCAAGCACGATCGAGCCCAAAACCAATACAAGGCCACGCCTGCAGCACACTGAGACTTGCCACGCTAAAGTTTTGTTTATTTCACTACTTAATAATGTAATATTTCGTTCACATAAAACTGTTATTCATAAACATTTTAATTTGAAGCGCTAACCTGTGAAAATAGATCGTGTATCTAGTAAGCCACGAAAATCTAGAAATAATTTTTAAACTTTTTATAGACCTACTGTAACGGTGTAAATGTAGTTTTGACGCTTAGTTTTTCATAACAGATGTCCGATATTAAAAATAATTAACCTTCAAAACAAAATAACTCTGGCATGAAAACAGCTGCTTTCATAATATATAATATTATTCACCCTTAACTGTTCGCAAAGCATCAGTACTTATGGGGAATAATTGGCTAGACAACTTCTGATAAATTTCTGGTCTTCATCGTCTTGCCCTTGTCGTTACAGTCACTTTGCACAGTGTCATTGTTTAATTACGTTTTGTACTGATGTACCACATTTTATATGTTTTTGTTTCTTGATAGCTCGAAGGACCTGATTATGTTGTGTTAAATTAAACGCCGATGTTTTAACACTTAACATTTAATAACAAACTGTTAAACTTATACAAAGTTACTAATATTATGGTATGCTTTAGAGTTCATGAGAACTCTACGAAATGATTAGTGATTATGCTATGACAAGCGTGGTGCTTGTCTCGAGTCTGTAGAAGAACTACTAAAATGAATATGCTAAAAGATGTTGATTGTGTCGAGTTTACAGAAGAACTGCTAAAATGATTAGTGATTATGCTGACAAGCGTGGTGCTTGTTCGGAGTCTATATAAGAACTACTAAAATGAATATGCTAAAGGATGTTGATTGTGTCGAGTTTACAGAAGAACTGCTTTAAATAAATATTGAATGGGCCTACGCTAGCTACTACCTGAGAGAGGGTAGCAGGCGTATGGCCAATTGTAAAGAAGAAAAGACCCTTGTTGGGTTATTCCTAACCATGATTAAAATTGCATTGTACAGATGATAAATATTATAACAATGAACTCTACTGAGAAATATGTAAATTTTAGAGGTCTAATTCTCCAGACGAGACGCCTTAACATGCCGCCCGCCTTGAAAGGCTACCTTTCAACGAATGCTATATAATACAAATAATGGATTATAACTAATAAACTGATTATATCTTAATCTACGTAAAAATGTTAACTTATTTTAAATATACTAAAAATGTTCGCTTAAATTATGTAGTCCAGAGATTAAATTGTCCTCGTCAGTCCATAGGGAGAACACACACTTTGGACACTGGCCGTTTTAAAACATTACCATTCGACACCTTCACTGATATCACCCTGGTGATGTTGTTAGCTCCTGGATGTAACTGAATGATGCGGCCAAGCTGCCACTTTAATGGGGGCATATTATCTTCTTTGATAATAACCAGAACTCCTGGTTTCAACTGAATATTGGATGTTTGTTTCCATTTTGTGCGAATTTGTAATTGTGAGATGTATTCCTTACACCATCTCTTCCAAAAATCTTGTTTTATTTTTTGAATATGCTGAAATTTGCTTAACCTGTTGTCAGCAGTATCCAAAACCTTGTGTTCCGGGTTTGATGTTAAAGTTCGTCAAATCAAAAAATGTGCAGGGGTTAAAGGATCTAAATCATTAGGATCGGAAGAAAGGGGGCTCAAAGGACGGGAATTGAGGACTGCTTCGATTTGTGTTAATAATGTGTAAAATTCCTCAAAGGTTAAGTGAGTATTTTTTGTTACACGTTTTAAATGACTCTTTACTGATTTTACGCCCGCCTCCCATAAACCTCCGAAATGTGGAGAATGTGGTGGTATAAAATGTCATGATGTAGTTGTGTTATTTAATGCTTGATTTATTTTTGTATGATTCTCTTGGTTTGACAGAAAATTATGCAATTTCAACAATTCCGAATTTGCACCCACAAAATTTTTGCCATTATCCGAGTAAATAGACATTGGTTGACCACGTCGGGCTGAAAACCTATTTAATGCCGCCAAAAATGCCTCTGTGTCCAGACTAGTAGCCAAATCTAAATGTACAGCTTTAGTTACCAAACACACAAATATGCATATGTAAGCCTTGTTTAATTTACAGCCGCGACCCTTTCTGTCCGTGATTAATATTGGACCAGCATAATCCACACCGCAATTGTAAAATGGTGGCGCTGGTGTCAAACGTGGCTCTGGTAAGCAACCCATAATTTGATGTGACGATTTTGGATTTGCTCGAAAGCAACTGACACATTCGTGAATGACACGTTTTATTGTATTTTTACCTGAAATTGGCCAAAATTTTTCCCTTAATGAATATAATAATTGATTTGTTCCACAATGAAGAAGTCGAATATGCTCATATCTGATTATTAATATTGTTAATTTATGCGATGGTGGCAAAATTATTGGGTGTTTTTTATCATAACTGAAATCTGAATGTTGAATGCGACCTCCTACTCGTAAAATTAATTGATCATCCAAAAAAGGATTTAATGACAATAGTGAACTCTTATGATTGATTTGTTTGTGATTAGTTAAATCATTTATTTCTTTAGAGTATACATTGTTTTGTGATATCTTAATCAGCTTAATTAATGCATTTTCCAACTCTGCACTTGTTATGGGGCCAATTACCTTGTTTTTAGAATTTTTAATATTTTCAATAAACCGTAAACAGTAGGCAGTGATTCGCTTTAGTTTAGTTAATGAAGAAAATTTTGAAAATAGTTGTAAGTCATCTAATTTTAATGATAAGTTTGCCACAACGCGTGACTCTGAAGCACTATGTTTTATTTCATGTGAAACGGGCCAAGAAGATGCATCGCTCTGTAGCCATCTTAAGCCATTTAACCAAAAACTTGGCTTTGTTGTAGAGCTGCTTTGCTTAATAACCGCATGATGTGGTAAAAAATAATTTAAACGGCTAATATCATGTTCTGCTATTTTAGTCATGTGACCTAATGTTTCATATTCATTCAGAAAATTAACGTATTCGGTTTTTATTCACTGTTGCGATTTAATTTTCGTTCTAATGAAAAAAATCGATTTAATGCGTTGTCCTTTGAATTTCATAATTCTGCTATGTCGCATTTAAGTGGAATATTAACAATAAAACGACCTGATTTGTTACGTTTAAATGTATTAATAAAATTAGTTTCGCAATATTTTTCCTCACTTGTATAATTTCTATGGTCATTTGAACATTCTTCCAATGCCCAAAATTTTGTTAATTGATCATCAAGTAAATTAGTATGATGTGATGTGTTTAAAAAGCAAAATGATTGATTTTGTTTGTGATGTAAATCACCACCTAAAATCCACCCTAAAGTGGTTTTTTGTAGAATAGGACCGTTATTACTTAACTTGTGTTGTCCAACGCATAATAATTGGAAGTAAATACCGGCTCCCAGTAAGATGTCTATTTTACCCGGCGAATTACATTTTGTATCTGCTAAACGTATATTTGGGGGGATGTTTAGTTTTGACAAAGGAAATGACATGTTTGGTAAATTATCACTCATTTCATTTAATACTAAACATGTTATGCTTGTTTTGTATTCATTTATGCGTGATTTGAAGGTAATATTAGTTTTAAAATGTATGTTTGAGATAGATTTGCTAATCCCTGATACTAATGACTGATATTTTGATTTAGTGAGGCCTAGTCGATTGCAAAGATCACTTGTGATAAAGTTCGTTTGAGATCCTCCATCGAGGAGAGCTCTACATATGTGAGATTTGCATTGATTATCGAAAACTTCGATGCTTGCTGTTGGCAATATAGTTTAAAACAAAGTTATATTATTTAAATTATGATTTGATGAATGCATTATTTGTGCAGGTATGTTACTTTCATGAGTAGCGATTTCTACACGGCGTGATTGATTTTGATGTATTTCTCTTTGGTCACCTGCATTTGTATTTTGAGTGGCATTTACATTATGTGTAATATTCGTTACTTGATTATGTTCCATATGCAATAGTGTGTTATGTTTTTTACCGCATTTTTTACACGAAGTTGATGTACATTCCCTTGTTCTATGATTTTTTCTTAAGCAGTTTAGGCATAATTGAAGACGCTTAACTTCACTAATTCGTTGATTTATTGGTAATTTTAGAAATGTTTCACATGAGAAAAGTGATGTGTTGAAATTTTACATAGTACACAATATGATTTAGATGTATTGATATATGCTTTAAAATTATTATTGTATGTTGGCTTTGAGTTTGTGTTAAATAGACCTTGATTACCTTTGTTGGATTCAAGAGAGCCCAGAAAATTACACCTATTTTCAAGGAAAGTTATGAGTTCCTGAAAGATGGGAAAATCGTTTTCTGGCTTAAATAATTCCCATTAATGCCGTGTTGCATTGTTGAATTTAGCCGAAATAATGTAAATTAATAAAATGTCTAATGTTGGCTTATCAAAGTTTTTTAGTGATTGCATAATTTTCAACACCTCATCTAAGAAATGCTGTACTTGTTGATGCGAGTCCTTTTTCATAAAATCTAAATTGAAAAGGGCTTTAATGTTATTTTTAACAATTAATTTTTTGTTCTCAAACCGTTTCGTTAACAAGTTCCAAGCAATTATATAATTATCAGAAGATACTTTTAAAGTTTTAAGTGAATGTGCGGCATCGCCTTTAACACATGATATTAAATAATAGAATTTTTGAATATTTGTTAAAGTAGGATTATTATTTACAAGTGTGTCAAATGCATCACGAAATTCTACCCAATCTTCAAATCCTCCGTTAAATGTTGCTAAGTTTATGTTAGGTAAGCTAAGTGAATTTAAAACTGCACCTGTTGCTAAATTAGATTGTGATGAACTGTTATTTTTATTCGAATAATTGTTTAAAAATCCATTAACCTTTGCAATGGTTTTGTAAAATATTTGGTCAAACTCCGCCAAATCAGCTTCATGAGAAGTTACGTCATCGGCGATGTTTGTGATAGCGATATGAATTTGTTCAAATTTGTCTAGGGATGATTTATTGCACGATAAGCGTGCTTTCAATTCAAGTATATCATTTTCAAGCACAGGCTAATTATCAGTAATGCTATCGAAAAAGTTTCTAAAGCGTGTAAAACGTGATTTTATTTGTGCTCTTTGTAATGTTAATGTTTTTAAATCAGCCATTATGCACACAAATGAAGCAATAAAGAAAGGAAAATATGTTAATGGAAATTGAACTTACACTTTTGATGACTGCTGGCAAATTTTCTCTCCCTTATATTGATCACGATGGACGATGATTGCACTTTATATTGATCACGATGGACGATGATTGCACTTTTAATTGCACAGAGTTTTTTTATTAAGCGGAACGACTTGCACTGTATTTGTTAAATAATTAATTACTGATTAAGATTGCTAACTCGCGATGTTTAATTCACTATGCACTGTATTTGTTATTTGTTTAATAATTAATTACTGAATAAAACTCGATGTTTAGTTCACTGGTTATTTTTATAATCCGGCTCGAAGGACCATGTTTAATTACGTTTTGTACTGATGTACCACATTTTATATGTTTTTGTTTCTTGATAGCTCGAAGGACCTGATTATGTTGTGTTAAATTAAACGCCGATGTTGTAACACTTAACATTTAATAACAAACTGTTAAACTTATACAAAGTTACTAATATTATGGTATGCTTTAGAGTTCATGAGAACTCTACGAAATGATTAGTAATTATGCTATGACAAGCGTGGTGCTTGTCTCGAGTCTGTAGAAGAACTACTAAAATGAATATGCTAAAGGATGTTGATTGTGTCGAGTTTACAGAAGAACTGCTAAAATGATTAGTGATTATGCTGACAAGCGTGGTGCTTGTTCGGAGTCTATATAAGAACTACTAAAATGAATATGCTAAAGGATGTTGATTGTGTCGAGTTTACAGAAGAACTGCTTTAAATGAATATTGAATTGGCCTACGCTAGCTACTACCTGAGAGAGGGTAGCAGGCGTATGGCCAATTGTAAAGAAGAAAAGACCCTTGTTGGGTTATTCCTAACCATCTTTAAGATTGCATTGTACAGATGATAAATATTATAACAATGAACTCTACTGAGAAATATGTAAATTTTAGAGGTCTAATTCTCCAGACGAGACGCCTTAACAGTCATCATATGCTTATTCCAATGCTTTACTCATGTAAATTAACAAATATGGTAAATAATAACACATTAGGTTGATAGACTTTTATATTACACTAACAACCAACAAAAAAATCACTTCAAAAAAACTGTATAAATTAGACATACAGAGCATAATATTCAACAACTGATCGAACTTTGAAAAAATGCCTTATCTGTTCACGTTATTCCTACTCAGCTCGCAAAATTTCGTCACTACGCTAGTACCGATCAACCGTTCTCCTCACTCCTGACCCTGACATCTAGACTAAACGTGATACCCACTCCAAAATATAGTATTTTCTCGAAAAACACGTCTCGTTTATATAATTTGATACTTACGCCCCCATATAGTTTAACGTCGTAACATATACCATATCATATATCATAACAACAAATACACATTTTTACACAAACTATAAACCAGCATTACATAAAATATGTAGGTCAAACGCTATGTATAAATGGTATTAAAGCCGGACCCATCTAAATTTAACGACATACACAATAGCGCGATGCTAGTAAAAAGGTAAGTTGCAGTTTCTTACCTTCTATTTGCAATCAAAATTTCTGGAGCTCTGTACCATCTTGTAGCCACATAATCTGTAAGCATTGGATCACCTTCTGAACTCCCATCTGATGTTTGTGTAAGTGACCTCGCTAGACCAAAATCAGCAATTTTACATCTAAAAAACATTTAAAGAACATTAGGCATCTTTAGTTTCGGTACAATTACTAATAAGAGGACTGCTGTATAGAGTGCTTTTCCATCCATGATTTTAAAATGACAATCTTTTTAACTGCTGGATTGATTTGGTTTTAAATTCACTTTTCAATTTATTGCACAAAGCCACGATTATACTTTACTAATATCCAATGAAATAGGTACTTAAACCTTCGACAAACATTTCAGCAGAGAAATATTCTTATATACATAATAAATAATTATTGCATGCACTGTCTTTATTACTAAACATAATCAATAAGATTATACAAACCTGCACATGCAATCTAAAAGGACATTACTTGGTTTCATGTCCCTGTGTATGACATTTCCTGAGTGAATATATTTTATTGCTTTAAGAAGCTGGTACATAATGTATCTGTTGTGAATATCTTTAAGGATATTACCTCTTTTAATAACATTGTGTAGATCTGTCTCCATATACTCAAATCCCAAATAAATGTCTCGGTTATTAGCTGCTCTGAAAAATATTCTTTATTAATAAAGATTCTCTTTTTATAAATTTACTTAACACTTAAAATAATGGTCCTGTAAACGGATCTCCAATCCCAGTCAGACAAAGTCAGATAACAGCATAGAGAACAGTCTTTGTTTATGTTGTGCTATAATAACACTCAATGGTTAATGATTTAGCCTAGTAAATTTGACGTTGCTTACTGTGTCAGAGTAGCTCGGGAAAAAAGGATGATATGACTCAGTATGGAAAAGGGTGTAAAGTCAGATATGTAAAAGTCAAAATAATCTGTATTCTCTATTATTTACAATATACCTATACAAATTTCCTAGTTTATTGATCGACCACTTTACAAAAGATGCCGAGAAAAATTGTGACAATAAAGATAACGTAGTTAACCAGCCTCAACCGTCTAAAAGGCCCAGTAGCTACACAGAATATAAACCCAGTTGTAATCGTCAAACGTTTAGAATTAAATTTTCATCATCTGACGGCGCCAAGTTGATTAGTGAAACGATCGTTAGGTCTTTTTAAAATGTATTGTGATGCGGGTTTTCCAAGTGTACTTATTCTCATATACGAATAAGTGATATTAGATATTGGTATAAGTTTTTCAATTATCTCAGGAAATGTAGGTAGCGGAAGTCTTAATATTTTATGTTCAAATATAACTAATACAACCAATGTTCATGCTAAACATTATTTTTTCAGCCTTAGAACTTTTAGATATAAATATACATAAATAAATTAGCGTAAAGGCTTTCACGCTGACCCCATTTCGATGTAGCGCATCGATTCTTTATTCTTTTCCAACGAATAATAATTAATGTATCTACTACGCAAAATTCATACGTGTATTAGACGGTAATGGAATTACAGCAGTAATGTAGCTATATGATAATATTTTTCTTTCAGTTTATAAAATTATAAAATATCAAACAAATACAATTTTTAGGGTCATAAATTATCTGTTACATATAGGTGTGATGATAAAGTTTGGAACATAGTTCATAAATGCGTTGATTCATTTTTTAAGAAAAACGCTCGGATAGGTCAATTTTATCTTTTTCATTGACAACTTATGACGTAAAAATTACACTTATAACTGTACCTATTTCTAAATGGTGACATCATCATAAGTTTTTAAAATGATAACCATTTAATTGCCGTTTCCCATAGACCTGCTTACTACTTAAATGATGATAGAAAGAAAATTGGTACCTTACATAACAATATTTTTGAAAAAATAACATTATTCACTTTAAAACATGGAAACGTAAGTTTAATGCAAAAAATATTGAACCAAGGAAAACAAATAAAATTTAGCGCAAATGTTCAAATTGTTTTCCACCTACCATTTGTAACCGTTCAAGGAAAAAGACCGAGAGTATTTATTCGGTTGTTATTCGCGATTGATATCTCGCGAATGACTTCAAGTGGATCTAAATCCGGACGATAGTGAGGTCACCATCACCTACCAAACCTAACCTAATTGCACTTTATATATCAGATTTATAATTTTATAAGATATAGAACACTTTGTATGGTTTGAAGATGAAAGGTAATCAAATACTTACTCGGCTTTAGTCCTGTTCTGCACAAAGTCCTAGATTCACGAGATCTTCGAGTCAGAACACTGTTACTACATTACTTAGTTAATTTGAAGATATCTAGGTAATAGATATGACGAATTTCCAGCTGCAGTGCCACCAGAGTTGCCTGGCCAGGTAGTGCTTTACTTTATTAAAACAAAAGAAAAATGGTGAGAGAAGCTCAGGTATTGCAAAATTTAAATGACCGTTTACTATTGCATAAATGAAAACTTAAAATATTTGAAGGTCAGGAAATTTTATGAGAAAAATATTGATCAATTTGAATTATACGGTAATATTTCTCATTTACATACTTGACAAAACATTAGAAGAAAAACCCAAAATGCTGTTATTATTATGGCAATCTCACTGATTAAAGTAGTGATTTAATTTTATTATACTGCAAGTTGGTGGAAAATTTAAGATGACGCATGCATGCTTTATCCGTTTATATTCAAAAATCACATACACAAAACTCAAAATGACTTACATCTGGGGCAGCTGAACTTCAGCGGACTCACCAGGGGCTAGACCTATACTTAAGATCTCAAGGGTCCCAATTCACCTGTTGATTGCGGAGACTGCACATGTGCACATCAGCAATCAGTGATCACGATAGGAGCTTAGTCTCTTCTCAAGAGAGATATCAGGAACTGTTGGAGAACGTGTTCGTAGATGGCAACTGGGCAAACTGCGCGCACCATGGATTATTAGAAATAATTGGCAAACAAAGGATTTGAAACTTGATGCGTTTGAAACTAGACTGCAGACGGGTATTTTAACTGATATTTCTGTGACCAGAATGTAACTGAGAGCATGCGGAAATGTCCTACATGACAGATAATTTACTTTGGAGACTGCGGTTAAAAATCTGCGGTCAGAAACTAAAGTTATTTACTCAAGATTACGTTTTAAAACTTTCACTGCCTCGGGACACAAATGATTCACTTTTCGACTTGATTTTCTCTTAAAACGGGTCATTAATTTTTGCTTAAGCCGAAATCAAATTAACTGTAGCACATAAAGACAACTATTTTAGCGATATTAGTTGCGACAGATGACATTTTAGCTCTTTTTGTCTTGTTTTTACCCGACAGAAGGCTCCACGTTTGCGTTAAGATGTTGTTTCGAAGGCAGTTCGCGGAGCACTTTACATGCCTAGCTCACGGCTGGCTTTCGCTCTCTCTTCTCCTGGCCGTATGCGCTCGATCATCGTTCTATCCCTTTCTAGTTCCATGTGTTAGAGGGAGGCAGAGAGAAAGATCTATTTTTCGAAGCGCTGAGACCTACGCCGGTGTTTGTGCTTCTCGACGGTTTTCTTACACACCATCATGACGTCGGCCTGTAATTTACCGGAAAACTGTTAAATCAGCAACGATATTTTTTCCCAAAGCGAATAGTATGCCCCTTGATGTTTTAATTTCAACGTATATTAGAGGAATGCAGTACGGGCACTGCCATGGTAATAGTCGATAGCGAATTCTCAGTAAATTATTTTGAAAGCAAAATTTGAATTGTTTTCTAGAAACAAAGTCACCTGCTATTATTTAAGCTTCCGTAGGGGTTCTCTTTAAGTCAGTAAGGAACTCACGGTGGTGTATAAAAACACAACCGTTACACATTTGGCATTGACCGATCAGAGTGTAAACACTTTGTACACTGCGCTCAAAACTATCAGGAGTAGATTGCTCCACCTCAGAGCGAAATCTTTGCTGTAGCTCCTCTAAATTATTTGGTCTGTTGAAATAAACTTTCGATTTTAAATAACCCCATAAAAAAATTCAAAGGAGTCAAGTCTGTAGAACGCGGTGGCCACTCAATTGCTTAAAAGCAAATAATCAAGAAATTATCACGAGTGTTGAAAAAAAAAGATTTTGACTTTACCGTTTGTTCAAGCTGTCAAATAGTTACATGACAAGGTATCAAAAATCACAAAATCAAGTGTTCATTACTTTATAAAAGTGAAGGAAAACCTCACTATTCTAAAGAAAACTCGTTCTAAATAAAAACGGTGAAAAATATTTCTTATTACGTTTCTTATTACGTTCTTATGTTACATTTACATTTTTTTAAGTAAATGCAATTAAAAAAAATTAATGTCAAGTACCAATATTTTTTCATCATCATTTCAGTAGTAAGCAGGTAATGGAAAAACAGCAAAAAATCTAGTTATAATATAAAAAAACTTATGCTGGCGTTATCATCCAGAAATAGGTGACGCCATAAATGTAATTTTTACGTCATAAGTTGTTATTTGAAAAGATAACATTGACCTGTCCGAGCGTGTTTCTTGAAAAATTAAATAACACATTTATGAATTATGTTCCAAACTTTATCCTCACACTGTACAGTGTGGAACAGCCAAATGGAATAAATTAGTATCTCAATTATTATTGTGCATATATAAAAAATGCCGAAATATGTCGATTTTAGATTAAAAATGACATCCTGCAACGTGAAAATTTCACCCTTACATTCAACCCCCTTCGAGTGACAGTTGCAACCCCCAAATATTTAAATAGGAAATAGGGGCTTTTGACCTCATTTATGTTTACAATGCAACACCACAAAAAAAATCAAATATTGTCTTTAAAATAATAGTTTTGATCTCTTCACTCTCTATTTAAAAATGCTATGGCAATAAAATTTATTGCATAAATTAGGTACATTTAAAAAGAGGCAATTGACCTGATTGACGCACTTCGCTACAACACACTAAAAATTTCATTCTTAATAATAAAAAAAATAATAAAAAACACATTAATCTTAATCTAGAAAAGGTTTAAAATGTATGTATGCCTTTAACATCTGGGCAGCAACCAAATTAACAGTAAAAAAAAATTAAATTCCCCTCATTGACGATCTTCGCTACAATACACTAAACAATTAATAACTAATCGCGTTTTATTCTTGATCAGTAGAGAGAAAGCAAAAACAACTTTATTGTCCTTTTTGAATGGTATCAATTTTAAAAAAAGAGAGAATAAGTTATCAACATTCACAGTTGGCAATGTTACTTTTGTATAAAACGCTTTAGCAACTTGCTGTGTGATTGTAACCGCATGACAGTAGTTGTCAGTTAACTGCAATTCAGGAACGTGGTTTATTTAACAGAAATGCATCAAATAACGGTTCTATAACTGATTGGTTACGGACACAAAACACGTTCGCAAATCGAAGTAGCTCGCCTATTTCAAGTAAAATTTTTCGATTTGCCGCCTATATCCTAAGGGACAATTAGTAAAATTGAAAAGCAATTTCTCGAGCTTGGACATACAAGGCAACTACGAAAAAAACTTCTAAATCACCGAGTAATAATTCGAAATTGGATGTAATGCTTGAGTTTGAGGAAAACCCACATACTTCCTGTCGGCAAACAGCCACAACATTAGATGTTAGCCATTCATAGATTATTCGAATATTAAAGGTACCTAAAATGTATCCCTGTCAATTGATATAAAAACAGAAGCTCACGGAAGACAATTTTCATAGAAAAACATCTTTTTGTAAACACATGATGGAAATATTAGATAACAATGTTAACCAACTGGAACATGTTTTGTTTCCTGATAAGTACTCTTTTACATTTCACGGCCATGCTAATCACCAAAAGTGTCGCTACTAGTCTAAATAAAATCCAGAATGGATGAGAGAAGAACATACCCAATACCCTGAAAAGATTAATGTTTGGGCAGGAATAGTTGTAAACCATCTCATTGGTCCTTTTTTGGCAATCTTATCCTGATCAAGCAAACCCACAAGTTCCAGCAAATGTAATATGAAGCAGGATGGAACACGAACACATTACCAAATTAATATCTGGCGTTACCTTGACTTAGTATTTACAAATCGGTGGATAGGGAGGCAAGGATCGTTAGAATGGCCAGCACGATCACCCGAGCTTACACTATTAGACTTATTATTATAGAGATATGTAAAAATTACGGTATACAAAACTAAACCACGCTATTTAACTGACTTGCGAAGAAGCTAATGATTGGGATTAGGTCGGTCACGCCTCAGATGTTGATTAACGTTAGAATCCATTTTATTTAAGATTAGGATACTGCTAAGTCGTTCACGCCATGCATTTTCAACCTTTCCTACATTAAGATTAATGTGTTTTTTATTCTTTGTTCTCATTATTAACAATTAAACCTTATTAGTTATTAATTTTTTCTGTGTTGTAGCGAAGTTCGTCAATCAGAGGAATTTTTTAACATTGGTCTAATTTTTGCAATACATTTTAAAACCATAGCATTTTCAAATAGAGAGTGAAGTGATCAAACCTATTATTTTAAAGACAATTTTTTTTGTGGTGTGTTGTAAACATAAATGCATCGTGAAATCAACGAAATTGCGAATTAAACATGATTTATTCATGTTTATTTTTATATGCAACAATTAAGTCGGTAAATCCTCAAAAAGCTAGATGTGTTTAATGTAAAAAATAGGTTATATATCCCCCTTAAAACAAGAAGGTCAATAGATAACTTAAATATATTTTTAGATGCCTGGTGGTGTTGTTTGTAATGTAGTTAATTTACCAAAATAATTCTAAAAAGGCAATGAAAAATGGAGACACCCTCTTCTTCTTTTCTTTACAAAAAGGAGCAAAAGTAAAATATTACTAGTTACCATTATTAATTTACTTTTTGTACGGTGATACTGCAGATCAGATGCAACCTAGTTTTAGATAAATCGACTGCAGATCTATCTATGAAGTTTATGCCTTATATGCACTTTAATAATATTTTTACGTTGTGGTAATTTGTTGTTGCCGAGTTAACGACATTATTGGTTCGTTGCTAGTCACATACATACGGTAAGTTTAAGATAACATTGATTTTTTTCTTCGGTTTTTCGCCTACGTTTTTTGGTCAGGTCAGGTCAAGCCATGTCAAGTCAGGTCAGGTCAGGTCAGGTCAGGTCATGCCGTTCAGGTGTCCTTGGTAGAGCGTTTTGTGCATAAACGACAAGAAAAATGTTGTGCCTTCAACTCGCAAACAAGCTGTGGGTAGTAGCTTCTTTTATTTATTTTAATGCTTGCCATTTAGGTTTGTCTGTTAATATTGCTGTGGATCTTTTTTTTTTCTTTGGTAGTTTCGAGTAGTTTCCGAGTCCCTGCCTTTGGTAGGGGCCTAACTTCTCAGGTGTTAGCAATGATCCCCAGCACGTGGTACCAATGGCTTTAGGCGTGGATGGGATTGATGATGTAGTTGCGTCACGAAAATTAGAACTTGAAGCATGTGACATACTAGTCGATGTTATTGGTGTTGAGGGTGGTGATGTTTCACGAGAACCTAAAATTGTGGCATCAGTTGCGGTACAAATTAGTGGCAATGGAGGCAGACACTCTTCTTCACAGTCATTAGGCAAAACATTGGTAGATGTAAGTTCTTCTGTATCAAATGGCTAATTTGTAATAGTTTCTCGACTTTGAGTTGAATGGGCATTTTCAGCCGGCTCTGTTCTGTCAGTTACGTAAGACGCCATGAACTCAAAGTCTAGAAAAATGTTTTCTGTGAGTGGAGATATACCCGTTTTCAAAAATCCTGACTGGTGGTGTTGTTTGTAATGTAGTTAATTTACAAAAATAATTCTAAAAAGGCAATGAAAAATGGAGATAACCTCTTCTTCTTTTCTTTACAAAAAGGAGCAAAGGGAAAGTATTACTGGGTACCATTATTAATTTACTTTTTGTACGGTGATACTTCAGATGAGAGGCAACCTAGTTTTAGATAAATCGACAGCTGATCTATCTATGAAGTTTATTACCTTATATGCACTTTGATAATATTTTTACGTTGTGGTAATTTGTTGTTGCGGAGTTAAGGACATTATTGGTTCGTCGCTGGTCACATACATACGGTAAGTTTAAACTAACATTGATTTTTTTCTTCGGTTTTTTGCCTACGTTTTTTGGTCAGGTCAGGTCAAGCCATGTCAGGTCAGGTCAGGTCAGGTCAGGTCGGGTCGGGTCGGGTCGGGTCGGGTCGGGTCGGGTCAGGTCGGGTCAGGTCGGGTCAGGTCGGGTCAGGTCGGGTCAGGTCGGGTCAGGTCGGGTCAGGTCGGGTCAGGTCGGGTCAGGTCAGGTCAGGTCAGGTCAGGTCAGGTCAGGTCAGGTCAGGTCAGGTCATGCCGTTCAGGTGTCCTTGGTAGAGCGTTTTGTGCATAAACGACAAGACAAATGCTGTGCCTTCAACCCGCAAACAAGCTGTGGGACCTGCAGCAAATAGGCGTCCTGGAGATGGAAGAACTTTAAGACGAAGTGTTGGTGCAAAATGTGAAAAAGTCTGCTTATAGAAGTCTAACTAAGTTGTTTTATCGATTTTGCTTCTATATTTCCTATATTTCTAAAATGGAAAATATCCTAAAACTTCAATGTTTGCTGTTACTATGTGAACAAAATCTTAAATTTGACTTAATTCTTAAATCTTTAATCTTGTTATAAGTTCCAAAAAAAACATAATTTAAAAAAAACGAACAGAAAAATTCCGGCTGATTTTAATATTCAATGCACTATTATTTCATTACATTTGAATTAGGTTTACATGTAACTAACGCATTCCCGCGTCACTCTCTGATTGGTCGAGAGTTACAATGCAACATCTTTAATCTAGAAATCTTGGATGAATTTTGTTACTTACTTAAAGAAATCGACAACCGACGGCACGGCAAATCTTGACGCACTTTTTGAGGCAGGTAGATACATAAAGTGCAACAAAATTAAGCATTAATATTTATTAAAAATTTTGATACAAGTTAGGTTTATATACCATTTGGTTAACAATCGTCATCTGAGTTAAATTGTCACAGACATAAAACAAAATGTTACCATCAATACACTGTTCATGGGCCCAAAGATTACAATTGGTGCACTGCAGCCACTTCTCCTTGGCATGACGGTTGCTGTATGCTTCTACACAACAAACAAAATGTATTTTTATCATCTTCATCCGAGTCTCCTGTATGTTTGTCTATTTTCTTCATTGAAGTAAAAATTGATCGATAAACATCTTTTTCCTTTTCTTTTCCAAGACATCATCTGCTCTCGTTTTTTTTTGGCAGTAGCTTCTTTTCTTTATTTTAATGCTTGCCATTCAGGTGTGCCTGTTAATATTGCTGTGGATCTTTTTTTCTTTGGTAGTTTCGAGTAGTTTCGAAGTCCCTGCCTTTGGGGGGTGTCTTAGTCAATGTCAGATTTTTGTTTGGTCGTAATTGTTTCATCTACCTTGCCTCCGTCAAGTGTCTGTTCTTCTACTACCGTTTCTTCTCTTGCGTATACCATTCCTTCGGCTTGTTCTTCTACATTCTCACTCATTTCTTGCTCATCTCTTCTCTCCTGATCCATTTCTATACTTTCTTGCTATTCACGTTCCCTTTCGTCTCCTCTGTCATGTCTGTCTTTTGACGTGGTTAGTTTTCTCCCCCCTTCGTATTTTTGTGTCTTGTTTGTACATTTTTATGTAAAATCGGCAGAATTTTATCGAGCCGGGCTTTATACGTCTGATTTGAATCGAACCCCACGTTTAGGCGACAATTTGAAATGGTATACTACCCTTATTATATGTTTTATAGTTTTATAATATTTTATGTTTTATATATATATATATATATATATATATATATATATATATATATATATATATATATATATATTATAATGCCACACGATTGTGCGACAATTTGAAATGTTATTAACGCGGTAATTAATACGTTTTCTTTATTTTATATTATTTATTTGTATAGTTTTATTATTATTTTATTGTATATCGTTAGTTTTAGGATCACCTGTATGTATATTATTAGATTAAGAATTGATTTCATGTGAATATATTTGTTTTTGATTTCAAGTTTATTTTGTATAGTATTTTAAATTAGACAATAATACACACAGTTTACACTCAATATTTATGCCCAAATTATGTAAATATTATGATTATTTTTTGTGTAATGATGAGTTTATTAATAAAAGATTAAATCTCAGGGTGTTTCTATTATTTAATTGCTTTCTGTGTTATGTGTGTAAAGTGGGTGGCCTACTCTTTGCTCCTGTTAAATTAGCAATAAACACAGATATATTTACACAAAAATATTATACTTGACCCTTAATTGATGCTACTTCGGCTGCTCAACATGTGACTTTCTTCCCAGCTAGTCGGTTCTAATTGATAAAGGGTGCCCTATGCCATTAATTTTTATATATTTTTTAATTATCCACCCCAAATAAATACGTCAAAGAATTTTAACATTTAACAAAGGTTTTATTTAAATTTTATAGAAAATTTTAGAATTTTACCTATTGGATCCTCTAGTTTAAAATTATTGACAAAGTTTTATTTATTCTGAGTGACAGGATTTGTTTTTGTTCTTGTTTTCTAATAAATATGGTCAAAAGTTAATTCTTCAGTTTTAAGTTTGACACAGTATGCGCCCCCTGTGAGATTGTTTGTAAAACACTATTTTAAGTTGGTTTAAATTTTCGCTATATATTGATGAAATATGTTTTTAAGTTCGAAACATTTATTTCTCAATGATAAATGGATCATTTATTTATATTAATGCTCATAGGAAACTTCCTTTCACGGTCATTTATATTATTTAAGTTAATTGTTTGGTACCTTTGGCGTCTTGATTGCTGTTATAGGTAATTTTGTCTTATACTACCGTACATTGACTGCTTGTGATTTCTTGGCTGGAAACATCTACGGGATTGCCTGTTTAAGTGTTGAACACATTCTATACCATGTATGCACAAAATTCACTTAAAATTCTACAATATATCTCGAAGCTAATATATGACGCGCTCTCCTCGGAGATTATCAAACAACAACCTTCTAGAATATTCTACGGAAAACGGATATTCTGCCAAGAAACTCTTGAACCCTGTATTTCCGTTTCCTCTTATAGTTCATAGCTGGCTGTCTGGAAATTATTTTCAACATTTTCATTTTGTTCCTGAGCTGCATATATTGACATCCAGTATTGTATGGAAATTTACCATTGTTTTTGTATTTGACAGGTGAGTCGAATGTTGATACCCGCCAAATTCAAATCTTTCACTTAGATGTCATTTACAAACAGAAATTCTTAAAAACTAAATATAACATTTAACTAATCTAACTTATTCAATAGATGTAAACAATTACTTTAAACAAAACCAAAAACACTTTTAATTATTCTCTCTTGCTTGAGAAGTTCTTTTAGTAACATCACAAATGTCCATTTCACTATCTATGAATATACAGAGTGTTTTCTTATACATTTTGTTTTTAAGTTATGTTATAAAAACCTGTTGACTATATTTATTTGGTTTTAAATTTAACCTCTTTTTAAACTTCAAGCTATACATACATATATTAGGTATGTAGCTTAATTACCCTTTACTAATATTGTCCCCATTATATAGGTTATATATTACCTTTCAACAATGACCTAAACGAAACATTTATTTTCAGCTTATTGATATTTCATGCATCGAGTACCAAATAACAGCAACAAAGAATATGTCTTGTAACAATATGTTGTTATTTATGGTTTTTATGTGTGTAGTGTTGTGTAATATGGACAATTTGTATTGGAATGGCTTTGGATATTCAATGACAGGACATACAATTTACTAAAAGGAGTACATTCACATCTGCAAGTATTGTTTGAAACCTTTTATGATTTCAATATATATATATATATATATATATATATATATATATATATATATATATATATATATATATATATATATATATATATATATATATATATATATATATATATATATATATATATATATGTGTGTGTGTGTGTGTGTGTGTGTGTGTGTGTGTGTGTGTGTGTGTGTGTGTGTCGGCCGCTGGGTTTAAATCAGTCTAAAACTAAATTGACACATATGATCTGACGAAAAAATGGACTGTATGCGAAAAGTAACGACTACAAATAAATCAAATGTAATACCTCGAGTCCGTATGAAGCAAACATATATACATGTATTATAAATATGATGATATGATATAACAAAGAAAAACTTACCGGTCAACTGCGGTTTGACTTCTTGGTAAATGCTTCCAGAAAGGAAAGGGATAGACTAGTTAGGATGTAAGGAATCTGGAGGCACTAACAATTCACTTAATAAAAAATATGTCGACTAACAAAACACACATATATACGTCTGCAGTTTCGAGAGGAAAAAAAAGTTAGTAATATTTCTACTAAAACTGCTTAAGACGTCTACAAAACGACTGTTCTTGGCAGCTTATCGCCCACAGGTACGATAAGATAATTTTTGAACTCCAGTTTAATTTAAAAACAATACAGGGGTTGCCATCTGTCTCTCGATAAATCAAAATAAAAATTATTCTATCCAAAACTACTATTTAAACATAATTAACGGAAATATATCGCACAGCGGCGCCAACACACCCCCCGCCCTGAAAGACTGTTTTAGAACGTACCATTGGAATTAAAACAAACAAAATAACAAATTCTAACTAAAAACTAATAAAAATAATACAAGACTAATAAGAAGTAAAAGGTCATTGGGATGGTAGTGGGGATAGTCGCACTACAGGTGTTTTGTAAACGCCAGGTTTTGTTCTGACCTTAGCGACTCTTACTACACCATCAGTACCCGGAAAAACCTCTTCGACAACGCCAACCGGCCAACGAAATGGCGGCACATTATCTTGTTTTAGTATAACTAATGTTCCGATCTCTATGGGCATGCTTGGGACATTCCACTTCTGCCTCATTTGAAGTTGCGTGAGATATTCATTGTGCCATCTTTTCCAAAATGTATGTACCATGTGGTCTATCAAATTTTTACGATCGAACAAACTCCTAGCAGCAGTCTCTTCATCAACAAGAGGCAAAGACTTTAATGGGGTAAGAGTAAGAAAATGTGCTGGAGTTAAAGGAAGTGGGTCCGAAGGGTCAGTACTAAGCCAACTAAGAGGTCTACTATTTAACAACCCCTCTATTTGTGTCAGAACAGTATTAAGTTCCTCATAGGTCAAAATTTGAGAACCAATGACTTTATAGAGTTGAGTTTTAACAGCCTTAATTTGGGACTCCCAAACTCCGGAGAAATGAGGACTCAAAGGAGGTTGAAATTTCCAAACGATTTTATTCGGAGTGAATTCGGTTTGTAGTGCGTGGTTATACGAATCCGAATTAACAAAGTTATAAAGGGCATCTAATTTATGTTTAGCCCCGATGAAGTTTGTGGCTCCGTCCGAATACAAGACTGAACATGCCCCACGACGTGACAAAAAAACGCTTAAATGCAGCCAAAAACATGTCGGTCGATAAGTCCGACACTAATTCCACATGCAGAGCTTTAGTTGCCAAACAAATAAATACACAAATGTAGGCCTTCTGACTTTTAACTCCCCTCCTTTTCCCCAAAGTTACGAAGAAAGGCCCCCCATAATCAAAACCACAATGTAAGAAGGGTTTGGCTTCTGAAACTCGTACCGCAGGGAGATCTGCCATTTTTGGAAACGTCGGCTTGGGATGTTGACGAAAGCAATGATTGCATTTTCGAAGGCGATATCTAACGGCATTTCGACCACTAGTAATCCAATACTTTTGACGTAAAATCGACAAAACCAAATGTGGTCCAGTATGCAAATTTTTTCGATGACAGTCATCAATTAGCAAATTCACAAAGTGATCGTTTCTAGGCAAGAGAAAGGGAAGCTGCCGATCGAATTCTAAACTTGAGTTACTAAGTCTACCTCCCACCCTAATTAAACCATCTTCCAAAAATGGACACAAAGGACGAAGACGGGGAGAAGACAATTTGTTCTTTTCCAACAATAAGATTTCGGAATTAAAATAATGCCGCTGAACTACTTTGATTAAACGCAGTTCAGCCGTTTCCAAATCAGAACTTGAAATAATTCCTGAGGTTTTCAGAATTCTAGAAAATCGTAAAACATAAAAAGTTGTAAGGATCAACTTACTAAAGGACGAACAACGAGAAATCAATTGATATAATGGGTGTGGCTCTACCTCCGTTGTTACCATTAAAATAACCTTTTCCTCGGGCAATTTCCCATCGGTAGCAGCAATCGAAATAATCGGCCACTGCGACACACTTAACTTCAACCATTCTGGACCTGATTTCCAAACATCTGATTTCATGAACTGTGAAGGTTGCATACCACGAGACAAGCAATCACTTATATTATCAGAACCTTCCACATGAAACCAGTTTTCCGAACTAACCAACTCTTGAATGAGTGACACTCTATTAGCTACAAACACATGCCATCTATAAGGAGGCGAAGCGATCCAACTCAAGGTCACTCTTGAATCAGACAAAGCAAATATTTGTCGTATAGTGATACGAGATTCGAGACTGCTTTTTACAAATTTCAACAATCTAGCTAATAATACGGCTGCGCACAGTTCTAATCGTGGAATTGATTGCACCTTCACAGGAGACACCTTAGTTTTAGCACAAGCCAGCGAAACCTGAACAAAACAATCTGGCGTCACTCCCTTGATGTAGACCACAGCCCCGTATGATTCTTCACAAGCATCGCAAAAACCAATCAATGTCACCTCAGAATCTGTAAAAACACCCTAATGACGAAACATTCGAAAATCTGATAGAAACGGCAATTCACTCTGGATTTTTTGCCACTGATTAAGAATTTTGCCAGTGGGAACTTCATCCCAGTCCAACTTTAGTTTCCACAGCTCCTTTACAATTCGTTTCAGCATTAAAGTAACAGGAGCCAGAAGACCAAGTGGATCAAACAATCTAGCCACAGTGGATAAAACGTTCCGTTTTGTACATATCCTGTGTTCCACATGTATAGCAAACGAAAAAACATCCTCGCTGGGAAACCACTGTAATCCCAATACTTTTAGGCTATCTAAATCGAAACTAACCACCTTTGGTGAACGTTCAGCCCGTGGAATTTCCGATAGAAGCTCCTCAGAATTTACAGCCCATTTAGTAAGCTGAAAATCGCCAGCAAAAAATAAACCAACTAATTCTTGATAAAGAACCCTTGCCTTTTCTAAACTTTCAACACTCGAAACCAAATCGTCCATATAAAAATCACGATGTACGACTTTCGAAGCTAATGGATATTTTTCCGATTCATCGTGAGCAAACTGTCTAAGTGTTCTCAACGATAAAAAAGGTGATGACTTCACGCCGAAAGTGACGGAATTTAACTGATAGGTTCGAATAGGCTCATCTTGAGAAAAGCTCCACAATATTTGTTGAAACCTTTGATGTTCAGCATTCATTCCAATTCGCAAATACATTTGACGAATGTCTGCTGTAAAGGCTACCGGAAACAAACGAAAATTGAGAAAAATATCAAGTACATCAGACTGTAATTTTGGGCCTGTGTACAACAAATCATTCAAACTAAATTCTGTCGCCGCCTTGCAAGAGGCGTCAAAAACACAACGAAGAGGAGTAGAAGTGCTTTCAGGCTTAAACACACCGTGATGCGGAATAAAATAATTAGGAAAATAAATTTATTTCGAGAGAGACATATATCCTTCTTGTAAATATTCACGAATAACAGAACTATACTGTTCCTTAAATTTTGGGAACTTATCAAACCTTTTTTCTAAACTATTAAAACGTTTTAATGCCATAGCATAAGAGTCTCCCAATTTGTCAGGACTCAATTTAAAGGGAAGTTTTACGACATATTTCCCAGAAGATTCTCTTTTGAGGGTAGACGAGTATATTTTTTCACATTCTAGATCATCGAGATGTTCGAATCTTTGAACTGGAATCTCCTCCATTTCCCAAAACTTTACCACGAGACTATTCAAGGAAGGTTCAACAGTAGTGTGAAACGAGTGAAAACTTCTGGATTCCGAAATGATCGCTGGAGCTGAACCCATAATGACGTAACCCAGTTTAGTTTTAACTGCAACAGGCATATCTACGGAGCCTGTTACCTTCTGGGAACCCAACAAACATGGGAACAATTGTGCTCCGATTATTCCGTCAATAGCACCTGGTTGGTCAAAAGTAACATCTGCTAACGGCAGCTCAAAGAAATGGTTGACAGATTCTCTATGAACCTTAAAGGCAGGCAATCTGTCAGTTATTTTCTCAACTAATAAAGCATCTAACGAATATTGAATATTGGAATCTAAAATAGACGAAATGACAACTGATGCTTTCCCTAATACCGAATTATCATTAGCACCCATGCCTTTAACAAACGAATCACAATTAGAAATTTCCAAATCCAGTTTTCTGGCCAAGTTAGCAGTCAAGAAATGTGCTTGGCTACACGAATCTAATAAGAATCTTGCTCTATAACCCCTTGACTATAACATCTTGACCAAAAATGTTTATAATCGCAGTAGATAACAAAACCGTCAACCCAAAGTCAGATGCAGATTGTAAAGTCGAACAAAATGTGGATGGGTTTAAGCTATTTTGGAGTGACACTGAGTTTTCTCCCGATTTATTACAATCTTCTAGACCAATTCTGCCAGAAATATTTTTCCTAACACTCTGTTCATTATCTGTAGATAATTTAGTATTATCATTCTGATTTTTGACAAAATGTAAAAGTGTGTGATGCTTATGTTTGCAAATTCTACAAGATACTGCACTTTTACAAGCAATAACTTTATGTTCAGCAAAACAATTAATACATAAGTATTGACGCCCTCGTGGCGCAGGTGGCTAGGTGCCAGCCTGCTAAGCGAGAGGTCCCGGGTTCGATTCCCGGGCGAGCCAATTTGACTCTGTCTGGCAAATTTTAAAAAATATTTAATGATGGGAAAAATGTGCTAATGGCCTGATGCCGCAGCCAATATTATTAAATTAAAAAAAAAACATAAGTATTGATCCTTTATAAATTTAAATCTATCTACAGGCGATTTCGACAAAAACTTATCACACAAAGTCAAAGAATGTTGTTTTACACGACAGCAAATACAATTCTTATCATTGAACTCTTTCTTATTTTCAACAAAAAATGCTTGAGATTTCGCTTTATTATTACACTGTAAAGAAACTGACTTATTCAATTTATGCAAATTCGGAGTTATGGTATAAATATGCGCTTGGTCTTTAATAAACCCTAGAACTTCCTTGTATGTGAAAATATCTGATGTTCTACGAGAGTTTTCAAAAAGACTTCTAGTTTCGACATCCATTTTAGACCAAATTAAATATGCATACGTAAAATCTAATAAGTCATCAAGTTTTAAGTTTTGCAAAGCTTTAAATGCCGTATCACACTTCTCTAAAATATTGTTTAAACTATTAGACGACGCAGATTGGGCCGGTTTCAAATCTAAAATTTGTTCCAAATAACTAGTTGCTAAAACACGACGATTTTGAAATTTTTCAACAAGAGTGTCCCAAATAATTTTGTAATTAGTACCAGTCGGAGGTAATCCCGAACAAATATTCAAAGCTTTACCTGACAACTGTCCTACCAAATAATTTACCTTGTCGACGTCAGTTAAGTCCGAGCTTTCATGAATGAGACTTTTAAAACATTCGTAAAAGACTTCCCATTCCCTAATATTACCTGAAAACCTAGGCAAACTTAACTTCGGCAACTGAGGAACAGTTTGACGTTTTTCTTTATTTTGACCCTGCGTATTCTGGTTTGAGTCAATCATTCTGCTTGCTGTTACACGCGGATCTTCAGCCATTACTAATATATGACAATATAAGTCGTCAAACGCATCTAATGCCTGAAAACTCGGCACATATTTTGAATCCAACTGTATTTGTATCTCATTAAGCGAGTCAATAATCTGCGTAAATTCATCTTTAGTTTTTTCCAACAATTTTAGCTACAAAGTTTTTTAGAGAAGCGGCATCGTTTAATTTTTTACCGAATTCGTATAATGTTTGTAAACGCAAAAAATAAGTTTCTTTTTTCGACGTTAAAATTTTCAGTTGGCGTTCTAGTACCTGTTGATCAGTCATAATTACGATTAAATTGAAAGAAAGACAATAGTTATGAACCTAATAACAAATATCAAATAAATGAATATGAAAACGAGCCAATATAAATTCGAAAAATTAAGTACAAAATTTTAATGTTTATCTTTGCACGCAAAGAAAAAACTATCTAGATAAGTACACTATAAGAGAAACGACTGGTGATAATTTACCACCAAATTATCTCCAAACGGAAAGAAACAAACCAAAAAATGTTCGCGAATCGAACCAAATATTATTCTAATCCTTCGGAAATAACCATGACTAACTCATACACCTCTAAAACTAATCAAATCCTTGATAGACAGAATGCAACCCAATATTAGTTTAAACTGTGCAAATACCTAGCGTATGTACTAAAAACTGCTCTCCTATTTACAAAAACAACTGACTCGAAGTATTTTAAACAAATTTACAAAACAACGTTGCACTCTAATATCGATTCAAACTCTAATGATCCGGCTCCGGAGGAGCAAATATTATGTGTCGGCCGCTGGGTTTAAATCAGTCTAAAACTAAATTGACACATATGATCTGACGAAAAAATGGACTGTATGCGAAAACTAACGACTACAAATAAATCAAATGTAATACCTCGAGTCCGTATGAAGCAAACATATATACATGTATTATAAATATGATGATATGATATAACAAAGAAAAACTTACCGGTCAACTGCGGTTTGACTTCTTGGTAAATGCTTCCAGAAAGGAAAGGGATAGACTAGTTAGGATGTAAGGAATCTGGAGGCACTAACAATTCACTTAATAAAAAATATGTCGACTAACAAAACACACATATATACGTCTGCAGTTTCGAGAGGAAAAAAAAGTTAGTAATATTTCTACTAAAACTGCTTAAGACGTCTACAAAACGACTGTTCTTGGCAGCTTATCGCCCACAGGTACGATAAGATAATTTTTGAACTCCAGTTTAATTTAAAAACAATACAGGGGTTGCCATCTGTCTCTCGATAAATCAAAATAAAAATTATTCTAGCCAAAACTACTATTTAAACATAATTAACGGAAATATATCGCACAGCGGCGCCAACAATATATATATATATATATATATATATATATATATATATATATATATATATATATATATATATATATATATATATATATATATATATATATATATATATATATATATATATATATATATATATATATATATATATATATATATATATATATATATATATATATATATATATATATATATATATATATATATATATATATATATATCACACCGATAGTAGGTGTATATGATTCCTTCTGGGACCACCACCCACACAGCGCATGCGCGCAGTGACGTAACAGGGTGGAGGGGGTCTAAAGTGAGATGAAGTCATCCAAGATGGCGGCTGGCAGCTGACATGTGACATTCCAAGATGGCGGTTTGCGCACGCGCAAACCAACATTGTTAGTTTTTAAGTTAGCCCCCACGTGTTTGGTTTCATGTGTCACGACAGCTACCCTGTGGCTGTGCCGACCCGACGTTCCCAGCACCTAGCTGACCTGGGGGACATCACAGTGATAGGTGACGGTTGACAGGTGGTCAGGTCAGGTCAGGTCAGGTCAGGTCAGAGGTGTGCAACTAACCTGGAAACCTGAAATGCTGGTGAGATGATTGGTCTGAGGAACGATTGTTTCGTCAACAAAGGTGGATTAATCAGAGGATGAAGGAGTGAAGAAGACTTAGGAGGATGCATGTATGATCTATAGAGATGGTTCCTTCGGAATAGAATATGACATACATTTAAAACGATTGTTTCTTTAAATAATTTCATAAAAATTCGTTAGCATGGAGAGCTGTCTGTCGTGCTAGACAGATGTCCAACACCTGTCTGACCTGTAAGACAGCTGTCTGTCATGCTAGACAACTGTCTGTCCTGCTAGACAGCTGTCTGTCCTGCTAGACAGCTGTCTGTCCTGTTAGACAGCTGTCTGTCCTACTAGACAGCTGTCTGTCCTGCTAGACAGCTGTCTCTCCTGCTAGACAGCTGTCTGTCCTGCTAGATAGCTGTCTGTCCTGATAGATAGCTGTATGTCGTTGGTTGTACCCGATTAGATTAATATGTAACTATCGAATCCTTTTCTATATCTCCCGTTTTGCACATCGTTTTCTTTTACAATCACCAACACACCATACTTATTGTCTTTCCAAGACTTACAACAAACATTTTTAAATTGTTTAAAGTCCATATCTGTCGTTGCATGGTCGTCGTAGATGTGTTTTAAATTGGTTTCGTGTTGTTTGAAGATAATCAAAACATTAGCGTTATCACGTATTTGATGTTTGGTTATTCGAGTATATGTTTGACAAAAATAGAATGAATCAATATTCTTGTCTTCCCATATTAAAGTATGCTCTCATTTTATCCTGTTTGTTACAAGCTACATCATAGAATATAAACACAGAGTTGTCCAAGGCTGCTGCAGGATCCAATATTTCATCGTTTTCACTATATGGATAATAACCAACACCTTTTGCAGTGTCCAGCACCGTAACATCTTGTATTTGGGTTGGTATAAAGACTCTGAATACACATACACGTTATCAAACTTGAACCCGTTCGGCTCAAACAGTAAACTTAACATAACATTTGTTTTACCACACCTACTTGGGCCACATATGATACATCTAACTGTGTTTGGTAAGAGAGGACTGTGCCTTCGTTGTTGTTCTGAAAATCTATCAACAACATCATCTATATTTGTAATAGGTAAGGTGGAAGCGTGTTTGGTGGTGCGCATCTTGACAAACAAAACTATATTATTCTGTACGTATAAATATATCCCTGTATTTTTGATTAAATTCGCTTACGCAAAAACAAAAATAATTTGGTTGCATTTGTCAGAACTGATTGGATATCCAACAGCCCAAATTGAATATCAAATCTTTGCACATATATGTACCAGATATCGAATCGTTTTCAGTCTGCGCTCCACCAATGTTTACCAAGTATGTAACAGTTGTAGGTACTAAGTCACATTCTTCTGCTGGAACATTTGGACCAACGGAATTCAGTGGGTCCAAATGTTCCGCCAGCTTGTTGTTGTAATAGGCAATTAACTCTTTGGTTATCTTATTTTCCAGCATTCAGTTCGAGTTAGGTAAACTAGCTGAATAAATGTTTGAAAACAAATAAAACTTGAAAGCTACACCTCAAAGCAATTAGTTGGAGTGTTACATGGCTAAGATCACTTTAAAATGATTGATATATGTTGGTTTACAAAAATTGAATGCTACTCTTTAAGACATTAGTTTGGTAAACTAGTTCAGAATGTGTACGATTGGCGTGTGATGAATTACAAACCTGAAAGCCACATGTCAAGTCAATTAGTTAGAGTGTTACATGTTTAAAATTACTCTGAAATGGCAGAGAGTGTGCTGGTTTACAAAAATTAAGAGCTACACCTCAAGACATTTAGTTTGATTTGTTAAATAAACTAACTCAGATTATGAATGTTTGAAAACAGATGATTGTCCTTCTCTTACCGCGTGTTGATTTACAAACTTGAAAGCTACACCTTAAAGCAATTAGTTGGAGTGTTACATGGCAAAGATTGTTCTGAAAAGCTGGACACGTGTTCGTTTACAAATTATCATTTGCACTTTTGCATTTCAAGACATTTAATTTGAGTTGTTACGTAAACTAGCATGAGTGTGTGAAAACATATAATTGTTCTTTTCTTAACAATAGACAATGAACTCTCTTGTCTTCTTATTTTTCATATATATATATATATATATATATATATATATATATATATATATATATATATATATATATATATATATATATATATATATATATATATATATATATATATATATATATGGTGTTACTTGTTATGTTGCTTCAGGCTTATCTAGGGGGTCTGAATTCCGGCCCTAGATGTGTTGTGACTCTAAATGTGACTTTATAGAATATTAAAGGCTGCACTTCAAGACATTTAGTTTGGTTTGTTAGGTAAACTAGCGTGAATGTGTGAAAACAAATAATTGTTGTTTTCTTAGTTTTGTACTTTATCTCTTTTTGTATTTTAAAATGAATGTTACCATACTTAAGATATATATTAAAATAATATGTTAGCAAACGAAGTGTAAGTATAAAAATTAAGTTGAATGGTTACACCAATAGGTTCCTCTAAAATGATTGACATGTAATGGCTTACAAACTTGAAAGCTATACCTCTAAATAATTAGTTTGACTGGTCACATGTAAGTAAGTAAGTAAGTATATTTGACTATAAGATTCATACAATGTGCAATACAAATAAGCTAAAGCTTGTGCTTGTACATTACACAATTTTAATAAAAATGTCAAACTATGAACTTCAAAGACTTTTGGTGAAGTGTCACTTTTCCGATTTTGTAAGAATTTTCTAATTTACTTAACTTCTGTGCGACTACAAGCATTTACACAACCATCTTGAACCTTCATCTCTCATATTTGAATAACTTCTCTCCATAATCTGCCAAGATTTGTTCATATTTACTACAAATTAGAGCACAAAAATTTTGACATTTTGCTTTGACACATGTCTAAGACTACTCTGAAATAATAGAGATGTGTTGGTCTACGAAACTTGAAGAGTGTTCTTCAAGACATTTACTTTCGGTTTGTTAGGTAAACTTGACAGCTGCCTGTGCTATCTGTCGACTTCAATAATTCTAAGAGGGTATACTTAAATTTATGATGCCAACGGCTATTACAGTACTGGTACAACATGATTGAAAATTACTGTAACCAACATGTTTTAAAAAACAAAACATGTATTTCCGAACGGTAAAACGAAGTTGGAACTGATGGATAAAATATCAAAAGACACATCTGTATTTCTCGCATATTGCAAATGGGATATATATGAGCTACCAGCGTTCAGAGATATTAATAAAGAAGTGTGGTCTGTTAAAACTGCAACAGACTTAGAAAGACCTAGATATGTGATTCTAGGATTTCAAACAGATCGGAAAGACAATGTAAGCAAGCAAAGTGACTTCTTCGATAACATCGGTATGGTAGATCTACGAATGTTCCTAAATTCAGAATGCTTTCCTTATGAATATCTGATTATGGACTTCGAGAAATCTAAATATGTTGAAGCCTACCAGATGTATACATATTTTCAAAAAAGTATTTTGTTATAAAAACATGCTAAAGCATCTCTTAAATTATGATGAGTTTAAAGATTGAGCTCTATTTGTAGTCGACTGTTAGCCCCAGGATGAGTCAATCAAGTTTTCAACGGTGGACATCAAAGCGGAGTTTATGAGCAAAGGCAATTTTCCTAATAGAACTAGAGCTTACTGTTTAGTTATTCATGATTGCGTATTTCAATATAAACCTCTAACTGGTATTGTAAGAGCCGTTATGTAATAAATTAATATGTGTCTTGTGAACCAATTCAATGAATTAATTGTTTTATTTTTAATTAAATTTTCTTTAACATGTAAGCAAGAGCTATTATGTAATAATTTAATATGTACGTCTTATTAATCCTAATAAATGAATTGTATTTAAACCAATTGTTTTATTTCTGACCTTAAACCAGATTGATAACAGGGTTACTTGTCAGAGATGTTAAAGATAACGAGAGTTTAAAGCGATGTGGTTGTTCAGATGAGGCTACCTCAAACACTTGCCTTCTGAACTAAAGAATAAGAAAAAATTTGGTTTGCACATATACCATATTTGAATTCTACTCGTTGATCCAAGTAAAATGATACCAAACATCATACCTCTACACCAATTAATAAAAAAGTTGTTTAGCGCATGCGCCAACCGCCATATTTAAATTCTACTCATCGAGATGATTACCATGATATCAAACACTATACCTCTACACCGTTTAATAAGAGTGTTGGTTTGCGACTTGCAAAACCGCAACGTCAGCAAATGATCGTGGTTCGGACTTTTTCCTCTCTTTAACATATGTGTCTAAAATACATTAAGTTACATGTTATTTTGCTTATATTTGCCTTTTTCAATATGGTTTCTTATGTGATATAGGAACAAATTCGATAAAACAAATGGCTTTTTATATCATGTAGAGTATGGATGTTAATTGCACTTGTTAATATTAAATCCATACGTAAACATTTAATATACTTTATTATTTCACTAACTGTATAAACTATATGATACATTTAACTATAAAACAATCACAGACAGCACATAACAGATAACTGACCGAGCGTGGAGAGACGTATCTTCACTGGGTCGGTTGGTAGCGAGGAGAGAGAGAGAGAGAGAGAGATCCCTGGTGTCTCTTATATAGTAGTTCTTGACAGCTTGCTGTCGAATAACGTAACGCAACGTTTAGCTGTCAAGAGAAAGATAAGGTAGTGTTGACGAAAACACTGCGGTCGGAACCACCGCCACATACTCCCCTCTCAGTGGCAACGCTATTAGTTCAAGTATCTTCGTGGAAATCGAACTCTACGTCCATGGCGTGTAGTTTGAACGGGAACGGGAACGGGAACGGGAACGGGAACTTCACTGTCACTTTCACTAGGTGTTGGACTTTCACTGTCACTTTCAGTTTCACTAGGATGTCTCCGAGGCTGGAAAGTTGTCTGTTCGTTATCACAAAGAATGAATGCGGGTTTAAGACGGTCAACAGAAATTGTCTCTTCTCCGTGTGATTTCTTGATTTTGAAGACTTTGTCAGTTCGGGATAACACTTCAAAGGGGCCGTCATAAACTGGTTCGAGGGTTTTTCGCGGAATATCAATGCGAACAAAAACAAAAGGAGCTTCCATAAGCTTAGGATGGACAAATACATTTTTTGCAGTATGATGTTTAAAAGGTACTGGTCGAAGTTTCCTTATGTCTTCTTTCAGCTGAGATATAAGTGGTGGAACATCATGAGCTTGTGTGCTGTTGAAAAAGTCGGTGGGAAGTTTGATTGATTCTCCGTAGACTATTTCAGCGGGTGTTGAGCGATATTCTGGAATTATGTACGATCTGAGTCCTAGTAACACAATTGGCAATTTAGCGACTCAGTTTTCGTCCATATGAGCTTTCAAGGCCTGTTTCAGAACTCTATGCCATCTCTCGATTACACCATTTGCTGCTGGGTGGTAAGCTGTGGTCTTGATGTGGTCTGCACCTAGTGTTTTAGTGAGGTGTGTGAAAAGGTGGCAATCGAATTGTTTACCTCTGTCTGTGGTGATGTATTGCGGAACACCGAAACGAGAGATCCAGCATGATAAAATAGTGTTCGCTACTGTTTCTCCTGTAATATCTGACAATGGAATTGCTTCGGGCCATCGAGAAAATCTGTCTATTATTGTTAACAGATAGCGTTGACCTTGTGATGCTGGTAATGGTCCCACAATGTCAACATTTATATGCGAGAATCTTCTCATGGCTGGGGTGTATTGTCCAATGGCACTGGAAGTGTGTCTCCATATCTTGACTTTCTGGCAGGGAATGCAAGTTTTAGACCAAAGAGATACATCGCGTTTCAATTTGGGCCAACAAAATCTATCCTGGACCAGATCGACTGAAGCTGATATGCCTGGGTGAGATAAATTGTGGATAGAATCGAAAATCTTTCGGCGAAATTTGAGCGGAATGAATGGGCGAAGTTTCTTTGAAGAAGAATCGCAAATAAGATTCATTCCGTTGTCAAGAGGCATGTTTTGAAATTTGTATGAGGAAGATTTAGACTGCAGAAGGTGTTTGAGTTCCTCACAAGATGACTGAGCTTGCGCAATTTCTTGGAGTGACACAGTGGAAGAAAGTGAAATTGTTTCAATGCGAGAACAATAGTCTGCGGGAATGTTTGTAGGACCTGGTATGTAGCGAATGTCTGTGGTAAATTGACCTAGGAAGTCTAAATGTCGTAGTTGCCTTGGAGATGCTTTATCGACGCGTTGTTCAAAAGCGTATGTCAAAGGTTTGTGGTCCGTATAAATGGTGAAATGGCGACCTTCTAGGGTATATCTAAAGTATTTAACTGCCTGATAAGCAGCTAGAAGTTCGCGATCGTAGGTGCTGTAAGATTTTTGGGCTGAAGTAAGCTTTTTAGAGTAGAAACCTAGGGGTTCTAGTGTTTGATCACGTAGTTGTTGGAGGGAAGCGCCTACGGCATAATCAGAAGCATCGACATGGAGAATCAGTGGTAGCGAAGAAGACGGATGAGCTATTAGTGTAGCGTTTTTAAGTGCCTCTTTCAAACGTTCGAATGCTTCTCGAGTCTGAGGAGTCCACTCGATTTTACGTTTGTCGCGTTTTTTGGGATTCTGGCAGAGGTCGAATAGTGGTTGCTGAATTTCCGCAGCACGTGGAAGAGAACGACGGTAGAAATTTATGAGACCTAGAAATCTTCTGAGTTTTTCAATGGTATCGGGAAGAGGTAGGTCGGTAATAGCTTTGATGCGTTCAGGAAGTGGAAATAATCCAGATTTATTTACACGAAAACCTAAAAATGAAATTTCGGCCACTCCGAATTCACATTTGGATGAATTGATACGGATGCCGTTGTCTTGAAGTGTCTGAAAAAGTTTTGCTAGATGCTCTTGATGTTCTTTTTCAGAGGCTGATGCAACGAGAATATCGTCAAGATAGGAGTAGGCAAAGTCAAGATGTCTTAAAATTGAATGTAAATATCTTTGAAATGTTTGTGCTGAATTACGAAGGCCAAATGGGGTTTTAACAAATTCGAATAACCCAAATGGAGTTATGACTGCTGTTTTGGGAATATCTTGAGGTGCTACTGGGATGTGATGGAAAGCGCGAATGATATCTAATTTTGAAAAAATACGTTTGCCTTCTAACTGGGCATTAAAATCCTGCAAATTTTGAATGGGATATTTGTCTGGGATTATTTTAGCGTTTAGTGCTCGGTAATCCCCACATGGTCTCCATGAGCCATTCTTTTTTTGCACCATGTGGATGGGGGCTTGACCATGGACTTTTGGAGGGTCTACAAATTCCCAAGTCCATCATGTGCTGGAATTCTAGCTTTGCTTGAGCTAGCTTTTCCGGGGGCAATCTTCTAGCTTTTGCAGTGACAGGTGGTCCTTCCGTACTTATAGTATGGAAGAACTCAACCTCTGGAAGGTTGCTAGAAGAAGTTTCCTTAAAAAGGTCAGGAAATTGTTGTAGCAATTTGAAGTACTGGTGTGTCGGGTCTACGAGATGAATTTTAGAATTAAATCCTGGTGGTGGGTTAGCACCGGCCTTAGAGAGGTTTGTCTTTGTATCGATTAAATGTCTATGTTTCATATCCACAAGTAAAGCAAACTCTGCTAGAAAATCAGCGCCTATAATTGGTTGCTTGATATCGGCAAGTGTGAAGGGCCAGCAGAACCTACGGCGTAAACCTAGATCCAAATCTAATAATTGTTCGCCATAGGTATGAATAGGGGTCCCGTTTGCAGCATACAAGGTACGTTTCGATTGAAATTTCCGTTGGTCGTGAGTGGGTGGAATAACTGAAATATCCGCTCCAGAGTCGATTAGAAATTTCATATTGGAGCGTCTATCAAAAATAAAAAGGCGGCGTGTTAGGTGGCTCTCGTCTCTTGCCGCGTGGAGGGAGTGCCTTATTAGTTTTCCGACACATGTTTTGCTTTAAAATTGCAAGGTTGGATGCAACGTTTGGCCTTGTTGCCAAATCGTTCATGATACCAACACGTGGAGGTTGAGGAATTTGCGGTTATGGAATTTCGAGAAAGCTTGGGCCTTTCTCGGGAGGTAGATCGGGAACGCGTTCGCAATTCGTTGACTGATGCTGTTAGCTTCTCTAATTGCGCTTCTAACTTAGCTAGCTTGTCGGGCTCGCGTGACTGAATTTCAGCCACGTTGTATTTATCTCCAGAAATTTCCACGATTTTGTCTGCTGTAACCGACAAATTTTCTAGAGAATCGTTGCTCAAAGCCAAAATTGAACGAACATTGACTGGTAAACGTTGTAGAAATAAAATTTTAAGGAAATTTTCTCCAATCTGACTACCGGCTAAAAACTTCATTTCGCGTAAAAGTTGCGATGGTTTTCTGTCGCCTAATTCTAATTCTGTTAAAAGTTTATTTAGTTTGCGACTATCGGACTCTTCAAATTCTAATAAAAGACGTTTCATTAGATCTGAATAGGGGGTTGATGATAATGGTTGGGTTAAAAAATCTGAAATTGACTCTGCGACATCAGGATCGAGTATAGCGAGTACATGACTGAATTTTGTCTTTTCAGAACTGATCTGCGATATATCAAACTGGGCGTCAACCTGCATTTGCCAGATTTTCACGTTACGTCTCCATATAGGAGGTAATTTTATTGCAACCCTTCCCATGATATTGCTGCTTGAAGAATCTTCGGCCATTGTGAAAAAAATCAGATAATTTTTAAATTAGAAAAGACTGACCTGTTTAGATATTCGTCTTCTGTAGGCATGAGCACGTGCGTGGAAGTTAGGCGACGTTGGCTGGAACATCAGGCTGGGCATCTTCGGCTTGCGGCACGGGGTCACCAATATGGATGTTAATTGCACTTCTTAATATTAAATCCATACGTAAACATTTAATATACTTTATTATTTCACTAACTATAAACTATATGATACATTTAACTATAAAACAATCACAGACAGCACATAACAGATAACTGACCGAGCGTGGAGAGACGTATCTTCACTGGGTCGGTTGGTAGCGAGGAGAGAGAGAGAGAGAGAGATCCCTGGTGTCTCTTATATAGTAGTTCTTGACAGCTTGCTGTCGAATAACGTAACGCAACGTTTAGCTGTCAAGAGAAACATAGGGTAGTGTTGACGAAAACACTGCGGTCGGAACCACCGCCACATAGAGTTTACCAACAATTTCTATTCCGAGCGTGTTCAGACTTGCAAAACCGCAACGTCAGCTGGTTGTTGACCTGATTTATATTATAAATCAATCTTGGCCATCTTGGATGACATCATCTCAGGTTAGACCCCTCCACCCTGTGACGTCACTGCGCGCATGCGCAATGTGGGTGGTGTAGGGTGGTGGTCTCAGACGGAATCATCTATACCTACTACCGATAACTCAAAAAATAGCGGGCCCATTTTGATTAAATTTGGTGGTTACCTTCCTCTTGCAAGTGGCTTGGATAAGTTTGTTTGCCAGTAAAATCGGCCCTGGTTTTCCCGGAAAATTTTGTGATTTCCTTAGAAAAAAATTATAGCTCCGGAAACAACAAAGCGCAACCAAATTTGATACACGAGTTTATATAATTATAGGTAAATTACCTACCAACTTTAGTACTGTAGGTTAAAATACAAAAAAGGGATAGGCATTTAAAGAAAAATTAATTGGGGTTTTCCTCAAAAGGTCAAGGTCGAGATTTAAAACGCCAAAATTGGAAACATTTAGGCGAAGAACCTGAAACTAATACGAGTTATAGAAAGAAAATGTCTCAAGAAGAATGTTTTATAAAGCCTGAAGTTTTAGCATCAACCACCATTGTCCTTCATTTTACTAAAATGTTTTCGGAAAATTCATTTCAAATAGACACTTTCTCTGATGCTTTGGCAGTAGTCTTAGGTATAGAGTTTATCGTTTAATGGTATATAATTGTTGTCGAATTTTCGTAAAAAATCAATGTATAATAATTTTTATACAAGATACGAAAAAAAAATGTATACATTAATTATAAGGTGTCTTGAGCTACATCTTAAAAAATATTTCTACAATCACAGGGTGGCCCATAAGTCGTTGGTGATACAAATTTTTTTTTTTTTAATTGAACACGCCTTATGTTATTGCATTTATGCATTTTCCATCGAAATATAATGTATCTTTGTAAGAAAAGAAATTCGAGACGCAGCAAGTGCGTTCTGGTAGCGAATTTTCAATAATTGCTTTAAATTTGAATAGTTTAACTTGCTATTAAGGTTGACCAAGAAACCAGTTTTTTGGGAACACTTTAAGTTTACTTTTGAAAATTTTTATACATTTTCAAACAATAAAATTATTTTGATAAGACATGGCACATTCTTTTTACTATATAGGTTATAGTAGTAACCAAATTTGATGCCTGCTTTCTTAAAAAAATACATATTTGCTATTAAAAACATGTTTATGAACATTCACTACCATAACGCACTTGCTACGTCCAGACTTTTTAATTCTTTGCTAGACAACTTTACACATAGGATTAAGCATATACTGTAAATATCTCGGACGTAGCGTCACTTGGTTAAAATTTTATACTGATGGTTTGATTAAATCTGATATGAGACAGCTTCTAATTTAACTGAAAATGACAGCTTTTTATTTGAAATAGAGCACTGCATAATATTTAAAATTTAGGTAGGTATCTACAACTTATCCTTGAAAATATAGTTATACCATCGTCAATAGTTGAAGAAGTCCACATGAATTTTAAGAAAAATGTTTACAAGTTTTACATGTAGTAACTACTAAAATAATGAAAATGGCAACCAAAATTTAAAAACTCAATCAAAACAATGTTCTATTTAATTACTTTATTAAAAAATCACAAAACCTAATTAGCCTACAGGTCACCCGTGTTACTCTACTGAGATCATTGGTAAAAATTCTGACCATTTCATTCATAATCCTTATCGTTCTCATTATTTGGCGGTTAGCTGTAGGTACACTCTGGACTCTTTAAACGATCCCAAAAGAGAATGTCTAGTGATTTGAGGTCTGAAGAACGAGGAGGACATTCGATAAAATCCGCTCGGCCTATAAACTTGTCTGCACGTGCCCCATCTTGCTGAAACTACATTTTTAATTAAATCTGTCTTCATTCTTCAGGCGTTGCCTAGATTACAGTGGCTATATAAAGACAGTGTGGTCATAGGCGATTCAGTCGCCATGTTTAATTTTTTTGTGCAGAGCCTTATGGGAGAAATAGGGAAATCTAAGCATTTCTATGTTAATCGTTGCATCAGTGAGAATAAATAGACAGGGGTCACAAGTAATAATGAAGAGGAAATTAGTCATGTAATATTTTAGAAAATATAAATTAAAATCTTCTTCTGGATCCCCGCAAAATTTCAACTCGACTGAAATGTCAATTGTCATATTAGTAATACCGAAGCCACAAGCAACTTATACGCTTGTACATAACATAAAAGCCTAAAAGAATGAATAAAACCCCATTGTCTTACAGATCTGACAAGCGCAAATTTACATTTCTGAAGATAAACACTAATAATTGGTCGAAGTGCCTGTGATGCCAATGGGTATAGAATCGTTTGTATAATATTTTGGATACAACTAATGTTACAAGCCATGTGCTTAAGACACAAAACTTTATCTTAAATGAGCAGTCACTGTGTGAAATCTTTAAAATAATTTATACTATTAAGGTGTAATTATTTTTCAGCAGAAATACGAGGGCAAACATGTTGGGAAGAACCGAATACGCCACTTATTCCAAGCGTGCATCTTATTTCATTAGATTCTGCATGCCTAGAATCGCCCTCAATGCATAAATCACAATAATAACTTCACAGAAAGTTACGGGACCTGGGGCGAATAGTAAATGTAAATATTTACATGGCATACATTTTTCCATGAAATTCGCAAGAATTCTGCCAATGATTCCTTTTACTGGTTATATGATGGTGATGTGAACGTAAATAAACATCTTTATTTATCTCAAAATAATACGACAATTGACATTACAGTCGATTTGAAATTTTGCGGGAATCGAGAACGAGATTTTAATTACATTTTCTAATTGAAAAGACACCAGACAATGAAATAACACATGAGTTATTTATTCATCATTATTTCTTGTGGCCCCTGTCCACTTTTTATCACTGATGCATCGATTAACACAGAAATGCTTCGATTTGCCTTTTTAGTGAATTTTCTTTAAAAAAATCCACTAATGAGGAGATCTCGACTTTTGAATTTTGAAACAATTCCTTCAAATTAGCACTAATTAGGCCCCCGAGAACACATATCGGGGGTCGGTTTCAATTTGTATATGTTTATATATATTATATATATATATATATATATATATATATATATATATATATATATATATATATATATATATATATATATATATATATATATATCACATCGATAACTCAAAAAATAACGGGCCGATTTTGATAAAATTTGGTAAGTACCTTCCTTTTGCAAGTGGCTTGGATAAGTTCGTTAACCAAGAAAATCTGCTCAGTTAAAATAGATTAAACAATGTTTTCTTTTAATTACACAGACGGATTCCCCCTATCAGTGTCAGTTCCGAGCCAGCCTTAAATGCATGAAATTTAGACCACGAAATTATAATGCATGTTTGTAAGAAAATAAATTCGGGACTCAGCAAGTGCGTTATGGTAGCGAGTTTTTATTGAATACCTCAAATTTGAATAGCTCAATTTGCTATTAACCTATAAGGTTCGTTGGCCAGGAAACTAGTTTTTTCAGGAACATTTTAAGTTTATTTTCGAATTTTTTTTACATTATCAAACAAAGTTATTTTGATGAAATATGGTACATTATTTTTACTATATATGTTATACTGGTAACCAAATCTGATGTCTGTATTCTTAAAAAAAACATATTTGCTATTTAAAACATTTTAATGAAAATTCACTAACATAACGCACTTGCTGCGTCCAGGCTTTTATCCCATAAGGTCATAAGGCTCTGTACAAATGAAAAATAAACGTGGCTTTGCTGATCCGACGTGATCGTTGACCAATCACCACTCTGGCGAACGCATGACTATACTGTCTTTATACAGTCACGGTAATTAGATGTGCCCAGTTATTAAGCAGCTCAAGTTTGTAACCATGACATTATATATATAAGCGAAGAATATTTCGTCAAATTATCAGAACTTTTTGAATTGGGGACATTTTTTGTTTAATGTTTGCATTTTTAACAATTGCGACATTCATTATTTTTATAACTCATACAAGTCTGGCAAACACGTTTCTTTGATTTTATGCATTATTTATGAAATTATTAATAGGTAAAGGGATCAGGTCTAGGATGGCTGGATTGCTATAGCAAACTGCGTATTTAAATTCAGACTAATATACTACTTATGTATTTTATTTAAAATAAGGAGTTGTCATTCTCGCTTAAATCGGCAGCTACATCATATCAGGCATAAAGTAATTAAGTTCTTAATTAAATCAATCCGCCGGGAAATTTAACTAGTAACGAGAAACAATATTCATCAATACGTACAGGCTTGTCACTTGAAAACGAAACAGGTGCGTTTTAAGGCACTTATCGTGATTTTCTTGAAAATCGCTAAAGAAAGTAAATTTTGCTCTCAGGAGGGAAGATTATTAGGCTTCTTCTCAACATTTTCACACCACTGCTTAAGAGTTGGTGTTCTGATATAAAAAGAAGCCTAAAAGTGTTCCTCCTTGAAAGCAAAATTTACGTCTTTGGGCGATTTTCAACAAACTCACTAAGACGAGCCTGTTTCGTTTTCAAACCAATGTCAATTTCTTGTCAAAACTGTAGTGGTAGAAATTTTTTAGCATCCAATTGCGATATTTTGTGTAAAATTATGATAAGTTGTATCGTGAAGCTAAGTTTAACAAAAAGGCTATGGTAGAAAAAATATCGGTAAGCGGTGAAGTTTTAACTACATGATATAAACAAAAAGTGATAGTGAAATCAGATTTTTCCGGAAGTTTTATTTTAAACATTATCTTTACTGAAATTGTACCTTATTTGCAAGCACAAACTACGTTTATTTGCATAACACATTGTAAAATTAAGATAAATAAATAAATATTATTATTATTATTATTATTATTATTATTATTAATATTATGATTATTATTATTATTATTATTATTATTATTATTATTATTATTATTATCACCTATTATTATTGTCATTATTACCACCTGTATATTTTGTTTAATCTTTATTCACTGTTTAACAAATCATTCTTAGTAAAAAAAACATGTTGAATATTAGCCACCATATCACACTTAGGTTTTTTTAGGTTTCTTTGGTTTATGTATTTTGTCATTTAACGGCGGATTTGCTCACTGTAAACTTTGGTTAGACCAGGTCAACTTCTTGTTGGTGAGCCCGACCGTTAAACCAGGTATGCTGAGTTATTTTTAATTTTTAATCAAAATTAGTGCAGTAGTTACAAGTTTGTTGTCGAGTGTTTTTTTTTAAATTATTTGTTAGTAATGAGCTAATATAATAAGTCAAAAAATAAAAGAAATTCTTATTGAAAACTTTGGAATCTGTTGCCAACTTGATAACATTTCTACTAAATCTGGTGGATTGATACTACCCCCAGTTAAGTGTGTGAATTTTCGGTCTAGTGGGCGAGTAGAAAATTAAGTAAATTTGAAAATGTATTTTATAGTTTTGCGTTCCAAATTGATTTTCATTAATCTTTAAGGATATATAATATTTAAAAAGTAAATAAAATTCAGCGGCCACTATGAATTTGTGTGTGTGTGTGTGTGTTGTTTCTTTAACGTCGGCCTATTCCCGCGACTATGGCCAATCACCGACGGCAAGGAGCAATTTCACCTCACTATCCTGGAAATTTTGCCGAACCCCTGTCTTTCTGTGAGGAGGGTAGGGATCTTTAATATGCCCAAGATTGCATGGGCACGGGACCGACGGCTTTACGCTCCCTCCGAAGGGAGGAACGTGCAGACATTGAACTTGCTCAAATACAATGCCAGAGCCTCGGTTGATGTTAATGTTACAGTTTGTACTGAAAAAGTGAAAGGAGAACCCTGTATGAATTAGTAAAATACATAAAATATATTAATCGCAGAAATATAATTCGAACACTGGAACGAATTTTGTTATTTATTTGTGGAGCACACTATAAAATTTGAATACATAACATATACTGACACTTATTCCTTATAGTAACCAAAGTCGCCTGGCAAACCCAAGAGCAGGACTTATACATATCTGATACTATGTTGTAGTTGCAGTCGTCTAGAGTAGCATTGTGTTATAATACATAAAATGTTCTTTTATATTATTGCGTTTTGTTTGGTTTTTTTTAATTCTTGTTTTCATTTTCAATGAAATTCTAGGGATTTAAAATAAAAGTTACACAAAATCCTTTACAAAAATATTTTCTAATAAAAGAAATTAAAATAATTTTTGGTTGGTTGATGTTAGCTGGTAGATACCTAGTCAATGTTTTTCACAACTGACATTTTAATGTAATAAAAATTGCAGTGGCCTTGAAATTTATTTGTCTACAGCCATTTTCAAGTTATTAGCGATAGTAGTAGTAGATCGCTAGTCGTACATTTATATTGGCCATCCACCATCTAAACTGTTTGTAACACTGGTGCTGAGCAATTTTAAATAGGCTGCAGTAAAACCCACTTTACCACACTCAGCTGTGGTAAAGTTGGTTTTAATAAAGTCGTTACCTATTAGGCACCTACCTACTTAGTCTTAACTATATGAAGCTATTCTTATTGTGTATTCAGTCTCAAAGCAATCTGGCAAAATTAAGTTATATTATACCTAATAATTAATAATTTGACTTGCAGAATATGCACTGATTATTCTAGTTTAACTGCTTACTAAATTTAAAGCACTTAACGCTGCCCATGAATAATACATTATTGGGTTAGTACTTACCTGTGGATACTGTGAAGTCTAACGATATTAGGATGTTTTTTAAAAGACTGAAGAAACACAATTTCTCTAAAAGTCCTTTGAGCATCAGTTTGGTTTCTAAAAGCATCAAATATTTTTTTGACCGCTACAGTCTCTTTGGTTTTTCTATCAATTGCTTTCCATACAATACCATAAGCACCTTTGCCAAGTCTCTTCTGTATATCAAATCTTTTCATTATATGCTCGTCAATTTCTGACATTTTATCTTTTGGTTGGGCCATGTTTGGCTATTTATATTTCCCTATTCAAATACTTATACAAATAAAATTAATAAAAGTAGTAAACTGTGTATTAAAAATATTCTTGTAAAGTTCTTCTGACCATTTTCATGTCAGTAGTGTCAGTGGTTGATTTGTCATTTTAAATCTGAAAAATTACGTTACTATAGTTAAATATAAGCTATGTCCAACTGCACTTCAAAATATCTTACGGTTAATTTCTCAGTCTTCTTTATATGTTTCTTTGAGTCACCTAGTTGTTTCTGCTCTGACGTGCTTCACACAATATTGTTGAGTAACTGACTCATCGTCTACATTATACTGTTGTATATATTATAAAAATAAGTTACCTTTATAAATATATTGGGTTACCTGGGTAACAATCAATTCCAAATATCAACGCGCGTTGTCATTTAAAATAAGATAATTGAGTAAATTGTAAAATCTATCCTATTTGTGCTGCCATCTCTTATAGCTTGTCGCAGAACATGCCATACTCTGTTACTCGATCAGCCTAACCTTTGACTATATATCCGTAGGTAGATAGTTAAAGGTCCTAACATAATAATCACATTGACCTTTTGGTTAGTCAATGAGAGGTGGAAAGCGTGAAAAGAAAACTTACATTGTAAAACTATATCCGTCATACAACATAGATGTCACCCTAGAGGACTAGATCATTTTATTTATCCCACCTGAATAAAAAGTTGAGAAAGTGATACGATCTGATCTGTAAAAAGTAAAAAGAATTAATTTTGCACCGAGACAGGGATGAGTTTTCGAGTTTATAAAGATGCCACATTGTCTTGACTGGGGATTATCATAGTGTTGTCACATAAGTAACTAAGGCAACTGTGTTTCTGTTTAGTTTAGTTATTAGCTTTATTGAGTGAAGTACTCAGTTTAAAATATGTTTTGATTATTCAATTTACTCAGTGGCGTAGCTAAAAATTGAGTAGGCCCTTTAGCAAGAGCCAAATGGTTGGCCCCTTGAGGAATTCGAAATCAAAGTAAACAGACCAGCTTATCATTTTCTATTCATTTATTCTAACGAAAAAAATCGTAGTGTCACAAGAAATCAAGAATAAAATCAAAAAACCATTTCCAACAAAAATAGAAATGAAAACAAAAAACGTAACAATAGTTATTATAACAGTGTTTGCCATTTAAAAATTAAAAAAGATTTCTTTCTACCTTTTTTTCGGCATTAATTAGTTTGTCAATTTTTTGAGATAATCTAAGATTTTTCGACATTTTTTTTTCTGTGGACGTTATTGTTAAATCTGTCTACCTCTCTTGAAACATTGAGTTGCGTATATAGTTTTTTATTAATTTTAATTATGAAAATCTTCTTTCAGCTGATGCTACTGTAACAGGTACTGTTAGAAATAGCAAACAAGCGGTAATAACTTCGGAGAAATTAGAAGACGCGCTACTGGATTCAATTACAATTAATTCAGTGAATTCTTCGATGCTTTGGAGTTTTGTGATTTCTGGACCGAGGCAGAGTTTCAAAGAAATTAGTGCTCCAGTGTTTTGCTTTTCAAAATCTCTTCTGGAAGAGAAATTATATTATTTGGTTGCAAAATTTCGAATAATTTCGAAATATATAGGTTGTTGTTTGAAAGCTTGTGCTACTCTGGCGTTGAAGATTTGAGCAGGAGCCAGTCATAGTTAGTCATTTGTATTTATTTTAAACAGGCCTTTAAACCGTTGTGTAGTCTGTGATATGAATATATCTAAAATTGGTATAAGATATTATTTTAAAATAATTGTCGGAATCGTCATTTTTTTCGTCTTGTACCATTTCATTAAAAAAAGTTTGACTTTTCTTCGCATTTTGTTTTTAAAAATGGTGCGACTTTCCACTGTTTTCTGATTTCTTCGGAATTATTTTTTAACGCATCTAATGATTGCGAGTTTCTCATTTCCGTTAAATTTTTAACAAGGTTTTCGAGAAAAATTGTCGTTTATTGTAAATCAAAAGTAGAGCATTGCAATGCTTTTGACAAAGGAGTAACAATTTTAAATAGATTAGTGAAGATATTTACTAACAATATAAATTCAAAATTTTCAGGTATTTTAATTATACGTTGGCATTTGTCACATTCGTTTCTCTTTGTTGGTATTAAATTTATAGGACATCAAGTTTTCATTACTGTTATACTTTATAATAGTGTGTTTTTGCTGCAAGTAGTGCATCATTTCTGGAAGACCATCTGGCAGGGCAAACTCTTTAAAGAGTAATTTTAACCTTTTCTGACCAGATGCATTTAGGAGCGTCATTCGGTTTATGCTATTTCCAAAAAAATGTGTAAATTCTTTCCAAGTCATCAAAAAGTACTGAAATTTCTGAAATATTTTTGGCAGCATCGTTTGAAATCAAGTTAAATGAGTGACCTACGTAGTAAACATAATCAGTATTCGGAGAAAAATCTTTTATTAATGTCCATTTGAGGTTCCATCTGCAACTGCTTTAAATCCTAAAAAGATTGGCGTATTTTAATTTTAATTGGACCAGCGGAGGTTTGTCCATAAGTGCTGTGGTGCTGTAGGTCAACCAAAAATTCGACAATATTATTCACAATTGGATGAAACGATGAAACCATTAAAATCCTAATTTATTGTCAGGAAATATATAGGTTGTTGTTTGAAAGCTTGTGCTACTCTGGCGTTGAAGATTTGAGCAGGAGCCAGTCATAGTTAGTCATTTGTATATTGAAATAATACAAGTCTCCTAGGCCGGTCAAAGAAATCGTTGTCTAACATCGTTGTTCTGGCATCCTTGATCGAGCTGTTCGGTGGGCACCGCTGGCCAAATGTACGCTAGAAAAGAGCTGTATATTTCGCAATCGTTTGAGTTTCATTTAGCAAGAATGCCTCTGTATCTGTATAGTGTATATTATATGCATATTATCGTATTCTTCGTAGGAGTTTCCTGTTTGTATGTCGTGTTAAAATGGATGTAATGTTTGAGTTAGGTAACACTAAGTTTTGTAAACTTAGTTACCAGGAACAATTAGCAAGAAAATTTAACGTAGATATAGAGGCTGTTCCTTAATGCTATGCGAATGTTTAAGGGTGTTAATATACATGAAAAATTAATTATGGTTTGAAGTAAGGCATATAATATACAGATCACTTTTTTCATTTTGTTTATAAGTCATTAGGTACTACATTGGTTTTCTTTTATTTTTTGTTTTCCCTCTTGTATTTTAGTTAGTAATTTAGTTATATATATATATATATATATATATATATATATATATACATATATATATATATATATATATATATATATATATATATATATATATATATATATATATATATATATATATACTTATATATATATATATATACATTATACATTATTGTACATAATTTTGCATTATATCGGTATTTTTTGTGTTTGGGAGACATTGTAAAGGCTAAAATTTGGATTTATAAACTGGTTTTGTGTTTTTGAGGCACTGTTGCCCTTTTTTTTTGTAGACACTGGGATGAGGTTGGGACATTTGAATATAAGGTCGGTGTTTACGGGCTTTAATGAGCTTAAAATGATGATTGAAAATCAAAAGTTTGATATTATGTTGTTGACTGAGACGTGGCTGTCTGATGATGTGGTGTCGGACCCTTTCCAGGTTTCATGTTACAGCCTCTACAGGATGGACAGACTTACCAGGGGCGGCGGTGTACTCGTCTGCGCTAGAAATTGTCGGGTGATGGAAGTAGATTACAAAGTAAGTTGTTCTTTTGATTATTTATTTTTTGCACTTACACTAAAACGTAGGTCTTATCGCATTGGAGTGTTTTATCGGCCAAAACTAATTGAAATTTATTTGTCAATGATGTTCATAACATCCTTGGTGTGGTTTATCCCAGGGTCGATGAATTTATTTGTGCTGGGGACTTTAACGTTAATATTCTCAATGTCGGTAACCCTTTATCTGATTGTTTTGATTGTTTTAACTTTACTCAACTTATTAATGAACCTACTAGGATTTCCAATACTACTAGCACTCTATTGGACCCTATATTTATTACTGATAAAAATATTGTGGTCGAGGCTGGCTGCATATCGGCGGATAGTATATCCGACCATCATGCTGTTTTTTTGTGTGGTGAAAACTCAAAAGATACCTTTCCAACCCAAGATTGTGACTTATCTAGATTTTCGAAACTTTGATTTTATATTATTTAATCGTGATTTGCAGTCATTGAAATGGCAGAATTTGATACGTGAACCTAGCATTGAGATGAAGATTGAACTGTTCAACTCTTTTGTATGGCAGTTGTTTAACATCCATGCTCCTTTGGGGCAGGTTAAAGTGACTAAACCCAGAGCTCCCTGGTTCTCTAATAATATTAGCTTTCATATGAAACTCAGAGATACAGCGCTCCATGAATTTAAGAGATCGGGGAATGGTTACGATTGGGAGAAATAGAGAAGGTTGAGAAACACCGTGGTGGCGATGGCCAGGCGCGGTAAACCTGACTATCTTGATTCCTTGCGTGCCCGTGGAGATTTTCGCCAGCTCTGGAGTGGCCTGAGTGATATGAGCGTGTCATCAAAACCGAGGGTTGGTTTGCCTGAGCATCTGTCGGATCCGGGTGAAATCGGACGGTACTTTAGTACATATGTACAGAACACAACCGACTGTAGCTTACTTGCTAATTAATACGGTAGCCATGTTTACAATACTGACAGCAGGTTCAATTTTGCTCTGGCAACCGTTGATAAAGTTAATAAAGCTCTTAATAGCATTAAATCTAACGCTTATGAAATTGACAAAATATCTGCGGCGATGATAAGGTACTGTAGTCCATTTATTGACATCTATGTTACTCACATTATCAACCACTGTATTGAAACTAGCTATTTCCCATCCTCCTGGAAGACTTCAATAGGTATACTGCTGGCAAAGAATTCAATGCCGAGTGACTTTTCTGATCTCCCAATTTTCAGTATACTGCCCGTGCTCTCCAAGATCTTTGAAAAGGTTCTGTATAAGCAATTATACAGATACGTTAATGATAACAATATACTGCCTCACTTACAGCGTGGCTTTCGGAGTGGCTTTAATAGATATGTGGCACTCATCAACGTTGTTGACAGTATAATATCTGCAGTTGATAACGGTAAGTGTTCTCTTCTTGTGCTGCTTGACTACTCAGAGGCGTCCGATACTATAAATCACGGGCTGTTGTTGTCTAAGTTAAGATATTATGGCTTCTATAATGATTCTCATAGACTGATCGAGTATTATCTTGATAACCGCTCGCAGTTGATGTTTTCTAATGGCAGATGGTCTGATGGGGTGACCATTCTTTCGGGTCTACCACATGGTTTCGTTTTGGGACCTCTACTTTTTTGGTGTATATATGTAGCATACTGCAGTCTCTTCAGCACTGTCGAGTTCAAGCCTTTGCTGACGATACACAGCTACAGTGTGATTTTGATAGCATATATTCTTTTCGCGCGTCGGAGGTCATTAACTCCGAGCTTCTGCGGTTGAGAGACTTTTCGGAGGGGCATGGATTGAAACTAAATCCTCTTAAATGGAAAGTGATTATATGTGGTAGCAAAAGAGATGTGAGCAACTCTACGAACATGTTGAATATTATGATTGATGGTACCAGTCTTGATTTTGTGCGCTCCACCGTGAACTTGGGCATTACTCTCGATAGGCAGCAAGAAAAAAGGATGCTTCAGAGGAGCTTTATTTTATTAAAATTATTGTACAGTAACATACATATATTAAACACACAATTACGTGAAAACCTTTGTGAGACATTTTGATGTCTAGTTTTAATTATTGTGATCTGGTTTACAGACATTGCATTGATGTGAGGGATAGGAATCGTATACAGGTAGTCCAGAATTCGTGTTCGCGATTTATATTTGGAATGCGTGGTAGGGATCATGTGTCACATACTTATAGGAAGTTGGGTTGGTTAAGAATGGCTAATAGAAGAAAACTACATCTTGGAAAATTGGTTTTGGCCATGATTAATGGTCGCTCATCACCATCTTCTTTGAAGGAAAAATTCTCCTCCAGATGTGGGGCTCATGACGTCAATATTCGTTACCTCGTGCATATTTGAGTCTCACCGACAGTGCATTCAAGAATACGTTTAAGAGGTATTTGCTCTCCCAGCAATATTAGTGGTATAGATAATGCGAACAATATTAGTAGTACTAATAGATTCTTCATTTGTAAAGGCTACTGCATGCGATGTGAGTGTGGTTGGTGGTATTGTATTGTAGTGGATCATATACCTGCTCACGTTGCACTATTGCATGAGGGAACCTTATGCTTGAGTAGATTAGCCAAGGGCTAGACTTTGCCATGGGGTTCCACCTTAGCTTATCTTAGATTAGCTTGTGTTGTGGATTTTAATTAATTTGTAGTAAATTCTTGTTTTTTATTGTATTTAATAAAGTCTATTAATAATAGTTATAATAATAATAATAATAATAATAATAATAATAATAATAATAATAATAATAATAATAATAATAATAATAATAATAATAATAATAATAATAATAATAATAATAATAATAATAATCATAATAATAATAATAATAATAGTTTGCTTTATAAACTATGGTCCAAAAATGTTCCGTTAGGAAAATACAGGCTGTTAAAGTTTTAGAGATGCAAATAAATTAATATTTTCGAAACCGCTTCAGATATTTTAGTGATATTTAGTACGGAGAGACAGCTAATATGCATTTTTCTTCAATAGAAACATAATTTTCAGCTTTAATAGTGGCGTGCGTCGGGTACGACCGACCATTTTGAATGAAAAATAGTACGCGAATCGCCAATAATTTTTTTTCAACTGAAAAACATTTTTGAATTCTCCGTTTAATTTTAAACATAAGAGATCTCTTGACTTGGTTTACTGAGATACGCTGTTTTTGAGTAAAAAATAAAAACTGTTATATTGTCCGAGAAAATCAATGTAGGTAATTATTGTACCGTAAAATTTTCAGTTTTCTTAAGTGATCATTTTATTTATTGTTACATTTTTTCATGCAACACACCCAAAACTCTTAGGCACCAGCCGCCAATGAATTTGACTATTATTATTATTTTCAATTATGACAACATATCGAAAAATTTGGCAGAGCTTATAAATTTTTGTTGTGTGGGGCCCTCTGGTAGGTGGGCCCTATATCATTGATACAGCGGTTGCTACACCCCTGTATTTACCCCCTGTAGGATATAGGTATACTCAGATTGTGCGTCTAAAAAAAAAAGGAAATACTGGTTGCGCCTTTTATATCCTAGAATACCAACATAAACAACTAATAAAACTAGACAGTAAACTATCAGTATACTCTGCGGAAATCATAGCTTTAATTGAAGCTATAAATTATATAAAACAACATTTCAGAAAAGAAGTGATCATATTTACTGATAGTAAGAGTTTCCTGCAAAAAACACAGAACATTTCACACAAGTGTAGCTACTTCTTTTTCAAACTAATCTGTCATATACCTAGGTCTTGGAGTTGTTATCAAAGGATACACAAATATCGTATTGGTGCGTGGATTAATGCTCACCGTAGGATTGACAACAAAGAGGTGGCTGAGTACCTACTATGTGCCATAATTCAAATTTCTAAGTTAAAAGAAAAAAGTCTGGACGCAGCAGGTGCGTTATAATAGTGAATTTTCATAACAATCTTCTTATTTCCAAATATGTCCCTTGTATAAGAAAGACAATTTGGTAGAAGTATAGAATTTATAGTAGAAACCACGTAATTTTATTGTTTGAAAAAATATCAAAAGTAGGTATAGATGGTTCCTTCTGGAACCTCCACCCAGCCACTGCGCGTGCGCGCAGCGTCGTCAGAGTGACGTCACTGGGTGGGGGACCAATAGGGAGCAAACCTGAGGTAACGTAATCCAAGATGGCGTCCAAAATGGCCGCCCGGAAATGAAAAACCTGGGAATTTTAAATTTTTAAACGACAAGTGGCACGACCTGAGAAAATAAGAGGACCGCCATTTTGATTTTCAGAGAAATGACGGAGGTAAAGATGGCGGTTTGTGCATGCGCAAACCAAATTTGTTATTAGGTGGTGTATAGGCATAGTGTATGATGTCATGTTACTCGTCACGACAAGTAGAATGCAGTGCCGACGATGGGAGCTGCAATGGCTGCGCCCCCGTGGCCAGGACCGAGATCGGGATCCAGGTCCAGATCTAGATCTAGATCTAGATCTAGATTTAGATTTAGATTTAGATTTAGATTTAGATTTAGATTTAGATTTAGATTTGGATTTGGATTTGGATTTGGATTTGGATTTGGATTTGGATTTGGATTTGGATTTGGATTTGGATTTGGATTTGGATTTGGATTTGGATTTGGATTTGGATTTGGATTTGGATTTGGATTTGGATTTGGATTTGGATTTGGATTTGGATTTGGAATTGGAATTGGATCTGGATCTGGATCTGGATCTGGATCTGGATCTGGATCTGGATCTGGATCTGGATCTGGATCTGGATCTGGATCTGGATCTGGATCTGGATCTGGATCTGGATCTGGATCTGGATCTGGATCTGGATCTGGATCTGGATCTGGATCTGGATCTGGATCTGGATCTGGATCTGGATCTGGATCTGGATCTGGATCTGGATCTGGATCTGGATCTGGATCTGGATCTGGATCTGGATCTGGATCTGGATCTGGATCTGGATCTGGATCTGGATCTGGATTTGGATTTGGATTTGGATTTGGATTTGGATTTGGACTGGGATTCGGATTCGGATTCGGATTCGGATTTGGACTGGGATTCGGATTCGGATTCGGATTCGGATTCGGATTGGGATTGGGATTGGGATTGGGATTGGGATTCGGATTCGGATTCGGATTCGGATTCGATTTCGGATTCGGATTCGGATTCGGATTCGGATTGGGATTGGGATTCGGATTCGGATTCGGATTCGGATTCGGATTCAGATTCGGATTCCGATTCGGATTCAGATTCGGATTCAGATTCCGATTCAGATTCAGATTCAGATTCAGATTCCGATTCGGATTCGGATTCGGATTCGGATTCGGATTCGGATTCGGATTTGGACTGGGATTCGGATTCGGATTTGGACTGGGATTCGGATTCGGATTCGGATTCGGATTCGGATTCGGATTCGGATTCGGATTCGGATTCGGATTCGGATTCGGATTCGGATTCGGATTCGGATTCGGATTCGGATTCGGATTCGGATTCGGATTCGGATTCGGATTCGGATTCGGATTCGGATTCGGATTCGGATTCGGATTCGGATTCGGATTCGGATTCGGATTCGGATTCGGATTCGGATTCGGATTCGGATTCGGATTCGGATTCGGATTCGGATTCGGATTCGGATTCGGATTCGGATTCGGATTCGGATTCGGATTCGGATTCGGATTCGGATTCGGATTCGGATTCGGATTCGGATTCGGATTCGGATTCGGATTCGGATTCGGATTCGGATTCGGATTCGGATTCGGATTCGGATTCGGATTCGGATTCTGATTCTGATTCTGATTCAGATTCAGATTCAGATTCAGATTCAGATTCAGATTCAGATTCAGATTCAGATTCAGATTCAGATTCAGATTCAGATTCAGATTCAGATTCAGATTCAGATTCAGATTCAGATTCAGATTCAGATTCAGATTTAGATTTAGATTTAGATTTAGATTTAGATTTAGATTTAGATTTAGATTTAGATTTAGATTTAGATTTAGATTATGGCAACTATCGCATGCGCGAAGCAACTTTTTTATTAAGTAGTGTAGAGGTATGATGTTTGGTGTCATGTTAATCGTCTTGATGAGTAGAATTCAAGAATAGTATAGACGCATGCGCAAACCTAACTTTTTTAGTTTTCGGTTTCGATGGCTGATGTTTGGCAAAATGTTACTCATCTTCAGATTTAGCCTTGAGAAAAATTCACGAGTAAACAACTTTTGATGGCTGTGGTTTTACTCCTTAAGCACGAACTCGAGTAAACAAGCTCCGGATGTTTGCGGTTTTACTTCAGATTTAGCCTTGAGAGAAATTCACGAGTGAGCATTTTATGCATTATTTCAACTCTGGAATTTTGGAGTAAACAACAATTGGATGTTGTGGTTTTTCACCCTTGTTAGTTTGAACAGAAGCAGTCGAAAAATCATTTTGTAGCGTTGTGTTAAATTAGAAACATGTCGTACAACAGTGATCTGCAGTATGGAGTTAAAAGCAAAATATCTAACGAAGCGAGTGACTTAAAACAGCGTTGGTGTTGAAAATACAAGAGCAAACATATATAGACAAACGTGATTCAGAAGGTGAAGACTTTCAAAGAAACGGGAAAGATGTCGTTTTATTTGGGAAGCAGACACCAACGCGTTAACGTCATGGAGGAGATTATGTTGAAATACATTAATATTATAGAAGACTCATCTAAAGTGAATCAAAAATTTGGTATACACGCAAAGAAGCTTGTGTTTAAGATTAAACTTCCTGAAAATATTAATAACGTATTTAAAGGGTTTGAAGACGTTATAACAGCCGTCAGAGATTATATTGTTCGACCTGTATCTAGAGACTGTTATTTTGGTTTTCAATGTGCTCTGTTAAGCAAGCCAGGCCAATTTGGTTCTGTCTTTCAGAAAAATATAAAATACAACATATAAAGATTTGTGGGACGCCATCGATAATATGCTTCTTGGAAACAGCTACTCCAACGACAATAATAATGACCTACCATCTGCAATATTTAGTTTTATAGGAACTGAGGTGCATAAAACAACTACATAAGTTTCATTTTTATATTTATTAGTTAAGTAACATTAATTAAGACGTGTGAAAACATACATTAACAAATACGGTTTTAAGTAAAGAAAACGGAGGTAGTGCCAACGTGTATAAACTGTTGTTCATGTACCCTTAAGCTCATTCAAAAATGAGTTTCTTAGAGACAAGTCGTGTTTCAGTTTGCTTTAGAGTATCCAAGTGTTTCAATTAAAATGGCTGCATTAAGTGATGTGTGTTACAAGAAAATTAAAGGCAACTTCTGGTATGGCTTATTTAGAGACTTTCAATTAATTATCGATAAGAATACTGGTTATTTCAATGCAACAAAATTGTGTAAAAGTGGTGAGAAAAGATTGAGACATTGGTTGGACAATAATAAAAGTAAAGAGCTGGTTACCTATGACAACAACAAGCTAGTGTCACATTTAGTGTCTCATCTAGGGGGGGTAGGATTCCGGCCCCCTAGATGAGCCGAAAACAACATCTCAATTAACACCAATAACCGCTACATACTTGGTGGACTTTGGTGGAACACAAGCTGAAAACAACTCGATATCTGGTACATATTTGTGTAAAGATTTGATATTAAATTTGGCCTGTTGGATATCCACTCGCTTCTATAAAAAGTGTAACCAAATTATTTTTGATTTTTTCGTAAGCGAATTTAATCAAAAATACAAGGACAACCTTAAAGAAATTGAAGTCACATTAATGGAGATAGATGATGAAATGCAGCGCATGCGAGAAACAAATGCCAAAGTTACAGAACATCTTGTATATCCCCAAAACCAAGTAACCCAGGAAACATGTCTTTTTGGTTTCCTATCATAAAAGAGAAAGACGCCACCTATCCATATCACGCTGTAAGATATCAAAAGGAAAACTTCAGAAGAGCGGTCAAGAACCAACAACTTTAAAAACAAACATCCCGACTCTGAAGTAGTAGCAAACATGCTGTATGATCCAAATTCTGTAAATCTCTTTAATGCAATAAAGACTGAAGTGAAATACCTTAAGACGAATAGAAACGACCTACATATAGCAGATGTACCGCAGGAGAAGTTTATTCAGGATATTGTTGATTTACAACATAATGTTTAATTGTATTAGCCTATGTATATGTTATAGGAAAAAATAATAATTTTAACAAATTTTATTATTTTATTTTAAGTACATTAATACATTAAATATAAACTTATTTAACATCGTCTGAATTTATACAAGAATTATGAGATTTATCAAAACTCAACCATTTTACATAGAGGCTCTTGCCTTTCCTCGTCAAGATTCGTTCTACCAGATATATGTCTGTTTGTTTGGTTTTTAGTGAATTTTCTTAATAAAAAATCACTAATGAGGAGATCCCGACTTTTGAATTTTGAAAATATTTCTTCAAATGAGCGCTAATTAGGCCCCCCAGAACACATATCCGGGGTCAGTTTCAATTTTTATATGTTTGTATATATATATATATATATATATATATATATATATATATATATATATATATATATATATATATATATATATATATATATATATATATATGTATATGTATCACACCGATAACAAAAAATAAAGGGCCGATTTTGATTAAATTTGGTGAATAAATTCCTTTTGCAAATGGCTTGGATAAGTTCGTCAGCCAGGAAAGTCTGCTCAGGTTTACCCGAAAAATTTTGTGTTTTCTTTCGAAAAACATTTATATCTCCGGAATTAACAAAGTAAGGGCAACCAAATTTGGTACGCGGGTTTATATCCTTATAGGTAAGTTACCTACCATAATTTAGCTATGTAGGTCAAAAGAGAAAAAGTTATAGGCATTTAAAGAAAAATAAATTTGGGTTTTCCTCAAAACGTCAAAGTTGCGATTTAAAACGTCAAAATAACTTAAATCTAATACGGGCTATGGAAATCAAATATCCCAAGAAGAATGTTTTACAAACCCTGAAGTCTTAGTTTCAACCCTCATTGTCCTGTTTCCATAAAATTCATTTCAAATAGACCCTTTCTCTGATGCTTGGCAGTAGTCTTAGCTATAGAGTTTATCGTTTAATGGTATATAATTTTTGTCGAATTTTCGTAAAAAAAAATATTTTTTAATCAAACACGCCTTATGTTATTGCATTTTCCATCGAAATATAATGCATGTTTGTAAGAAAAGAAAATCTGGATGCAGCAAGTGCGTTATGGTAGCGAATTTTGATCAAATGTTTCATATTTGAACAGCTCAATTTGCTATAAACCTATAAGGTTGACCAAGAGACGTGTTTTTTCGGGAACATTTTAAGTTAACTTTTGGAAATTTTTGTACATTTTCACACAATTAAGTTATTTTAATGGAACATGGCACATTGTTTTTACTATATAGGTTATACTGGTAACCAAAATTGATGCCTGCTTTCTTAAAAAGAAAATACACATATTTGCAATAAAACATTTTTATGAAAATTCACCAACGCACTTGCTGCGTCCAAATTTTGTTGTAGTTCTTCTCGTAGAACCCTACACTGATTAGTTTTCCTGCATGTCTTCAAGAAGGTATGTTACTGGATTTGTGAAATGCACACCAACAATTTTGAACAACTCTGTTGACATACCCCTTTTCAAATTGAGCCCACTTTAAATTTATTCTGATCAAACACTTTACTATTTAAATAGACTTGTTTAAGAATATCTTCTTAATTTTCTTATTAACATCTTGAGGTTTTACACCAGTTGTTCGATGAACAGTAGCGTTGTAGGCAGCTGTGATATTAGGTAGTGTATTAAGCCATTTGTAGGAACCAAGTAAGTTAAAGTTTTTATATATCTTTTCTTTTAAGGTACGTATGACTCTTTTCACCATTGTAGCCTTCTTTACACTATAAATGCTGTAGTATTTAATGTTGTATTTTTTTATTAAGGTGTTAAATTTAGTGTTATACAATTATCGGCCAGGATCAGACTGGATGTTAGAGGGCGCTGTACTATTAGCTAAAATATCGGCCATAGCTTTAGCCACCTCTTCAGTATTTTTAGATTTAAGTGGACGAGTCCACACATTTTTTCCTCAGGGCTCATCCGCGGCTTCGCCGCCCCGAAAGCACTGCAGCGTTTGGCTTATTGTGCATGCCCTTAGTCTTTTTACTCCACCCATTCCAAAATCACTGTGCCTTGAACTAGTATACACAGCGATTGGTAGGGTGAAGTTATATATTGCTCTGTCTCTGGTCTAGACTGACCGTAGATCAGTTGTCTTTTGCGGTCCAGAGCTTTACACCTGCAGAGTCTGTATGCGAGGTCCCCGTCGAACCGCCCCATTTCATGAAGGTGTTTCTTGACGGTCATGTGTTTCGTCAAGGAACCTGTTACGTTTCTGAGCTGTCCTCTTTAGCAGCTCCACAGCTCTCTTTGAACTGGGTTAGTCAATTACTGACTTCCCATGTCTGAGCCTTGGACAGTCTGCCCAGTACACCTGGTGTTCGTTTCTGACCCGGGACTTAATGACTCCCCTGGCCGTGCTCTTTGACACGCCCAGAACCGGTTCTGGTCTCATAAATGGTTCGCTGACCCTCTCTTCGCGAGACTGTCAGCTCCTTCATTGCCTTTGACCCCCGAGTGATCCGGCACCCAGATGAAGGTAACCTCATTCTGCCCAGCCAGGTCGCTCGTCTCGTCTCAGCACACACTCAGAACAAGAGAGACAGAACGCTCCCCAGCGGACACCCCGCCGCGACCCCCGCCAGCAGGGTCCCTCCCGCGAGAGTGGTGAACACCGCCCTGTCCCTGAGCATCGAACCGATCCACCTGCAGCAGGTCTCATCTATTCTACGCTTCCTGACAGCTCCCAGAACCGATCCGAATGAGGTGTTGCTAAAGGCACCCTCTATGTCTAGGAAGGCCCCCAGCGCCACCTCCTGTGCTCCAGCGTATTCTCCACTCTCAGCTCCAGTTGGTGCAGTGCTGTTTCTGTTGAGACTCCTGCTCTGTATGCATATTGTCCGCAGTGTAGGGGATATGTTTCCATTACACCGCCCCTAATATGCTGGTCGAGCAGTTTTTCCATGGTTTTTAGCAAGAAGAACATGAGACTTATTGGCCTCAGAGACTTTGCCTGGTCTGTTGGACGCCCAAGTTTAGGAATGAATACAACCCTGGCCAGTCTCCATGCCCTCGGAATGTACCCCAGAGCCAGGCTGGCCCTCATAATGAGGGTAAGCGCTGCGCCGGCGCCAATATATCTAGACACTGTTGGAGCATGATGGGTATTATTCCATCAAATCCCGGGGATTTGTATGGCTTGAAGCTGTGAATTGCCCATCTGATTTTGCTCCAAGTAACCACCTGTTTAGCGACTGTCCAGTCTACTCTAGATGCCCGCCTATAAACGGCCTCTATTTTTGAGTGCTCCCAGTCCGGAGGTGATTGGTTTATTATGTTACAGCCGGGAAAGTGCGTCTGGAGTAAAACTTCCATAGTTTCCTCCCCCGATCTTGTAAAGCCTCCCGTGGATGTTTTAAGGGAGCCTATGTTGGCCTGAGTGCCCTTGGACAGGATCTTGTGTAGTCGAGCACTCTCGGGTGTGTTCTCCACTTCCTCGCACTGCCTCCTCCACGACTCCTTCCGGTCGTCCCTCAGTCTTTTGTTATAGGTCGTTAGGGCATGTCTATATTCGTCCTATGATCCCGATTTTTTAGCCGCGTTAAACAGCTTACGACCCTGCGTCCTCCTTTGCCTGAGGTCTTCGTTCCACCACGGGACATTCCTGGTGGATGCCCAGATTTTCAGGGGAAGTTGGCGTTATAGGCCACACATACTTTGCAAAACAATTGATAACCACTAAAATGTACTTGTAGCCAGAGTTTTCTCGATGACAGTAAATTCAGCTGAATAAATCTGCCACAAGTCGTTCAAACCTTTGATTATGGTACGCCTACGTTTAAAATTGATTCTTGCTGGTGTGTACAACTCATTTATTACTTGTTTTTTAGCATCGGATGTTTTACGTCGCATGGTGATGTTGGATTTTAAACTATCCACTTACCATGTAAATCTTTCAGTTTGTTGTCTATTTCCCACAGCTTCTTCTTCAACTTGTTATTCTTCAACACATCAATATCTTCTAAAACTTGAGCAGCTATGTTCTTGTCTAAATTTTTCAATGTTTTTTCAAATTTGTTTTTTAAATCTTCCAACTCTGGTTTGTGTACAGCTTCAAGTAGTATGGCAATGATTCTTTGTGTTGCCTCATCATTGTTCTTCTAAAAATCGTCTATCCATACATCAAGAAATTGTTTATTTCCAGCATCTGTTGAATCGACTGGATCAGGAACGTTACACAATCTATGGCTTTGCAAATCAAAATCACCACTAGCAGTTCTTGGGAAAATCTCCCGTTCAATAATCTTAAACTTAAAACCTTTATTAGACTGGGAACGTCCGAACTTATCGATAGACATTTTCATACTAAGCAATAGGTATACTAGACGATAACACCACCTTCCTTCAGTTCTTCAATGATTGACTGAATTTCGTTGTTATGAGCATTATTACCAGCAGCTGGAGAAGCCACTAAAAGTCTAACTCTATCAACCAACTCATTTATGTCATCCCAATAAACATATTCTTTTTCTTTTTTATTTTGTATCATATCGTTGTTAGTGCTGCCTTTTCTATCACTTACATTCTGAGTTTTAGGTTCGGTCTTTTGTTTTTTGTTAAGATCTGTATCGAAACCAAAACCGTGAGGAGTTGAGGATCTTCGCCCTCGTGGATTTATAATTGGTTTTATTAGTCAGATACTTTTCCGATGAACAACCTTTGGTTCGTGCATTTGGATCGTTGTTAATTTTATGAACACTAGTTGATTCTAGAAGATATCTATAGTGTTGAAGATTGTAATAAGTATACGCTTTAGGTCTTTTCATAAATATCAATTCTAGCAGACCCGGTGTTTGTGGATATCTCCTTTTATCCAGTTGAATGTCATCATCAGTAAAGTACAAGTCTTTATTATCAAGACTCCAGTTATCAGTATCTTTATCGTAGCGAGCGCCATACGTTTGATCGCTGGTGGCAAGTCTCGGAGGTTCAGTAAAATACTTGTCTACATAATATCGCACTCGTTCGGGATATTTCTCCAAAAATTCTTGATATGCTGGTGTGGTTGTGATAGTTTGTATATATGCCTCAAGCTCTTCAAATTGTGGGGTATTCTCATCGGAACTTCTTATCTGGTGTCGCTTCTTGTTTGATTTGTTCGGTTGTTGGCTGCAGCTTAAGTGTTGATGTGTTTTTAAATATTTGAGTTATTGGTTCAACAATTGGTTTATATAAACGCAGAGCTTTATCATTCCCAGTTCTGCCAAGCTTAAGCATTAAATGTTCTTTTCGAATGTTTTCAGAAAGTTGTAAAATATTTTTCTTGATTTTTCTCTCTTGTTTACACATCTGGCTAAACTTAGTTGGATATCATGTGAAGAGATACAAATAGTTTGGTGGTTTATAGTATACTAGCTTTAAGTTGGTTGTCTGCCTCCTTATCTTTCGTTAGTTTTCTAACACGACCGCTGTTGAAGAGACAGAACAGACAGGATAGACAGAACAGACAGCTGTCTAGCAGTACAAACAGCTGTGTAGCAGGACAGACAGGTGCTGGACAGCTGTTAGATGTTGGACAGCTGCTAGGCAGCTGTCTGTCCTGCAATTGTTCTCAAAAAATGCGCACCAGAACTTGCTCCTGTCCTGACTTGTTTGTTTCAGACATCTTACAATAGACGGATATTCCCTAGTAACTGGAAAACCGCTCGACTACAACCCGTCCCCAAGAAAGGATCCAAAGTCCTTCCTAGCAACTACAGGCCTATTTCTCTCCTTTCAGTCGTCTCTAAAATGATGGAAAAGTATATAAACACCGAATTATTAAAATTACTTAAATAACACAGTCTAATCCACGACAGGCAGTATGGATTCCGTCAGCGCATATCAACTGTTCTCCACATCAATTACCTCCTCTCTAGCACATCTAACCCAGTTCACAGTTATGCAGACGACAGCTTCCTCCAGTCAAATATACAATATTCTAAGCCTGTCTCTTTAGCCCCATTAGATGAGGATCGCAGACTCATGGAGGGTTCTGTCTCCGTGGATATCCAAAAATGTTAGACTGGGAAAGTATAAATCTTGTACAATTCAACCCCACCAAATCTCAGTCTTGCTTTCTATCTCATAAGAGATACACCAGCCGTAGAGCCATCACAATGAACAACCAGGTTATTGAAAGTAATGAGTCCTTTTCACTTGTTGGCATTTCTGTGGATTGAAATCTCAACTGGCACCAACATGTCACATCAATTGCAGAAGCGGCTGCTAAGAAGTTAGGTTTCCTCTTCCGGGCTCGCAAATACTTTTCGCCAGCTAATCTCTATATCTTATAAACTTCACAAAAAGGCCAAACCTCGAATACTGCTCCCACATCTGGGGTGCCGCTGCCGTTTCTACACTCGCTATTCTGGACTCCATTCAGAAGAGTGCTATACGTCTCATCGGTCACCCTACCCTCACCCCAAGGCTGCCATCTCTTGCCCACCGACGTGCCGTTGGTGTCTTATCTCTCTCTCTCTCTCTCTCTTATAGATATCTGCACGGGCACTGCTCAGAGGGGCTTTCTTCTATAGTTCCTCCAGCTGCTGCCCCCAACAGATCTACCAGGGAAAGAGAGCGAATGCACCCTTTTACTGTCCAGGTCACCAGACATAGGACATCTTGTTATGCCCGCTCTTTTGTTCCGAGGACTTCCAAGTTGTGGAATTCCTTGCCGGCACATGTCTTTCCTTCTCCTCCGAACCTCCAAACCTTCAAGTCCAGAATTAGCAAGTTGCCTCTTTCCCCCTTGTCGACACACACGGTACGATAGTATTTAGGCCGTAAGCCCTCGTGGTGTGTTGTTGAAATAAATAGAAAACACATACACATTATCAAACTTTAAACCGTTCGCCTCAAACAGCGAACTTAACATAACATTTGTTTTGCCATACCCACTTGGTCCACTTATGATACATCTAACTGTGTTTGGTAAGAGAGGACCATGCCTTCGTTGTTGTTCTGAAGATATATCAACATCATCTATATTTGTAGTAGGTAAGGTATAAGCGTGTTTGGTGGTACGCATCTTGACTTGAATTAAACTATATTTTTCTGTAACTATAAATATATAGAGAGATATAAGTGAGTTATACAATCAATATCAATGTCGGTGCCACAGGGTGAATGTCTGGTTAACACAGCCATAAACAAATTACCTGTTGAGTTACACGTACCTGGTTATCAGTTTTGTGGGCCGGGTACTAAACATAAATAACGTCTAGCTAGAGGTGATCAAGGTATGACTCCACTAGATAGTACTTGTCGAGCCCACGACATCGCTTACTTTCAATCAAAACAGTTGAGTGATAGACATCGAGCTGACGAGGTGTTGGAGAACCGAGCGCGGGAGAGAGCCAAGTCAGCGGACGCAAGTTTTGGTAGAAAGTTAGCCGCTTGGAGCGTTAAAATACTAAGAAAGTTAAAAGAAAGCTTGGTATGGGTCTTGATGTAATCAACTCAAAACCAAAGAAGAAAGTTCCATTTAAAAACATAATAAGTTCGATTGGAGAAGTTGTGAAAGATAGAAACCTTAGCCCAACAGAGAATTCTGTGTTTGATATCGCTCATGCAATTGTTAGAGAAATTGGTGGTCGTAAGAACGTCCAGAAAGCTCGAGTTATTCCAATACCTATAAGCGGAGGCTTCCTACGACTGTTAGCTCTAATATTTGGTGGTCTGTCGACATTAGGTACTATAGATGATGGTACCGCTGGTATTGCTAAGGCAGTTCACGATGCTAAAGCAGCCAAACACAAACTAGAGGAAGAAAAACGTCACAACAAAAGAATGGAGGCCATCGCAATGGGTAAGAGGCAGTGGTTTAAAATTTAAACCAAAATGCAAGAGACTCGGTAAAGTTCTGTATCTGAAGAAGCAGCGTAGCGGCTATGGGTTTTATTTACAAAAGTCAAAAAACGAATAAGATGTTTACCAGCAAGGCCTCTAACAAATGTAGATCTTGTAAAATTCGCTGGTAAAATGAAAATCCCATATTTTAGGGGTGTATAAATGCGAGACGCTCTACCATCAAATGGACCACGTAAGAATGAATCGTTCATCATGAATTTGCAAACAAACAAGGAACCTGGAAGTTATGGGGTTGCGGTGAAGAAACGTGGTGACACAGCTGAGTACTTTGACTCGTATGGAAACTTGAAGCCACCTGTCGAGTTGCAGCGTTACCTTAAAGACTGTTCTATATTGTATAGTCATGATGTGTATCAGAAATATAATACTTATAGTTGTGGTCACTTGTCTTTAAATTTTTTAAATAAAAGACCTAAACAGTAGTCTCCGTGTTTCAGTCATGTCGCAAACCTTCGTGTTGAAAGATCGCAGTTCTCATCTGTCAACATACTACGTTCCTCCAATTGAATTGGATTCAGATGGTAGTTATGCTGTTGCTTTGATAGGCTTTTACACATACAACAACATACCTAATATATGAAGATAAAAACAAATTTTATGTAAAAGAAGGAGCTGCTTGGAGAACCATCACGATACCCACTGGAGATTATGAGATAACACATTTGGAAAACTTGCTTCAAAACGAGCTAGCTGGTGCTACGGAAACACACGAACAAAAGCAGCAGGCTTTGATTCTGAGACATAATCCGAACACTATTAAATGTCAAATAAAGTGTTTGACAAATGTCAGTTTTGAATTTGGTGATTCGATTGGGCGAATGTTGGGGTTTTCAAAACAAGTTTTTCAACCAGGTATCTTCTATGAATCTGATTTACTTGTTGAAATAGTGGATGTTAGACAGATCCGCATAGAAACTAATATTATGTCTGGCTCATATTACAATGGAAAACCCTCACATACGTTATATGAGTTTGCTCCGATGATTGACCCTGGTTATGCAATCGGTTTAGAACCTGAGAATCTAATTTATCTACCTGTAAACAAACTAGAGATTTCAAATATAATCATCGACATCATCGACCAAGATTCAGTTCCTGTAAATTTCCAAGGTGAAGAGGTGTCTGTTCGCTTGGAGGTTAAAACGATTGCTTAGAATGCTAGTTCTTAAAGATAGAAAAGGAAGTGAATCTACCAAAACCAATTAAGTACAGCTAACCACTTCAAATGGTACACTTCGTTCCCATAATATTGAGTTCCTTAAAAGTCTTGGTTATCATGTCATCCAAACTAGAAATATTCAAAGACCCCGAGTTTGACGATTCCATCGATCGAGCAGAACTTCGGTCTTACTATTCATCAACTAAATCATTAGGTAACAGCGATGAAGTTGAAATAAACATTAATCAGCAAAATGCATTCGTATTGTTAGCAGAGTCAGTTCTAATAATCAAAGGTGCTCTGGAGCCTTTATCAGTACAAAATGCTGTTGGTGAGTGTTATAAGTCAAATAATGGAGGAACAGCTCTGTTTGAAAGAATGTCCCATGAATTAAATAACAAGAAAGTGGAACGAGTACGAGACCCATACACCACAACAATCATCAAAAGCTTCCTTTTGTTTAGTGAGAATGAAGTTAAATCTTTAATGCTGGCCTGAACGTATCATCAGATCACATCACCGTAAACGATAACAAGTTTTACATACTTCTACCTCTTTGGTTCCTCTTCAGTTTTTCCATCACTTTAAAGGAGTTCTCTGTGGTAAACACACTTTCCGATTTACAAGAGCTCGAAATGATGCCAACAGCTATTACAGTACTGGTACAGCAATATCTATAATTACTGTAACCAATATGTTTTTAAAAGCAAAACATGTATTTCCAAATGATAAAATGATGTTGGATTTGATGGATAAAATAGCAAAAGACTCATCTATACGTCTCACATATCGCAAGTGGGACTTAATTATTATTTATTTTATTATTTATTTATTTATTTATTCAATATGCAAATACACAGTTTATAAACCATTTACGTATTGCATAACAAGATAGAAGAAGAAGAAAACTATAACTATGAGTTGCCAGCACTCAGAGATATTAATAAAGACGTGTGGTCTGTTAAAACTGCAACAAACTTAAAAAGACCTAGATATGTGATTATAACATTTCAAACAGATCAGAAAGACAACGTAAGCAAGAAAGGTGACTTCTTCGACAACATTGATATGGTAGATCTACGAGTGTTCCTAAATTCAGAATGCTACCCTTATCAATCTATGAATATGGATTTCGAGAAATCTAAATATGCTGAAGCCTAACAGATGTTTACAGATTTTCAAAAAAGTGTTTGTTATAAAAACATGATAGAGCCTCTCGTAAATTATGATGAGTTTAAAGATCTAGCTCTATTTGTAATCGACTGTCAGCATCAGAACGAGTCAATCAAGTCTTCAACGGTGGACATCAAAGCGGAATTTATGAGCAAAGACAATTTTCCTAATAGAACCAGAGCTTACTGTTTAGTAATCGTGATTGTGTATTTGAATTTAAACCTCTAACTGGTATCGTAAGAGCCATTATGTAATAATTTAATAAATAAGTCTTGTGAACCAATTCAATTAACTAATTGTTTTATTTTTCATTAAATTTTCTTTAACGTGTAAGCAAGAGCTATTATGTATGTTTTGTGAATTAAGCCTAATAAATTAACTGTATCTAAATGAGTGTTTCATTTTAACCGTAAACGGTGTTTGTTTACTCTAATTTGAATTCTATTCATCAAGACGATTAACATGACACCATCATACCTCTACACCACTTAATAAAAAAGTTGCTTTGCGCATGCGATAGTCCCAATATTCTAAATCTTAATCTTAATCTAGATCTAGATCTGGATCTAGAGATCTTGATTTGGACCTGGATCACGATCTCGGTCTGACCGAGGGGGCGCAGCCCTCACAGCCCCTACCGCCGACTCCGCGTGCAGCAGTGCATTCGACTCGTCGTGGCGAGTAACATGATACCAAACACTATGCCTCTACGCCACCTAATAACAAAGTTGGTTTGCGCATACGCAAATCCCCATATTTACATACGTCATTTTCCTAGAAATCAAAATGGCGGGTCCTCTTATTTTCACAGGTTGTGCCACCTGTCGTTTAAATTTGTAAGTTTCCCAAATTTTTCACTTGCGGTCGGCCATCTTGGAGGCAATCTTGGATTACGTCACCTCAGGTTTGCTCCCTGTTGGTCCCCCATCCAGTGACGTCACTGTGACGGCGCTAAGCGCAGGCAAAGTGGCTGGGTGGAGGGTGGAGGTTCCAGAAGGAACCATCTATACCTACTATCAAACATTTCCGAAAATAAATAAAAAAACTCTAGACGTAGCAAATACGTTATGGTAGTGAATTTTCATAAGAATTGTACACTATTAGTAAAATATATTATTAAAACTAATTCTTTAAATTTAAATGGACCTTGGAAATCGGTTTTAGAGTCATAGTTAGCGATTAATTGAAAGAAATTATATTTTATATGGAGCTAAAAAATAAAAAATTGGTCTTAGATATAAAATGTAAGTACTGCAAGTGCCTTTAAAAAAATTGTGTTACAAATTTCATTAAAGTTACAAACGTTTTTCAGAAAAAATAACTGATTTACAAAGGGAATGTACCTGTCCAATTATAAAAATATGTAAGTACTGCAAGTGTCTTAAAAAAATGTGTTACAAATTTCATTAAAGTTACAAACGTTTTTCAGAAAAAAATTATTATTGTCAGAGGGAATGTGCGTGTCGAATTATAAATATGACAGATATTTTTCCATATTAATTGCTTGGATGGTTTTGTTTTAGTCAACCCATCCAGTTTTTGCAAACAATAAACAACAAAAAAGGTTTTTTATGTTATGGTAGAAAATTTTCGTAAAAATATTTCAAATCCGAAAGCTCGATAAATTTCCCATTAAGCCAAAATCTTCAATCTTGAACCTTGGTAACACCTATGTAAACGCACGTGGGTAATAAATTAAAGAAAAATAACACATTGAGCTTCGTTTTGTTTAAAAAAAACCTTTGTTGTTCTTTATTGTTTGCAAAAACTGGATGGGTTGACTAAAACAAAACCATCCAAACAATTAATAAGGAAAAATACCTGTCATATTTATAATTTGACAGGTACATTCCCTTTCTTTGTAAATAATTAATTGTTTTCTGAAAAACTTTTGTAACTTTAATGAAATTTGTAACACAATTTTTTTAAAGACATTTGCAATATTTACATATTATATCTAAGACCAAATTTTAATTTAGTAGCTCCATAGAAAATATAATTTTGTTCAACTAATCGCCAACTGGGACTCTAAAACCTATCTCCAAGGTCCATTTAAATTTAAAGAATTAGTTTTAATAATATATCTTATTAATAGTGTACAATTCTTATGAAAATTCACTACCATAACGTACTTGCTGCGTCTAGAGTTTTTTGTGATACTGGAACCAATAAGTATAAGTTAGTATTTGTTTCACTTGCCAGGTTATTAAAAATATGGAAGAACACAAATAACGGTAAGCATGTGCTACTTACATTTGATCAACAATTATTGTGTCAGAAACTTTAGGACCAAATCAAAAGAACACTTTTTAATAACAACTCTAACATAACATGTAGAGATATAATATAAGGAGCTTTATAACAACAAACGTGGCTAGTGGCTACTACTTCATGTAAGGATGCCTTGCAAAATAAAACCATAAATAATAACGAATCTTCGAATGTTTTGAGGTTAGATTGATATTGAAGATTAAATATATTTCTGGATTATAATGCTACTGGCGCTGAAGCATCGGAAATTAGTACTGAGCTTATATTTTAAACCATTTCATTGAAGTGAAACTTCGATTTGGTATATTTTGTAATATAACAAAACTTTCAGTTTTAATAAATGTAAATAACACGTCGAGTGTCTAACGTTTCGGCGTCGGCAGTCGGCGACTCTTGTTTCGCGATGACAGTTGGCCTACCATACAGCGGTGTCAGATTGAGTAAATTAGAATTTATGATAAATCAAATGAGAAATTATTGTTAACTCAACATTTATTAATATTAAGCCACAATTATTAGATGGATTAATTTTTTGACAAACTTTTATTTGTCATTAATTTTCTTAATGAAAATTCACTAATAAGTATGTCGAAAAAACGGGTTCGAATTTCCGGGCTGACAATTCACACAAAAACTACTTTTACCAAGAAAAAATTATTCACAAAAGCTTTTTAAAAAATGAAACCAAAATTCGCATGAAAATTTGCAAAGAAGTTTTTTCCGAAAATTAGTAATTTAAAAAATAGCTTAAGTAATGTTACACGAAATTTATATAAAAGTCCTTTAGCGAAAATTAGCTAAAAAGCTTTGTACACGACAAACAAAACAAATTTCTTTCCACGAAAAGAGATTTTTGTGTGCATTCGTAAACTTATTTTTTTACAATAATCTATTAAACAATTTCATAAAAAATGATTTCTGCGAAAACAAACTGAAATATTTTATGGAAAAATTTATACACACAAAATTCAAATTATATAATTTGTAATTAAATTTAAAAAAAATACAGGCTGTTCCATATAAAAAAATGACTAATGGCAGTTGGGATTTGTTCAAATTCAGCCACTATTTGAGGGCGCCCTGTATAAAACTGTTTTTTTTTCGAGGAATAATATAAACGAAGACCTCAATGAATGCTTCACTTTCATGGTCGTCTATTGGTAAAAACGCTGTATCACAATTTTTGATATGTGCCAAAAACATGAAAAGTTGCAAAACAATTGAAGAACGGTGAACGATATCAATTTTTGCCTACATATATGCATTATGATTCGATGGCAAATATAACAGTGTAATAATATAAGAAGTGTTTCGTTTAAAAACAGAAACCAACGACTTATCTCCTTTGGTTTTCAAAATAATTTTGTAAGATGCAATTCAAGACGCTCTATAATTAACATACATAATGTTTTCTCGTATTTTGTATGATAACGATATATTAAGCTTTACCGTAGAAATGCATCACCCTGTATGTATATAAAAAAATTATAAAAACTAAAACTGACCTCGGATATGACTTCTAATTCTAATGTGCTAAAATTATAAGACTATTGAACTACAAACTCAAACTCTAAACTGACACTACTCGTAACACATCAGAGAATGGGTCTATTTGAAATACATGTTCTCCAAATATTTTAGTAAAATGAAGGACAATGGCGGTTGAAGTAGAAACTTGCGGATTTGTAAAACACATTTCTTACGATATTGGAAAATTTACTAATAGAGAGGTAACGATTGTGAGACTTCCGAAAACTTGGCACATATCTTCATTGTGTTAAGACCGCGGAGGAGTTCGTAAATAAGACATTTTCCCCCCAAAAATATACAAGAATATTTTTGAATACGTCATGTTTTTGATAGTATTAGAGTAGCTATAATAAGACTTTCTATTTAGCTAGAAATGGTGTAAATAAACCTCTGTTGTGAATTTTAAGTATGTTGATTCACAAAATGTGGAGTTTTTTTCCAAATTAAAAATAAAATCTGAACATTATCTTATAATCATAGTTAAAAAATTAAACTCCCACCATTTTACCCCCACTACTTTATCCATTAAAAAAAAGCAAACCTACATTTTTTTATCACAATTGGATGGATCACATTTTTCTGAATGCGGAGATATCCTATATGTATGGTCTAATATCACAGTTTTCAATACAGGTGGAAACTTAATAACGGAATATTAAAACTAAACAGTTACCCTGAAATTCAAATTTCGAAAATAAACTTAATAAAAACGTCCCTTTCTTATAATAAATGTTCAAAATGTTTCCCATTCACTTGCACACAACGAAATAATCTGCTCTGGAATCTTAAATTTCTTATCGTGTCTTTTATCTAAAACGTACTTGGTATCATTAATCGTTTCTTATAAACTACCATTTTTTGCAGTGTGAAATTTAACAGTTCTGTTTTATTTTGTGATGTATTGTGTTGAATGTACGGTCTCCTAATAAATTCGTCGTAATTTTGTGCCGATAATTTCAATTAATTTTTGGGCTAATAATGCGATACTTAATTGAACCTCTGCGAACAAAAATATTAATGATGATTGAGTATGGTGATGTGTGTAGAACACAGGCACAAGTTGTTAACCTATTTAATAAAAAACATCCAGATTTGCCCCCACTAACCCAGGCAACTGTGTCTAAGATATATTCACAGTTTCTTGATTATGTACACGTTAAACTACTGCCTAGGAGACCCAAGTTTGTTGACGAAGATGTAAAACTCAATATTTTAGTGGCTTTTCAAGAAGAACTAACAACTTTTACCCGTCAAGTTGCACGTGAAAATGATGTTAGTCAATCAACAGTTTTAAGGTGTCTCAAAAACGAAAAGATGCATCCCTATAAACTACAACACGTTCAAGAGTTGATTGACGGTGATTCTGATAGAAGACTGCAATTTTGTGAGCAACTGCGGGACATGTTACATAGAAATGTTATTTCTTCTGCTGACATTCTGTTTTCCGATGAAGCAACATTTCTTTTGAATGGCGATGTAAACAGGCAAAATTGCAGATACTGGGCTGCCGAAAACCCCCACTGGATGCGACAAACATACACACAGCGTCCTCAGTAGTTGAACGTTTGGGCTGGTATCATTGGTGATCACGTAGTTAGACCTGTTTTTATGGAAAATCTAAACGGTTCAAAAAATTTTCGGTAAACATACATAAAAAACTACAGACGAACATAGAAACTCCTCCTTTTTTTGAAGCTGTTTAAAAACACCATCCAGTCTTTAAACAGTACCCATGATTACACCATGGAAATAGACTGAAAATACCATATCGCCACCTAAAGAGAACATAGGGGGTATACATCAGTCAGTTAAATGCTACAACAAGATCCCCGAAAACTAGAAGGCAATAACAAACACTCAAAGCTTTTTAAAAAATGTAAAAGACTATCTGATGATAAGACCTTACTACATTGTAACAAATAGCAGAGTCACACCAAAAACCACAAAAGTATAACAGAGAGTTATGCGCTTGATACGTATTTCGACAACAAAGTTGTCTTCATCAGTAGCTGTCGCTAAACTGTTTAGCGACAGTTACTGATGAAGACAACTTCGTGGTCGAAATATGTAACTATCGCATAGCCCCATGTTATTATTTTTGTGGTGTTTGGGGTCATTCTGCTTGTTGTTTCAATTTTCAGTCAGTGTCCAACCTCAGTCTTTTAATACATTGTGGCGGAATTTCTGAACGATAAAAACTAGCCTACTTTTCCATGTTTGTATGTAGATTAATGTATATTGTTATGTTTTATATATATATATATATATATATATATATATATATATATATATATATATATATATATATATATATATATATATATCTACAGGGTGATTGCTGAGAAGCGCTCATTAGAAGTTTATGACCTGCTCATCTGATTTGAGAGCTGAAAAATTGTACTCGTTAATTACACGATATTCTCATTCAGGCTAAGATAGTTGCACTTGTCTAGAACTTCCGGTTATACCGGAAGTCGCCATCAACTTCGTTATATTAAATGAAACACCCTATATATTTTTGCATTTTCAGAATGGCAATCCAATTTGTGAAGGATTTTCTGTAGTACTCTCTACACCTAGCATTATTAGTTTTTGAAATATTGTTGATTTAAAAAAAAATATTCCTTATCGCAGATCTTTTTATAATTTTATGTATCTTGGTCAAGTGTGAATCTGGAAATTTCGTTTTTGGGCAACGGAATGCAGGTAGTCATGTCTTGCAAAATCATTGGAATGAAAATCTGTTATTTATCCAGGGTGTGCGCTCATAGCCTGACAAAATCTGAAAATTCAAGCAAGAATAACTTGTTTTTTTCAAATGGAACACCTTCTATATTTTCATATGATGGCTCTATAACTTCTACTAACTATGTCCTATACTTAAGCAGCATCGTTTCTGTGATATTATTGCTTTTCCGAAGTGATAGATTCAATATTGCAGCAGAGAATTTTAATTACAATGTTTTTATGACATTGGGTAATCAAGTGTCTCTTTGTATTCATGATGACACTCTAAAGGTCTGAAAAATGTACTAAAATACTGCGATAAATACCATCAGTTGACAATAATATTTGTTTAATGAACAGGTAAAAACAGCCCTTTCAGCAGTTGCCTGACTTAACCTCGGTCCACTTTGATTAAGGGGAATAATTAAAAGGTTTTTACCACCAGACAATTGTCTAATGATGTCAAACCCAGACGTAATGACGTTCAGAAATAATATCGGTTCACTTTGTTGATACTCGCAAAAGTCTAGTCTATTCAATTAAAAAAAAATGGTTTTCGAAATTTCGTGGCCAAAATTTGTTTAGCCCATTTTCTTAAAAACGACGAATTTTTGTTAAAGAAACTTTTTTCAAATTTTCATTTCAATTTTTTGTTTAATTTGTTAAAAAGCTTTTTGTGAAGAATTATATCTTGCCAGGTGTACTTTTTGTGTCAATTGGTTGAATAGGTTCGTTGGCGAGGAAAATTGGACCAGTTTTTTCGGGAAAATCGGGTATAAGTTTATTTTCGGAGAATTGTTGTACTTTTTTAAACAATAAAGTCATTTTGATAAAATGTGGTGCATGTTTTCTAATATAAAGGTGATACCATCTACCAAGTTCGTTTATCATCAGTATTTGTAAGTTGAATTATTCGCAAGAAACACGAAGAAACTGACAATATGTCTATTATTTAAGCTGATATAAATGCTATTATATACCTACAGTTTTAAATAAACTGGAGAAACTGATGTACTATTTGTTTGTATTCCTTCAAGTAGAAAAGACTTATCCAAAAGCCTTGTTTAAATTGTTTAAATCTTAAATAATAACTACCAGCACTATCGAATTCACTGTCTGTCAACTCACTCAAAATGTTTAGATAACTAACATATTTCTTAATTTGCAGGTTTTTAGGTGGCATATAATTTATACTATTGAGATTTATTTGCATAAAAGGAGTTGTTTTACTTTTCCATGATTTCATTTTGTATTTATCTGAAATGCCAGATAATTATAAAATTTTAACAGTACATGTAATCTAAGGCACGGAAAAATGCAATTTGCATTTTCTTACATTTATTGCATTTTTTCGTAGAAAATTCATTTTTAGATTAAGCAGCAAGTTTTGCGTTTTTTCTCACAAATTTTCAAATTATGTCAAACACAAAGGACATAAAGCTATATTGTCTGGTTTATTATATTTACTTAGACCTGAAAATATAAAGACGGCCAGTGGAGTTCCTGGAACTTAACGCTGGGAGACGCGGCTGATGAAATTCGTAGAATCGTAGACAATGATAATACCCCATTATATAACCGGGATCGGGAAAAACCCAGATGGTTGGAATTGCCATAATTCGAAGTACTAATAACAACGATTGAGTTCCAAATGGCAGAATGACCGACAGTTTAATAAATGTTATATAGTACCACTCAGTTCATCTTACCAAGAGCGCTAAAAATTCGGTGCGCAACATATTTTTGGAAGTATTGAAAGTGAACAAAAGTGTTGCCAATTAAAATGCCTACAACAAAATTAAATACGTTGTGGATAAAGAATTACCGAGATTCCATATAAATGGAATGGAGACCACCATTTTTGTAGTGTGTGTTCAAAAAATGTACCTGTTGTTTTTTACTACATATGTTTTTTACTTATTTAAAAGTAAATCTATCCATAAAATTTATATACCAAAAATCAAATTTGATAATTACACCGACAATAAGATTTTAATTTTCACAAAACAAGTGTCAAACTACTTTTGGCCCAGAGTCAACATATCTTTCTTTTAGAAAAGTTTTCAACAAAGAAATTTAAAATATTTGTTGTTTTTTTTTGGTCACTACAGGTTCATGCCGACAAAAAAATCATTGTGGATCAGCATGTCAAAACCGTAAAGCATATTCTCAACATGCGGAAATTTGAAGAAGGTGCAACACCACAGTAAACCTTCAAAAGTTGCCTTCAACCGAAACCAAAACAAACCGACCAGAAGCAGTTCAATGAAGATTTATGCAAGGCGATGATTGGCAGCAATATACCGCTGACAAAATTAAATATTCCAAACCTAAAGCCATTTCTAGGAAAGTAGTCCAAGCATGATATCCCTGACGAGCCAACGTTGCGTAAAGGATGCGTCGACACGATTTTTAAAGAAACATTACTAAATATAAAAAATGCTGTGAGTTCAAATTATTTTTATGTTGTAGTAGATGAAAGTGCAGATTGCTGCGGTAGATATATCGGCCATACATTAGTTGGCGTGTTAGGGAAAGGGAGTCCAGGCAGATCCTATCTTTTTGCGTCAAAAAAACTTGAAAAATTCAATAACTTAACTATAACCAGATTTGTTCAAGACTCTTCGACAAAGTTTTTCTTGCCTGATGTTGCCCCTTTAGAAAAATTCATTTTACTTTATCCGATGCCGCACCTTACATGCTTAAGACCGGAGAAAATTTAAAAAAAATTTATTCCAACGTATTACATGTAACTTGTTTGGCTCATGGCATTAATAGATCAGCAGAGTGTATAAAAGAGCAATTTTCTTTAGTAAATGATCTTATTAACTATATAAAAAAAGCTCCAATATGCATTCAATTTTACAAGGAACACGCACCAAATCTTTCGTTGCCTCCACAATCTGTTATAACTCGTTGGGATACATGGCTTGATGTAGCTATATTTTATGCTGACCATGACGACGTAATTGAAAGAGTTATTAACGCTCTGAACGACTCCTCTGTCCACGCTCTCATAAACTCCAAAAATCTTTTAAAAAATCCAGCCTTAAAGAAAAATTATATATATATATATATATATATATATATATATATATATATATATATATATATATATATATAACAATTATTCTTTTGTATCTTCAACATGATTAAAATTAGAGAGTGCACGTGTCTCTTTAGTAGAGTCAGTTGCTTTGATAAATCAATTCGAGTCTGATTGTAAAAAAGTTTGCGGAGCAACCGGATAAGCAATTCTTAACAAATTTAACTCTGTGATTCAAAATAATACAGGATTTCAAATTTTAAAAAATATTTCGAAAATTTTTGTAGGAAACTTTAAAGATGATAGAAATGTACCTGAATTAGAAGCAAACATTGTTTCTAAATATAAATATGCTCCTATTACTTCCGTTGATGTTGAACGAAGTTGCTCTATTTTTAAACACATGTTTACTGACAAAAGAGAATGTTTACTTCTAGAAAACTTTGAAAAACACTTAGCAATTAATTGTTTTTATAATTATTGTAAGACATGATTTATGTTTAATATACTGTTTCCTATAGTTTTATTAATCACATTATTTTATTTTTTTAAATTAAATATGTATATTCTTATGAATTATGATACTTATGAATACAAAACATTTATTTTCTAACAAATTGTGTTTTATTATTGTCAAATTAATTTTGCTAAACTTGAAGTTTCATTTGTACCAAAATTTCTACGAAAAAAATTAAACAAAAACACAATAATATTCATAATCAATGATTTAGCAAACTTAATGTTATGCATAATTTTTTTCATTTTTGTCTAAAATCTTTGCATTTTTTGTCAATTTGATGCATTTAAATGTGCATATTTTTATCTTTTTTGTCTGCATTTTTTCCGTGTCTTATGTAATGTTTCATGCAAAACATCTTAGCGGTCATTGAAGTTAAATGTGGGAGCCAGTACCATTTATTATTGACAGAGAAATTCCCTAAATGAGCGGAAAATCTGCCATTTTAATTAACAGACACTGCTGCTGGCAACTTGTGAAATGCAAATACCAGCGACTGCTCGGCGGCGCAGTTCGGATACGTGCCGACACAGTTAGTTGCTGGATGGGTGACCGGTTTGTGATCTCGTCCGGGTTTAATGTTCGTAGAAACATTTCACTCAGTGAATTAACTTGGACTACATTTTTAGCAAATTTTCCTAAAAAGTTTTTAATTGTGTTGGTAGACAAATGTTTTTGTCAAAATATTTTTAGCAAATTTTCGTGAAAAATTCGGTCTTTTGATGATCAAATATTTTCGAGATTTTTAAATATGAAGCATTTAATCAAAATTCGCTCCCATAACGCACTTGCTGCGTCCAGAATTTCTTTACTTACAAACATGCATTATATTTCGATGGAAAATGCAAAAACATAAGGCGTTTTCGACTAAAAATTTTTTATTTGTATCACCAACGACTTATGGGCCAGCCTGTGATTGTCGAAATATTTTTTAAGATGTAGCTCAAGACACCCTATAATTAATGTATACAATTTTTTTCATATCTTGTAGAATAACGGATATAGTGAGCTTTATTGAGTTTGTACGAAAAGTGGACAAAAGTTATATACCATTAAACAATAAACTCTATAGCTAACATTCTTCTTGAGACATTTTCTTTTCATAGCCCGTATTAGATTCAAGTCCTTTGCCTAAATGTTGCGAATTTTGACGTTTTCAATTCTCACTTTGACGTTTTGAGGAAAACTCCTTTTTTTTTAAATGCCCATAACTTTGTAGTATTTTGACTTACAGCACCAGATTTTGGTATCTGGTTTACCTATAGCGATATAAAACGATGTACCAAAGTGGTTGCCCTTGCTTTGTTCTTTCCGGATATATGAATTTTTTACTAAAGAAAATACAAAATTTTCCGGAAAAACCTTGGCAGATTTTCCTGGCTAACGAACTTATCCAAGCTACTTACAAAAGGAAGATATTCACCAAATGTTGTCAAAATCGGCCCAATATTTTTTGAGTTATCGGTGTGATATATATATATATATATATATATATATATATATATATATATATATATATATATATATATATATATATATATATATATATATATATATATATAAACATATAATTATCGAAATTGACCCCGGATATGTGTTCTAGGGGGCCTAATTAGCGCTCATTTGAAGAAATTTTTTTCAACATTCAAAAGTCGGGATCTCCTCATTAGTGATTTTTTTTAAAGAAAATTCACTAGAAGACTAATCTGGGAAAAAATATGCTCATTGGACAGAAGAACACTGGAAAAATATCCTGTTCTCATCTGAGACATAGTTTTTGGTGCAGGGATACCGTTTAAAATTCGTGCGAAAATGTGGACGAAAAGTTTGCGGCTGCATTTGGTCCAGACAGTGAAAAATCCAGTAAAAACGATGTTTTGGGGCTGTTAGTGAATTTTCTTTAAAAAATTCCCTAATGAGGTCACGACTTTTGAATTTTGAAAAAATTTCTTCAAATGACCGCTAATTAGGCCCCCCAGAACACATATCTGGGGTCAGTTTAAATTTATATATATATATATATATATATATATATATATATATATATATATATATATATATATATATATATATATATATATATATTTGTGTGTGTGTGTGTGTGTGTGTGTGTGTGTGTGTATGTATGTATCACACCGGTAACTTAAAAAATAATGGGCCGATTTTGATTAAATTTGGTGAATAAATTCCTTTTGTAAATGGCTTGAATAAGTTCGTTAGCCAGGAAAATCTGTATTTTCTTTCGAAAAAAAATTGTATCTTCGGAATTAACAAAGTAAGGGCAACCAAATTTGGTACGCGGGTTAACATGCTTATAGGTAAGTTACCTAGCAAAATTTAGCTATGTAGGTCAAAAGACAAAAAAGTTATAGGCATTTAAAGAAAAATAAATTGGGGTTTTCCTCAAAACGTCAAAGTTGCGATTTAAAACGTCAAAATCGGCAACATTTAGGCAAATAACTTGAATCTAATACGGGCTATGGAAATCAAATGTCTCAAGAAGGATGTTTTACAAACCCTGAAGTCTTAGTTTCAACCGTCATTGTCCTTCATTTTACTAAAATGTTTCCAGAAAATCCATTTCAAATAGACCCTTTCTCTGATGCTTGGCAGTAGTCTTAGCTATAGAGTTTATGGTTTAATGGTATATAATTTTTGTCGAATTTTCGTAAAAAATCAATAAAGCTCAATATATCCGTTATTATACAAGATATGAAAAAAAACTTTATACATTAATTATAGGGTGTCTTGAGCTACATCTTAATAAAATATTTCTACAATCACAGGCTGGCCCATAAGTCGTTGGTGATACAAATTTTCTTTTTTTAATCAAACACGCCTTATGTTATTGAATTTTTGCATTTTCCATCGAAATATAATGCATGTTTGTAAGAAAAGAAATTCTGGATGCAGCAAGTGCGTTATGGTAGCGAATTTGTATCAAATGCTTCATATTTGAATAGCCCTCGTTTCTTGGTCAACCTTATAGGTTAATAGCAAAACCTATAAGGTTGACCAAGAAACGAGTTTTCCCGGGAACACTTTAAGTTTACTTTTGGAAATTTTTGTACATTTCCACACAATAAAGTTATTTTTATGAAACATGGCACATGTTTTTACTATATAGGTTATACTGGTAACCAAAATTGATGCCTGCTTTCTTAAAAAACACACATATTTGCAATAAAAACATTTTAATGAAAATTCACTACCATAACGCACTTGCTGCGTCCAGAGTTTTCTTTATATATGGAAACAGATAAACTTATATCTATCGAAGACACGCTGAACACTGAAAATATAAAAATATGTATTTGTCCAGAGAACTGGAAAAAGTTGAAGCAGTTGGCGACCCAATCTTCCAGCAAGGTTCAGCACCGTATCATGTCTCCAAGAAGATTGTGAAATATTTCAAGGACAAAGAAATTACCCTTCTTCCCTCACCGGACATAAATCCTATTGAGAACTTATGGTCTATATGTAAGGCCAGATTGCTAAAAATGAATTGTACAACAAAATTTAAGATGATTAGAGCTCGCATTCAGGAGGTAAACCACACCTCCTGAGATGAAAAAATCAAGGAGAATTGACAAAAATTAATTAATTAAATTAATTAAACCAGTACTGTGTACTTTTTTCTTTCAGTAAACGATATTTACCGTAAATCTGCCCGTGTTCACATTAATTTGCACAATACTGTATTTACAAAATTGTAGGTACTAGTCAAATTTATAATTTTTGCTTTGTTGATAGTTTAAATGAGTTCATTAGCCGACTTAATCAGAAAGGTTTTACCGAAAAAATATCTTCTCAAACAGATTTGTATTTCCGAAACTTTTATTTTTCGTCTTTTAAAATATTTTTGTAAACACGTGCTACTTTAAGGCACTTGCGGAGTCCAGTCGCCCAATTGCCCAAGTTTTGTCTAATTTAAATGTGTGTGTTGTGTGTGTTTTGTTTCTTCAACTATGAAACTATGGCTAATCACCGACGCCAGGGAGCAGTTACACCTCACTATCCTGGAAATGTTGTCGAACCCCAGCCTTTCTGTAAGGCGGATAGGGATCTTTAACGTGCCCAACATCGCATGGACACGGGACTGACGACTTTACGCGGAACGTGCAGACATTCAACTTGCTCAAATACAATGCCAGAACCTCGTTTAATGTTAATGTTACAGTTTGTACTGAAAAAGTGAAAGGAGAACCCTGGGATCGAACCCAGTACCCTTTTCTGAGGTACACGTTCTTGCCTCAGAACCCCCGAGGCTCTCTAATTTAAATAATTATAAATAAGTACTTATATTTGATAATTTTTAAGATCTCAAACGTATTAAGATGGAAAAGTCTACATTGTATATATTTATTACTAATTATGCTTTCTTTTATAAATAAACAAGAAAATTATATCTAGCAAACATTTGAAATAAATGTAAATAAAAATAGGGTTGACAGATGGTAGGGATGCAGTGTAAAGATAAAATATAAGGGATGGATTTAAGCTGTTCTAAAACACTGAGGAATTGAATCGGTGGATTTCTAGTGACAATTAATCATTGTGGGGCTCTGCAAGCGTATTTCAGCAGCTCCACAGTTGAAAGCAGTTGCCCTTTTCAACACCTGAGCCAATATTATTGATCATGTCAATAATAATTGGTTAGGGCCCTTCAGCACGTTCGTTTAGAGTGTCTCATCTGGCTGGAATATTAATTGTTTCATTATGCGCAGCTTTTATGTGCCCGTAATCCACTGTTATGGAGTGTGATTTTACTTTCATACTCAATTCGTTCCTGAATATTTAATACTATTACTTCGCCTACATTCCTTTATGGTCCTGTGAGAGTTACATTTAATTTTCACACTTTTTATAATTTCATATTTTCGTTAACAGAATATTACTTTGTTGGAAGTCATTGTTGATTTTTTTAATACACGGTCAAACTACACAATGAGTTCATTAGCGTGTTATGTCAGTTTCTGAAAAGGGATTACAAAAATATTATGTATCAAATTAAGTTCACATCAAAATTTATTTGTGAATAAGCGATATAATTTGTTTTTATACTTTATTTGGTTTATTTCAATTAATTTTGTATTCCAAGTGTAATCAAAATGTAAGAACGTAGTTTGAAATTCTTTTCTCCACTTCAAAAATAAGAAAGAGTTTTGTTTGTCTTGATTGTATGTATATACACGACTTTTAAACTATTGGGTGGGGATGAGGTTTTAACTATTTTGCGTTACAACTATTCAAAAAACTTTAAGACATTAAACTTCACACACGTAAAGTTGATATATATTTTATTAAAAAATAAATTTTCGTACGTCCATATTTCCAGAATAGCTATGTTAAGAGTTAAAAATACCTTACATCTACATTCTACATTTAGAAACAAAAATAAGTTACAATTAGCGGATGCCTTTAGGAAAGCATAAAAAGTCAACAATATTATCTAATAATCGTTTTGGTACACTGTCAGTTAAAATGACATTAAACATATTTAAAACAATTGTGATACACTCATGGCGTTGCATTTTTTTCTACATTCATTAAGGAGAAATTGAATATGGCGTCCATAAGAAATAAAAAGTTGACTATCACAGCTTAAACATTATAATATAATATAATACGCTAAACTAATACAAATAGGAGACAGGGGTTAGTTGACTAGTTTTTTTACATATATATATATATATATATATATATATATATATATATATATATATATATATATATATATATATATATATATATATATTTAATAAATGTATCTTACGACGTACTTTGTTCAGTCATATTATGCCAAAAGACTATAAATTTACTGAGGTATTCAAATGTAATTGTCAAATTGCTTCAATAGAGCAAATATGTAAGTTTTCACCATATTTAGACTGCCGTGCAGAATGAGTCAACTAGCCCTGGTAGCGGGGTAAGTTGACATACATGCTGGGGTCATTGACTTGATACTTTTAGATACCTGAGTGATAAAAAGTATGGACGCAGCTAGTGCGTTATGGTAGTAAATTTTCATAAAAATGTTTCAAATATTGGTTTTTTGAAGAAAGCAGGCATCAAATTTGGTTACCAGTATGATCTATATAGTAGAAACAATGTACCATATATCATCAAAAAAAGTTTATTGTTTGAAAATGTACAAATATGTAAAAGAATCCTAAAATGTTCCCGAAAAAACTAGTTTCCGGTCCAACTAACCGTATAGGTTTATAGCAAATTGAGCTATTCAAATTTGAAGCATTTATTAAAAATTCGCTACCATAACGCACTTGCTGCGTCCCGAATTTCTTTTCTTACAAACATGCATTATAATTACGTGTTATAAATTCGATACATTAAAGGTCAGCTCAGCACAGGGATGGACCGGGGGAATCCGACTATATAATTAAAACAAGGCATTGTTTAATCCTTTGGGACTGAGCAGATTTTAATAGAAACTCGTTACCATAACGCACTTGCAACGTCCAGAATTTATTTTCTTACACACATGCATTATAACTACGTGGTCGAAACTAGATACATTAAAGGTCAGCTCAGTACTTACACGGGCCGGGGAATCCGACTAGCTAATTACAACAAAGCATTGTTTAATCTACTTAAACTGAGCAGATTTTCCTGTCTAACGAACTTATCCAAGCCACTTGCAGAAGGAAGGTATTCAGCAAATTTTATCGTCATTGGCGTATTATGTTTTGAGTTATCGGTGTGGCACTCACACACACACACACACACCATCACACACACACACACACACACACACACACACACACACACACACACACATATATATATATATATATATATATATATATATATATATATATATATATATATATATATATATATATATATATATATATATATATATATATATATATATATATATATATATATATATATATATATATATATATATATATATATATTATGTTTTGAGTTATCGGTGTGGCACTCACACACACACACACACACACCATCACACACACACACACACAGACAGACAGACACACACACACACACACACACACGCAATTACGATAAAGTTCTCCGCATATCAAGCATTCTGCCTTATCTTCCGATTCTGACGATGGGGTGTCTTCATTAAGCTAAGACGTAAATGAGATAGGGTCTTCGTCTCGGAAAATATATTTCTTTCCATCTTTAACTTTTTTAATGTTCGTATTTTTTCCGTCAAGCATTTTTCCTTTAGGTGGTTGTCTCTTCTCTTGGGCCTCTTCATTTTCTTTTTCAGTGCATCTTTTATCGGTGTATCTTTTAAAATTGCAGTTTGTCTCTTTTTTCTTCCCCTTCTAGTACTTTGTCTCGGACCTGGTTTTGGAAACGGCCTGACTTGTTAAGGAGAAACAAGCACGAGACAGGTTGAGAACTTATCTGTCACATGTGAAGAAGATAATTCACTTTCAGGAAAAATGTTTTCATTGAATAGACAAATCCCAATTTTCTTGAAGCCAGCCATTATATTAGGTGGTGCAGTAGCTGGCGGCAGTGTCATTTTTACAATGCCAGGGATGTCATAGGTTAAAAATGTATTGCCTGGATTGTTCACCGCCCAGTTGTCTACAGCCGAATTGCAATATTTCTTCAGTGGCCCGTAAACACTCCTGTCTAACGGCTACAAGTTGAGCAGTGTGGCGGGAAAGACAACGCGGTCATGGCGTTGTCTTTGCAAATGTCCAAGGCTTCTATTGAAAGATGAGAATCGTGGTTATCAAGTAGCAAAAGCACTGGTCTTTCCTTGGAACATCTTGTATAACAGACGAAATGTCATCGTCGACGTTCCAAATGCAAGCGCTGATATACGGTCTTCAAATTAGAAAAAAACATGTCTATATTGGTTTTATTGAAGGAAGTGGCTCTTGATAGGCTTGTCGTTTGTGGAGTTCTCAAGGATAGACTCCTATTTCTTTTAATGAAAGACGTATATCAATATGAACTACCATTTTATTGTTTGTCCAGCTAGCCGGAACCTGAAGACGATTAGCAGTGGCATATTAAAATGTCAATTTTTTTAGTTCTTTACGGGTTAATCCACAATAAATATCTGACGACTGTTTTAAGTAATCTGCTAAAATAGCCTCTGGTTCTTCAGAAAAAAAATCCTAGGGCCATTCAAGTAATGAACACGTTCTAAGTTGATTTCACCATTGTTTTCATTATGTGCTTTTACTTTCACAACATGGCGATCAGGAGTTTTTTTCGGAATCAAAAAATATTTCAAGAAACTATTGACAGACCCGTCTGTGTTTAAAACTGCTTTAACAACTTGTTGAATGGTAACAGCTGGTGTTTTACTTTTCTCAGTTTTTCCCTTGTAGTTTCTCATGGTTGTGCCTGTAACAAATATGGGCGATTAACGCTTGAATGATCCAAATCTCATTTAATGAATGTATTTAAAATCATTATATATATATATATATATATATATATATATATATATATATATATATATATATATATATATATATATATATAATTTCTATGAACCACAAAACTGTGGTATATAAAATGCTTCCTCACAAACCACTATTTAACAAGAATAACAAGGTATTAGGAGTACCTGGATGCATTCGGTGTTTAGTAGACTAATAGTCAAGTAACCCCACCTCGACTTATTCAAGACACCCCGTCCGCCATTATAATATTGTATGGACCGCACGTTAACAGTTTTATCATACAACTACAAATAATACACGTTTAATAATAGTCAATGTACCATATTTGTGTGTAATATTCGCGACAATATATGAAAGACTATTGAGTCGACTAAAATAGATAAATTCTCGAAAGAAAAATAGTTACTTACCTGGGACGTTTATGGATTTCTCATTCTCACAGACACAGCATGCACGCTTCTGCGACAGCAACATCAATAATAGTGGACTCGACACTCAGGCGCTTGAATATGGTAGATGTGGCGCTCTCTATTAGGAGGTGCCAAAACTTTATTCAACTAGTCAACTAACTCCTCTGGTCAAATAACCCCAGTCTCTCCTGCCGTTGTAGTGAACTGTCAGTGAAAATGACATTAAACAAATATGCCAACTGCAGCATGGCTACATAGCTATATTCTAACTTGTAAGGATTAAGCAGCATATTTTGAACAGTTATGATACATTGTGTATTAATCATTTATTTCTCCAGTCCAGAAAAAATCCAAGATGGCACCAACAAGAAAAAAATCGGCATTCGCAAATTGAAAATTATAAATGATCTTATAAACGTTACCCAACCATTATGTTAAGCTACACCGATTATACCGAAGTCCCAAATTTCATTGAGTTATCTACAGAAAAAAAGAAAGAAATTATAGCCACTAACAGAAAATCTGAGTTTGCAGTTTATTCAGGATAATTCAGAAACCTCCAAACATAATTCAGATATGTCTAAGCGCGATTACTCTACTTATAAATGCAACTCTTGTCTAATCTAACTGAGTTCCTTTTTTTTCTTATTGTTTCCGCCTTTAAATAGCTAAATCGATCGAGCAAACTATGCATTAAAATTTTTTCTATGCCTATTCTAATGAAAAAAATTCAGTATACACTTAGTAGACGTTAATTTTTAAAACACAAATATTTTTAAGATGGAAGTACATTTAGTAACACCAGAGACTTCAACCAACTCAAATAAGCTTGTATATTATTGAATTTTTAGATTTTCCGTGAAACTTAAAAGTAACCTAGCATATGTCCCTGTTTCAAACCTTTTCCATGATATTTGTGTTTTTCTCCATTTTTTACCACATGAATGCCACAATACAATAACTGGAAATCATAAAAAAACTGAAGTTTTCCAAAGCCGTTAAGAAACATCGAACTATATACTACCTTTAGGACATCTTAAAAAATATATACAGAGTATTCAGAAACTTAGTTTAGAATTTATGCTAAAGAATTTTGAGGAACTCGAAATTTCCCAATACACTTTGTAATAATTAATTACATAATCTGGGAAAAAATTGATTCTCTATCAAACTACGTTATATTAGCTAATCTATCTAGAGCAGATCTTGAGTAAATACCACTTTTTGATTCTAGTAGGCAAAATTATAAACAGTTAAACAAAATTGCAATTTATAACGACACAATCCTTTTCAGTTCTGATTGTCGAAGAACCTCGGTGGTTCAGGGGTAAGAACGTGTGCCTCTGAACCAAAGGATACTGGGTTTGATCCCACGGTACTTCTTTCACTTTTTCAGTACAAACTGTAACATTAACATCAACCGAGGTTCTGGCATTGTATTTGAGCAAGTTGAATGTCTGCACATTCCGCCCTTCGGAGAGAGCGTAAAGCCGTCGGTCCCGTGCTCATGCAATGCCGGGCACGTTAAAGATCCCTACCCTCCTTACAGAAAGACAGGGGTTCGGCAAAATTTCCAGGATAGTGAGGTGAAATTGTTCCCACGCGTCGGTGATTGGGCATAGTCGCGGACGACGTTAAAGAAACAAAACACACAACACACGCTCAGTTCTGATTGTCATATTGCATGCAGTTTCTTGTAGCTATTGAGCTTGTACTTATAAAACTCACTTTCAATGAAAAATAACCCGAATTACGATTCACAAAACAAAATTCAGAAATGTATTAGAGCTTAGATCAACTTTTTATGCCCCGATAATAATCCGCTAAATAAGTTCCGAAGCCGGTAACAGAAGATTAAGAAAATTATATTAAGGCGCTGGCTTATTTTGAAACTTATCTAAAATCATCTACCCAAGCTGTTTCTGTTGGTTCGGAAGTTAGGTACTCCTTGGTGCCAAGGGTCCTAAGTACTACTCATATTCATATATTTCCATATATTTCCCTAGAAAAACTAAATGAGGGTTATAATGACAAGCGTGTGGAGTTTTTTGAGCGTATTTAAGCACAATTTTAAGAAGCTTCTACCTTTATTTTCATAATCAAATGGACAGACAAATCATAGTTAACCGACATCAAGCCTTATAAACAAAAAAGTTTACATTATAGGGCCAGTAGCGATCCTCATATTATACGCAATGAAAGTTTTCAACAGCATTTTGGGTTCAACTGGTTCGTAATGGTAATGTCGCATATAAGGTAGGTAAATGATGACAGTTTAACTAATGAAGGGAGATGTGCATATAAGACATACTGTGAGGAGTCTATATTGGCTGCTTGGAGGCTAGTATTATTTGAACGAAGCTCCCGTACAATAAAATGTGTGCCCGTCCAGTTGATACGTAAGTTTTTATAGGTAACACCATTTATTTTCTTAAATAATTTTTATTGATTAAAATACATTTCAAATTATCGTAGAATAAATAAAACAAGTATTAACATAAGTGTGAATACATGAATAAAAGTCTCAGTAATTAATGTTTTGAGTACTAATACTAAATGTCTAATATATAAATATGAACACGAATGTCCGTAAAATAAAATGTCTCTCCTATTTATAGGTTCGGACTTGGCCATTGCCATGATTGCACCAATTGTAGTGGAGGTCTCCTGAAATGTCACAGGTGCATGGGAAACATGAATACGATGATAAATTTGGTTAGAATTTAAAACGTCTGTGTCACGGGCTGTGCTAAATAGACTCTAATGCAGTTTAATCTAGAAAAAAAATTTGCTATACGACCATGTAATAAAATACATGGTATTCGATTTAAGAATTTTCAGATATTACAAATTTTTTAGTGTGAACTTTGAACTAAATTTATAAACTCCCGGTATATATTTTCCAAAGTGACTTAATTGCCATAAATATCTTGACCGAAACTTAATAGTCTTATCAAATAGGTTCTCGATTATTTTCAGTCGAGCGATATCTTGTTGTCGTTTATTTGTAAAAAAGGAGCATCGGTGGTCCAGTAGTCAGAACGTCTGATCAGTCTCTTAAACACCTTAAGTAAAATCTCAGAAGCAATAATAAATAATCGTATTGAGAAGCATGAAAAGGAATGTACCCCTATTACAGGAATCCAATTTGGTTTCAGAAAAAATCACAACACAGTCCATCAAGTACTCAGACATGTCTGTTAATTTTAATAAAGATAAGTCAACTGTCATGGTTGTATAAGATATAAAAAAAGCATTTGATACGGTATGGCAAGACGGACTTATTTATGAAATGATAAAAAGTAATTACCCCAGGTACTTAAGACAGAGAATTTTGTGTTACCATAAATAACACAACATCTACTAAAAGGAAAATTAGGGCAGGCGTTCCGCAGGGATCTTTAATCGGACCCAAGCTATTTAACATACATACATACATATATATATATATATATATATATATATATATATATATATATATATATATATATATATATATATATATATAAAGACCTACCGCAATTAAAAAAAACTCAAATCGCTTTATTGGCTGATGACATCGCAATATATGCGCATTCTTTCAGTGCTATAGTGGAAGCGAAACAGATTCATTTAAACATGCTGCAGAACTTCTTATAGATATGGAAATTGCAAATTAATGCAAATAAATCTGAATGTATTGTTTTTTCGACAAAGTTACGGACGTCAAAATATTTCAACCTTTAAAGTTTAACGGAGAAAATATTAAGGAAAATAATACGGTCAATAACTTGGCAGTACACTTAGATTCCAGACTAACATTTAAGAAGCATATAAACACATCCTTAAAAAATGCTCATTTGGCAGTAAAAACACTTTACGCCCTTATTAATAAAAATAGCAAAGTTAGTATAGAAAACAAACTGTTACTATATAAAACCATGTTACGACCCATGATCTCTTACGCATCACCAGTCTAGTATGGTGCAGCTAAAAGTTATATAGAAAAAATACAGCGGTTTCAAAATAAATGCCTAAGAATGACACTTAATAAAAGCAGGTACACTAGAATTAGGGAATTACATGATATCGCAAAAATAATGTATATAGAAAATTGCATAACTAAGACAGCAAATAAATTTTATGAGACTAAACTCAATAACCCATTAATGAGTTTAATTCAAAATTATAAAGCTAGTAAATTAGAATTTAATCTTAAACATAAATTACCTTTTGTTAATTTGAGGTTTTTTAGAGACTAGTATACTAAACTATCACTAAAAGTATACATGTAAACTGTAAAAGGTATACCTAACATTTAATATTAATAAGTATAATTAGTGTAAATATGTATATATGTGTAAATGCTTATATGTGTATATGCTTATAGTGTGTGCGTATGCGTGTGTATATGTATCTAACTAATATTGGAGTTAACTGCAAATAAATACAGATCAGCATCATTGTGCTTGATCTATTGGCTAATAGGTACATCAGTATAAAGACGCAGATTTTTTTAAGCATTTTTCCTGTAATTAACATAAATTTTCAATTGTAAAACCCAAACTAATACACTAGCTAAGATAGAGCTGGATCATTGTATCAACCATTTTACCCTGTACATTATTGTTCTACTGTTCAATACTTCGTGTGACACAAATAAAGTTTTGTTGAGTTGAGTTAAGTAGAACGTCTGCATCTGAGACCAAATGTCCTGTGTTCTATTTCCAGTAGTAGCGTTATTTTTTGTAAAATTACCACCAACCGAAGTTGTTGCATTTTGTTTGAGCAAGTTGAACATCTGCACGTTCCACCGCCCTGAGGGAGCGTAAAGAAGTGGGCACCGTGTACCTACCAATGCAATTTTGGCCACGTTAACTACCTATGTCCTCTATGCATAAAGGAAGGGGTTCGGCAAAATATCCAGGATTGTGAGACAAGACTACTACCTAGCGTATGTGATTGGCCATAGTCGGAGAAATAGACCAACTTTAAATAAATAAAATGCAATGCATATAATCTAAAAATTAAAAAATAGATAAATATTTCGGTAAACGTCTAAAATAAGCACACAGTAGTATATATATATATATATATATATATATATATATATATATATATATATATATATATATATATATATATATATATATATATATATATATATATATATATATATAATTGTAAAAGTTCACAAGGATTTCAAAAATGTAATCATATAGGTAGAAGCTGTTTTATTTATATGGACTCGGTTGATTGCGGTTTCTCATTTAACTGGATACGCTGTCTTATTGAAAATTATTTTTGTTCACAATGTAACTTTTACTATTATTAATGACTGGATAATCTAAAAAATGCATTACCATTTACAGTCATTAAAAAAAATAGCTCAAATATAAGTAAAGCATGAGATGTTAACTGAATAGGGCGTGGATTATCGCAATTGTTAGCTGTATGTGGGGTAGCACTGGTTTACATCATTTATTGTAAAACAAAATATTGAACGTTGGCAATGTAATTAATTAACAAAGAAAAATGATACTTGATAACAAACTGTGAAAATTGAAATTATTACTGTAAATGAATTGAAATATAAAGTAAAATGTAAATTGAAATATAAATTAAGATATAAATTGAACAAAAACAATCAAATTAAGCCAATTTTACTAAACGTTGGGTATTGCCGTTTATGGGATGTGACAGGGATTCATTTCCAGAATAAAATGACGACACAGAGCTGGTAAAACGTCTAAAATTATTTTGGGCACAGCTGGGCGTTGCCCTGTAGAATCGAAGGTATTCTGCAGCTTCATGGGCCCTCATCTTGAATGGTCTTGCTTGTAGAGCTGGTAGCATTAGTTAGCTGCTCCGAACGGTGGCGTATTATTATTCTACGGGGCTCGTGACATTTGCCCCCTGCACCGAACGCTGTTGCCATCTTTTACGGGGCTGGTGACTCTTGCCCCCTGGTCCGAGCGGTATGCTCTAATTAAAAAGAAGAGATTTGAAATACGCTGTTTTATTGCTATAGTATGATGCTTCGTGACAACGTACCCGTTATTTAAATCAAGTAAATCGCGGCTTAACTTGCAGCTAAGTGATTACAGCTACATCAAATCACAATTAAAAAAGTACGCGAAATTTAGAAAGCCCTTACAAAATATTTTTAATAAAAATATGCAATTATACATACAAAAGAAGCCGACAGATTAAAACACATCTAAAACGCTAGAAACTAGGACAAAATGCATTTTAGGTTAGGCAGATTTCATATCGTGAAATTAAATTGTTTTATACCTGGATGGAACTAATATATTAATCCTACGGCAGCATTCTGCTCATTGTGCACACGAGAGGTATAAATTGTTTTAAATGCGACCAAAGAAGAACCTGATGAATTATTCGTGTTAGATATATATATATATATATATATATATATATATATATATATATATATATATATATATATATATATATATATATATATATATATATATATATATATATATATATATATATATATATATATATATATATATATAGAGCTGTCGGTATTTGAGATAACTGACATCAGTTATTTTTAGAATAATAGAACGTATAATAAATTTTTAGATTTTAGAATTTTTTTAAAATAAACTACAGAGTATTCAGTTTTTTGATGGACAGAAGTGATAACATCATAGATGAAGATTATGTATATGATTGGAAATATAATAGTGGAAAATAAAGAAAAACGTCTTACACGTTTTTCTTAGCGTGAAAAAAATATTAGCATCTACTACGGATATGCTAAAAATTTTAGAATAAAATATCTGGCGTCCGGCAATTAAAATATAGACTTAGAGAGTTTGCCTGCGATGTTTCCCTCTTTAGGTTATCGGTCCTTTACCTATCACATAGTATAAATATAACCTATAGTAGTTCAGTAGTTTAGAATTTTTCATCATCTGATGACGCACTGTTTGTTAGTGAAACGATCGTTAGGTCTTTAAGAAGATGTGTTGTGGTGATTTGGGTTCTCCAAGTATACTTATCACTGCTCATCTGCACATAAGTAAATATTTATTATGAGTGCGAAAACTGTTAACAAACGGGTGGAGTGAATCACCCTGTAAAGATACACATACATATTGAGACTGACCCTATACATATGAGTACTTAGGATCATACCTCGCGCACATTTTAATTAATTTCTTGAAAATCTTTTAGTCTAGTGTTTGGCATTTGCACATTTTTTTACAAAAATTTGCCAATAAGTTTTAGTTTAATAAATCTTTGTACCTATGTATTTTTGTATTGCTTAACTTAATTCGGTATTTAAACTCACAATTTAGGAAAGACAATTTATAAGTTATGTGCTATGGGAAGTCTGTAAATGTAATTATTGCCCAGTTTTACGGCTACAAGTTGATGTTTGGTTAGGAGACAAGTTCAATAGTATGCGCTATAAATAATTTACCAAATTATCGTTTCTTTAGTTTATAAATTGTCATACTATATAATAGAACTATAATTAAAACCAATATCAGATTTTCCTCCATTCTATCTACAAGAGAAAATTATAGATCCAGAAGATATATTGTCTCAATCCCCTTGTTATTGTCTGTGCACTCAATTTCCCTTCATGCTTGGTATCACAACAAATGGAAATCCAATTTAGCGAAACGACCTAGAAAGCTGAACGTTCCGCTATAAACCCATAATAAACACATATCCAGAGAAACGTTTCACGGGATAAAACAGACAATCACAAGATATCTTTCTTTTCCTCCAGTCTAATCAACTAGTTAATTTTCTCTTAGTTCTTTTGTTTTCTACCATAACAGCATTGCCATATGTTATAATGTCCAATTCATTCGAAAAAATTGTTATTCTAAAGATGGTCAAGCTTTTATATTTTGTTATTTAATTACTTATATTAGTCACATATCTTTGTACTGATAAAGGAAAATAATTTGTATCCTCGAATTCTCACAGCTAGCAGTAGTCAGTTTTGTTAGACGTTTTATTGTCAGAGTAAATTATGGTGGGTTAAAATGACTCGGGATTCTATTATTTATGAATGGATGCGGTGTCTATGCTTCTTTTAGCGAATTTTTGTAGAACAAAAATTGTTTCAGTAAATTTTTGAAGTGCGGATTTTTTTGGATTTTTTTGTACGTAACTCTTATAGTTGTAGCATATTTCGGTAGAATTTTTTCAGCTAAGTTTTGTAGAAAAAATTTTGTTTCGAATTTATGTAGTGAAAAATGTTTGTCATTAGGGTTCAATAAATGGCTTTTATCATACAAAAACTTTTATTCTTGTTCTCTGTTGGTCTCCCGAAGGAAAAAAATGTCTGTAGCTCAATTTTTCATAAAGCTGGAAACTTAAAACTTGGTACCTATGTACCAGCTTCTACATATGAAACGTTTCTTAAAAATTTTACCAAATAACTTTCATTGTCGGAGATATAAAAATTGCCCGAAAGAAAACGTAAAATTTTTCTAGAAAAACTGAACCGATCTTTTGATCTTCTGCTTCCAAATTTCTAGTTGTGTAGCTTACACCGTTTACTACCAGCTGCAATTCCTTAATCGTGCATTTATCGTCCTCATCTAATCTTGCAAATTTTAAAGGTTTTCTAGTTTTCACCCGCCCTCCGTGGCAAAGTTAATACCTCGCCTAAACGATATGAATACCCACCCTTTGACTTAGCGAGGTTAAGGAGTATTTCAAATTTCTTAGAAAGGACACAAATTCAACAAGTATTGGCATATTTTCGAAATGTTCCAAGGTATAAAAGTTCTTTAAAGTACCTTTATGAATCTCAACACGTAAGAGTTCTTTCAGTGTCTCCAGTGTGTGTTCCACGATATGTCTGTTATTATCATTTTAGGACGAACACTATTAAGCATGTTGCTTTTACGCAGATTTTTCTCCAGATTTTTGGCTCTGACGTTTAGCTCACAGTTTTGTTCAAGTATTTTCATTTTCCGAAAGAGCTTAAGATTCGAACAGAGTGGGTAAAAAAATGTTATAGCAAAGATGTATAGCATGTGGCAAATAAGATAATTTGCAGTAAAGATTTTAAACCTGAGGATTTTGAAGATGAATTGAGGGTTATAATAATGAATACACAACAGAAGCCTCTGAAAAAGCAGGTAGATACAGACTTTTGCTGGTTGATTTTGATTATTTATTTATTTTCTTTACGCACCTACTTCCTCGAATGCAGTACCTAGTATTTGAGGTGTGCTAGAGACCTATGAGGGTACATATTATATATATATATATATATATATATATATATATATATATATATATATATATATATATATATATATACTTGTTACTTTATTATACGTATTAAATGAACAAGAAAAACATAATGCGAGAGTTAAAGGTCCAATATAATGATGCGGAAAAAAGTAAAGGTATTGTGAAATGTTTAGTTAGCAGAAATGGACAACTATCATTGAACATCGCAGAACCAGCTGATGAAATTAAGCCTCATTCCTTAGTAAGAGAACACGGAGGATGATATCTCAAAAATAAAATATGAAAAATTCCAAAATGAAAAGCTGTGTCTAAAGAAAAAATAGATTACCGTGAAAATCGACAAAAATTACTACAGTAACATATTTTTGATGTAGAAAAACGACTAAAAAAGCTGGCATTGATTTTGAAGACAGAGTGCAAATAGCCTTTAAGGATTTTTTACTTCTATCCAAATTCAAATTGTATTAAAAATGAAACGCAAGGCACGTGGGACCCAAGACGAATTGTATAGGACATTTGCAGTAAGGTAGGTAGTGAATTCGATAATTTTTCAAATGAATTTTAAATATTTAAAAAATATTATCAGATATTTCAGCAAGCGATCATATATTTACTTAAGGAGCACTTTACATTATGTTTCACCCGGATTATTAACACTCCAGCAGTGGACTGCAAACATTAATTTGACTGATGGTATCCTTGAAGAAGCTTTAAAGGTTATGGAGCTTGCAGGGAAGATAAAAACATCATCTCTATAAAACTATTATACTTACTTGTTGTGGTGGCACAATATACCATTAATTTATAATGAAATATAAGATTTTCTTAATTTTCTTTGCTTAGAAATTAATTGTAGAAATTATGAACCTCCTATTCTGCATGTGTACAGATAAATAGTTACCTAGATAAAATTATTTCTCATTGTTGTAGCCCAATATTTTATTATTTCACAATTCATTATAAGATTTATAAGTTGTTTTTGCTTAGAAATTGATTCTAAACATTATACAATCACTCTTATTTTGTATGTGTACAAATAAATACATACCAAATATTATATACCAAAATTAGTTACTTATTGTGGAAGCCCAGTTTACTATTATGTTATATTTCCATCATAAGGTGTAAGATTTTTTTTTATTAGAAATTGATTGCAAAAATTATGAACCTACTATTTTGTATGTGTACAACTACAGAGCTATCTAAATATGCGTGTGTCTAACGTTGCAATGGCTGCGGTATGGTTACCATTCGCACATTTTAGAACCTTTTGTTACAACTAGTATGTGAATTCAACAGTTTATATGCATTCTGTTATGGTGGATTGAAATTTGTCCCAACATGTAGTTTTAGATAGTTTTTATTTTATTTATTTATATAATAATATTATAAGTGGTGCTTTTTATTCTAGCTTAAGCCTACTCAAGAGCTAGATACTATTTACGAGATTTAGACAGGTACACATATTCTTCATGCCAATGTGGCCTAACATCGCAACTTTTTTTTCACATACAGGTGGGCTACTAACGTCATGGATACATATAAAGGATAGACACAAATGATAACGTAAAGCCGATTTTTTTTGTATTTTTTGAGCAAGCGTGGGACGGGGGGCAGGTGTTTATTCAGAAGGACTGAGGGTAAGTCATAGTATTTCCCTTGGAGCCCATGCAACGGTTTTTCAGGCCGAAATGTGCGCCATCCTGCACTGTGTGCAGGAGAACAAGAGGAGCGCCTCACCAACAAGTGGATCCTCATAGCCACAAACAGCCAGGCAGCCCTTAAGGCCATAAGCAGCCCAAGAGTAAATTCCAGTCTGGTAAGTGAATGTCGAGACGAGACGAGCGACCTGGCTGGGCAGAATGAGGTCACCCTCATCTGGATGCCGGGTCACTCGGGGGTCAAAGGCAATGAAGAAGCTGACAGTCTCGTGAAGAGAGGGTCAGCAGAACCGGTCCTAGGCGTATCGAAAGGCACGGCCAGGGGAACCGTCAAGTCCTGGGTCAGAAACGAACACAAAGTGTACTGGGCAGACTGTCCAAGGCTCAGAAATGGGAAGTCAGTAATTGACGAACCCAGTTCAAAGAGAGCTGTGGAGCTGCTAAATCTTAGCAGAGGACAGCTCACAAACATAACAGGACTCTTAACGGGACACCTTGCCGTCAAGAAACACCTGCCTAAAATGGGTCAGTTAGCTGCATGTTATTAAAGGAGGCATACCAAGTAAAATAAGTAGACTATTAAAAAACAAAAGAAAACTAGGTTGTGTTCTAGGAGGCCTAATTAGCGCTCATTTGCAGAAATGTTTTCAAAATTCAAGGGTCGGGATCTCCTCATTAGTGATTTTTTTTTCAAGAAAATTCCCTAAAAGACACGATTAAGTTCTCATTTGATTGTGGGAAAAACCTGGTTAACACGAAAGTGCCTGACCAAATTGTCTACTACAGTAGACAATTTTTACCTATAACTCCACAATCGTTAAATGCTTTTCAATATCTTTATTGACTTTGAACAATGTTTTTTGTACACATGGATGGAACATGAATTTCATAAACGTTCGAGCAAAGTTGCCTAAGCACTTTTTGACTATTGTTCAAACACAGATCTATCGAACTTTTCCTTAATTAGACTTTGTACCGATGACCGCGAGGTACAAAATAGAAATGCGACAATGATAGGTATGTGCAGTTAGCTTTTGTATTGCCCAATATAATGGAAATTGCAATAGTATTCCAATTTCTGGTCATTCGTTTTTACCTCCAGATCGAGTGTTTGTCAAAACAGAAATATATCTCAAAAGAACAATAATAAATCCTGAAAATACGTAATTATTTTAACAACATAGTTCATTTAAGTAACATGGTAAAAAGTGCAAGATATTAGATTGGAAGGCAAAATCTAATTAATGTTTTCCATGAGTTCATAACATTTTAAATTATATGCTGAGAGAAGGTATCTGCTTGCCAAAATCGCCTCCGTTTAGAAAGAGATGAGCTATAAATTGGACATGGGAGTGTCCGAAGGGTGCTCTAAAAAAGGGGAAAATCTGTCTCATTTTATACCTGAACAAGTGGTTGTAAGCGGCGTTCCTGTAAACTCTAAAAAAGAGCAAATGTCAAACATATGCTTGTTAGTTTGGAAAAAACTGGCAATCCAACGTAGGACTTCAATTTTATCAAGATCTATTAGCACCGCCGGGGCGCGCGGTAAGTTTTAAAATAGAGGGGGAGTGATGAATTATAGTGGTCAGATATCTCAGATCGAAAATGGAAAGTTAGAAGTTTGATTTACGCACTAAACTGAAACGTTTTAGCTTGAAACACGATTCCAATTGGCACTTGTTGTTGCTTCGTCTTTTAACAATTTTGTGCAAGTTATTCAAGCCCAATAACCCCTACGTGTTTCACAAATCATTTTGTGTGCAGAAGACAGGACCAGCAGAAGAATTTGGCAATTATTTCAAAATACGGTAATCACTGATATGTTTGGTAAACACTGCTATTGAAGCTGCGTTTAAAACTTTTCATTTCCTACATGAATTTGAAAGTCAATCATTTATTAGTTTCTGCTTTTTCTCAAAAGAATAAACCAAAAAGATTCTTTAACTTACATTGCATATAGCACAAACACATTCATAAACTTGTACGGCACCACTCGTAGACGGGCGAGGGAGAGGGACTTCCATTTCACCTCGCTCAAAGGATCACGCGACCAACCGAGCAATATTGACTCCCATAAGCGGATTTTAAACCGCTTACTGGAGACGATATAAACTACTTAGATAAAACAACAACCTTCACACGGACTGCAGTGGTATATACAAAGACAGAAGACACAGTAGGCAGTAGGAAATAAGTGATCCGAACCCCCGATTATCATATTTGCGTGCTTATGTCTGTCGCATATTATGCAGAGTCACCGCGTCTGTCTGGCGTTTGTGACATTGCCAAACTCAATAAATATTCTAAATATCTATCTACGACTAGATTCAAATTTAATAAAAGGAAAAATATAATTTAAAAGGGAAAATACAATTTAACTAAAAATATTTAGGAAAAGCAATGCTTCCATGGACTGCACGACCCTGTAGCAACTAACTATAACACTTTGGAAACAGGATAACAGGGTGAGTGTGTTGACGAAAATGATGATTTTTGCGAAAAAGACAATAATAAGAAGACATAGGTTCAGCATTGCGATTATGTTAGGCCACTTAGTTACATATATATTCTTTGTAATTCAAGAAACCCATTTACAGAATTTGTATGAAAACCTAAATGGACTAATAACATATTCAACTACATAAAATTACCACTTAATAAAGTTTTATATTTTTTCCACTATTGATTTGACAAATTTTATCACTTCAAAACTAGCCTTATTTAATAAATTGAAGTAAAACTCGCTTTTTCCAAAATTTAATTGCAAATGTACCAAGCCCAGGTGTTTTATTAAAATTTACTAGTGTATCTGATGGCTTAATGGCTTAATGTATTATTGAGCTTTGGCAACAAAACTGAAACGAAAACATACAAAAATTAGCCTAGTTTTTGTTAAAATCTGTGTAATCAAATTAACATGAATAAAGCGAGTTCTAACAAGCAACGCCTCATTTATTTATTATTCTTACTATTTGCCGCTCAAAATTATCAACAATAAAATAACTGCTGGTATACTTTCATTTACTTAAATCAACTTTGCTAAATTTTAATTTAAATCGCCAACCTCTTAGTTACAATCGACAACAGCAAATGTTTTTTTTTCACAGACTTCAAAAAACAGTACAGGCATCCAATTATCCATGTTGAATTCAACACCTAAACTGATCTAAATGGTTTTCACTTTGTTAAGAAAACTATTACCTCATAGAGTTTTATATTGTTGACACTATTTATTTGACAATTTTTATCACTTCAAAAAGAGCCTGGTTGATCCAGGGGCAAGAACGTGTGCCTCTGAACCGAAGAGTACTGGGTTCGATCCAGGGTGCTCCTTTCACTTTTTCAGTACAAACTGAACATTAACCGAGGTTCTGGCATTGTATTTGAGCAAGTTGAGTGTCTGCACGTTCGGCCCATCGGAGGGGGCGTAAAGCCGTCGGTCTCGTGTCCATGAGACGTTGGACACGTTAAAGATTTCTACCCTTCTTACAAAAAGACAGGAGTTCGGCAAAATTTCCAGGATAGTGAGGTGAAGCTGCTCCATGGCTTCGGTGATTGGCCATAGTCGCGGAAATAGGCCGACATTAAAGAAACAAAACACACACACACATCACTTCAAAACTAGCCTTATCCAATAAGTTGGAGTGAAACTCGATTTCTCCAAAATTTTAATTGCAAATATAACTTTTACTTAAATTTTCTAGTGTATCTGATTGCTTAACGTATTATTGAGCTATGGCAACAAAACTGAAACAAACAACTTAAGAAAAATTGTCGTAGTTTTCCTCAAGATCGGTAAAATCACGTTAGCAGGTTATTTGAATTAAACACCTAAACTGATCTAAATAGTTTTCACTTTGTTATGTTCAGTAAAGTCCAATTTGGTTGTACTGAACCCTTTTTTAGTCGGTCTATTACTAGTGAATTTTCATAGAAAAAATTCACTACTGGGGAGATCCCGACTTTTGAATTTAAAAAAAATTTTTGCAAATGAGCGCGAACTAGGACACCTAGGACTCAGTTTCAATTTATATATATATATATATATATATATATATATATATATATATATATATATATATATATATATATATATATATATAGCCTTGTCATATTTCAATGCTTAGTCACAAATTAAAATTTGACACAACTAACAACAAATAAAATTATTTTCAGTCTTGTTAGCGTTGGCAAACGTTATATATATATATATATATATATATATATATATATATATATATATATATATATATATAATTTGGCATGTACCTTACTTTTGTAAATAGCTTGGACATGTTCGTTAGTCGGGAAAATCGGACGAGGTTTTTCGGGAAAATTTTGAGTTTAAGAATTATATCAAAAAACAAAAAGCTATGATAACAAAATTTGGTAGGTAGGTTAACGATATAAAAATTAAACTATACACTAAAATATTAATTTATATCTCACAATAAAAAAAAAGTTATAATAAAATATTTTGTGCCATATCATTTCTATGAAAATTCACTACCATAACGCACTTGCTGCGTCCATGCTTTTTCTTTATAAACGAGAAACGTAGTACACAGCAATAAGATCTGCTGGAATGAATGAATAAAAATGCCGTTTTTAAGGAACAAAATTAATACACGTATACGTGGTTATTGTAATATCTAGTACAGGTTTGCCAGATATAACAAATTTATGTTGTTCTGCATATGATTGAAATATATCAGTAGTGATATTAAAACAAACTTTTTTTGATATACTTATAAACAACATAAAGGAGTTACAATTTTAAATTTTTTACTGGTAGCTACATATACATTCATTATGATGATATACAGTGTGTCCCGAATTCGATGCTCACCATTGCTATATATTACATAAGCACAACAGTCCCCGTTGATTCTAACTTCATTAACAAATTGATTGTAGCTCAGATCGCTTTTAGTTATTTGGATAAAAAGTAAAAATTTGACAATTTTGTGTTTGCTCTCTAGCAGATTATCTTTTTTTACGTTTTTAAAACAATTTTTAATGGGGAATATCTTCCCATAAACAACGAACCTCGTTATTTTAGTGAATTTTCTTTAAAAAAATTCACTAATGAGGAGATCCAGACTTTTGATTTTTGAAAAAATTCCTTCAAATGAGCACTAATTAGGCCGCCGAGAACACATATCCGGGATCAGTTATATATATATATATATATATATATATATATATATATATATATATATATATATATATATATATATATATATATATATATATATATATATATATATGTTTCACACCACGAACTCAAAAAATAATGGGCGTCGATTTTTATCAAATTTGCTGAATACCTTCCTTTTGCCAATGGCTTGGATAAATTCGTTAGCCAGAAAAATCTGCTCAGTGGAAACAGATTAAGCAATGATTTGTTTTAATTTGACAGACGGACTTCCCCGGTCAGTATCAGTTCTGAGCTGACCTTAAATCTATGGAATTTCGACAACGAAATTATAATGCATGTTTGTAAGAAAACAAATTCGGGACTTAGCAAGTGCGTTATGGTAGCGAATTTTTATTGAATGCCTCAAATTTGAATAGCTCAATTTGTTATTAACCTATAAGGTTCGTTGGCCAGAAAACTTTCGGGAACATGTTAAGTTTATTTTCGAATTTTTTTTTAAACATTTTTAAACAGTAAAGTAATTTTCATGAAATATGGCACATTTTTTCTACTATATATGTTATACTGGTAACCAAATTTGATGTCTGCTTTCTTAAAAAAAAGACACATATTTGCTATTTAAAACATTTTTATGAAAATTCACTATTATAACGTACTTGCTGCGTCCAGACTTTTTTGTTTATCAAATCCTTTTTTTTTTAGTGAATTTTCTTTAAAAAAATTCTTCATTGAGGAGATCCCGACTTTTGAATTTTTAAAGAATTTCTTCAAATGAGCGCTAATTAGGCCCCTAGAACACATATCCGGGGTCGATTTATATATATATATATATATATATATATATATATATATATATATATATATATATATATATATATATATATATATATATATTATGTATGTATCACACCGATAACTCAAAAAATAATGTGCCCATTTTGACTAAATTTGGTAAATACCTTCCCTTTGCAAGTGGATTGGACAAGTTAGTTAGCCAGGAAAATCGGCCGAGGTTTTCCCCGAAAATTTTGTGTTTTCTTTAGAAAAAGTTCATATCTCCGGAAATTACAAAGTAAGGGGAACCAAGTTTGGTACACGGATTTATATCGCTATCATTAAATTACCTGCAAAATCTTAGCTCTGTAGGGTAAAAGACAAAAAAGTTGTAGGCATTTTAAGAAAAATAAATTGTGGTTTTCCTCAAAACGTCAAAGTCGCGATTTAAAACGTCAAAATTGGCAACATGTAGGCAAAGAACTTGAATCTATTACGGGCTGTGGAAAGAAAATGTCTCAAGAAGAGTGTTTTACAAACCCTGAAGTCTTAGTTTAAACCGTCATTGTCCTTTTTTTTACCAAAATGTTTCCAGAAAATTCATTTCAAATAGGCCCTTTTTCTGATGCTTGGCAGTAGTCTTAGCTATAGAGTTTATCGTTTAATGGTATATAATTTTTGTCGAATTTTCGTAAAAAATCAATAAAGCTAATATATCCGTTATTATACAAGATATGAAAAAAATTGGATACATTAATTATAGAGTGTCTTGAGCTACATTTTAATCATTATTTCTACAATCACAGGGTGGCCCAAAGTCGTTGGTCATACAATTTTTCTTTTTTGGTCAAACACGCCTTATGTTATTGCATGTTTGTAAGAAAAGAAATTCTGGACGCAGGAAGTGCGTTATGGTAGCGAATTTTGATTAAATGATTCATATTTGAAAAGCTGAATTTGCTCTTAACCTATAAGGTTGACCAAGAAACGGTTTTTTCGGGAACAATTTAAGTTTCTTTTCGGAAATTTTTGTACGTTTTCAAACGATAAAGTTATTTTGATGAAACATGGCACATTGTTTTTACTATATAGGTTATACCGGTAACCAAATTTGATGCCTGCTTTCTTAAAAAAACACATATAGTGACATATTTGCTATTAAAAACATTTTTATGAAAATTCGCTACCATAACGCACTTGCTGCGTCCAGACTTTTTCTTATGGCAGACGTACTAAATATCTGGTTTGTGTAATTGTGCTTGAAAAGGGGTTTAAAATGATGTTAGTAAAACGATATGTTTGGAAAACTTATTTAACTAAAAAAAAGTGAAACGGCAGTATGCCATAGATTTTAAATATTTAGGATAGCAAACGTGTAATCTAAATTATACAATGTGGAATAAATTTACTATCTCAATTTGTACATATATATAAAATTACGTCAATTTTAGATTCACAAATGATATCCTGCAACGTAAATCTTCGTCCCTACACTCAACCTCCTTCGAGTGGCAGTTTGAGCTCCCAAATTTTTAAATAGAAAGTAGGGGCTTATGTTATAACTCGTTTGAAAAATATCTTCATTCCCAGATAAAAAATGATATGGTCTTGAAATTTATTGCGTAAATTTAAAAAAAATCATATCATCGACGAAATTCGCTACAGCACCCCAAGAAAGTAATAACTAATCGCGTGTCAATCTTGATAATGAGAAAAAATAAAAAACTCATCATATAGAATATGTTCAAAATGCATACTTTAAACATTTTGGCAGATCCTAATCATGGATGTGTTTCAACGTTATACATAAATATACTCAATAACTGAGATACTAAATTTATTCCGTTTGGCTGTTCCACCCTGTATAAACTCACTTACAAATGCATTGAAATTACAAAAAATTATTGAAGCTTATAAACGGGTAGGTGGGGAAATAATATATCAATTTAAAATTTTTGTGCTGTGGCTGGCCTTCCAGATGCGTGCGTTGTTCGCTTCAAACAGTTGGCACTTCCAGTTGAAGTATGGCCGCGCTCTGTTTTAATTCTGTGGAATGCCAATATTAAGTAGGTATTTCTCTTTGTTTTGGCGGCACTGCCAATGCTTTACTAACTATTTTCTTGGCTTACTCTTTGTAATTCAGAAAACAAAATACTTATTTACAGGTCACTTTGAAAGTAGATCTGACATTTATCAAAATAATTTGTCAGTTGAATATGACATGTACTGTTGCCGTGGACTATCATTATGCACTATCGTATTACGCCTTATAAAAATCTTGTTGTTTTTTGGAGTAGGAAAGCTTATTTTACTGTAAAAACATTTTCCCATCCCTTAACCTGAAACGGTTTTCGTTTCATTTAACGTTGTTTCATTATAGCGTCACAGTAGGTTTTAGAATCTAGAAATTATTGTAATTTGTGTGAATTTTTTCGTTGCGTACCTAGAACAAATGGTATTTTCTTTCAATTATAAATGATAATTTTAAGTTAATTCCTATATTTTCTGTGCCCAATGTGTTGAACGGGTGCGAAACGGGAGAAGGAAATTTCATTTAAAGTTAAAATGACGAAGAGAACTTTATTCCAGGCACGAGCATTGTTTCCATTTTTTAAATATTAATAATATTTATAGGTAAATTAGCAGATTAGCGTATTGTTCGTTTTTTGAAAAAAATATTCAGAAACATGCTTAGAGGAACCCCTTTATGCATTAACCATCGGACAAATGCTGTGATCTCAACACCACAATATAGTTAAGAGACCTACAGTAAATTTGAGGTCATGTGCAAGGTAAACATGCTACAACGGAGCTACAAATGCAAACTGTAAAAAACTCACCTTGCAGAAGTCCATAGAAAGGAGAAACTACTTACCAACACCGTTTCTCCATAAAAAAACTTCCACATTATTGCACAATTGAAAAAAAAACGCTACATAATAAGCGTAATCTGATTCCTTAAAATTAAATAAATAACTGAAACTGCTACCAAAGCATCACATAAAGAGTCTATTTTAAATTAATTTTCTGGAAATAATTTAATAAAATAAAGAACAACGAAGATTGTAGTTGAAACTTAAGGCTTTTTAACTTCTTTAATGACATTTACGCTGCATAGCCGTTCATGTAAATTCTCTATCTAAAACATGTAAATTTTGACGTTTAGAATCGCGACTTTTTTGACGTTTTAAGAATAAAAACTTAAAAGCTTATAACTTTGTTTTATTTTAAGGTAGAGATCCAAATTTTGGTGCATGGTTTTCTTTTTATGATATGGTTGCCCTAACTTTGTTATTTCCGGAGATACAAAAATTTTCCGAACGAAAACGCAAAATTTTCCGGGAAAAACTAGTCCGATTTTCCTGGCTAAGGAAATTATCCAAGCCACTTGCGAAAGGAAGGCGCGTTATTTTTTGAGTTAGCAGTGTGGCACATAAATATATAAACATACACACACACACACACACACACACACATACATATATATATATATATATATATATATATATATATATATATATATATATATATATATATATATATATATATATATATATAAGTCTGAAACCGACCTCGGATTTGGATTCCAGGGGTCCCAAATAGCGCTCATTTGAAGACATTTTTTCAAAATTCAAAAGTCGGGAGCTCCTCATTAGTGAATTTTTTTAAGAAATAGACGTTAACAACGAAAAATACGTAAACGCTTTTAACACACCTAAGGAATTATTAATGAATTCACCCGTACTGAGAGCTCCAGATTTTTCAAAAGATTTTATTTTAGCAACTGACGCATCCAATGTAGCCATCACTGGCATAAGCTCTTCGAAGATCAAAGTAATTTACGAGGAACAAGAAGAAACCAATATAATTAAGGGCACAAAACTAATAACTCTTAAACAAAATTGTAATTTACAGACAGGGGACAAAATTTACAGAAATACTCAAACAACATCAGAAACTCAATAAATATTTAGTATACCAAACTTAGAAGTCACGGCGCAAGAAGAACCCAAAATTCCCGAAGAACTACCAGAATTGAAATTAGACAACGTACAGCTACACGATGTTAATCACATCTAAAATCAATTCCAATCAATTAAAAAGAACATACCAGGCCAAATCAAGATACCAATCCATCACCTAAGTATATGAACCATCCCGCTATATGTAGCGGTAGCAATATCCATCCTAGCTGCCATAACAAACCGAACAATCAATAAACTGAGAGGACCAACGAAGAAACTCCAAAGATTATCAAGACCGGATTTCCCCTGAAAATCCGGAACGAACCATAGCTTCCTCTTGAAAGGAGGGCGGTTATAAATGGACCCATAACAACGAGCTATTATTAAAATAATGTAGCAACCCAAGTATGCGCTCACCAGAGTCAGCGGATCAGAAGGCACCTTGGGAAACTACGCCGTGAAGCGTGAGAAACTGAGTCAGCAGAGTAGAAATCACCTCTAAAGAACAATAGTGCCACTCCCGAGGTGAACATTATAAATAGACGACTCGCCTTTAGCGGGGCATTAATTCCTGTTCCTAACATAGTACTTTGCACATCGCGTGCTGCAGTATAGTATTTTAGTAGTATCACACTTATGTTGATATCTATTATTTTTATTATTGTATTTTTTATATATTAGTTGTGTAATAGTTCGCTGTGCAGACTAGTTCAAGGCACAGTGATTTTGGAATGGGTGGAGTGAAAAGACTGAGGACATGCACAATAAGCCAGCGGTTGCAGTGCTATCGGGGCGGCAAAGCTGCGGACGATCCCTGAGGGAGAAAAAAAATAGTTCAATAAATATTGTTTAAAAAAGCTTAACGTCTTAACCGTAGAACTAAGTCGCGTACACTTGGAGAACTCAAATCACCACAACACATCTTTTTAAAGACCTCACGATCGTTTCACTATCAAAGTTAACGCCATCAGAGGATGAAACATTTTTTAGGTTTTCAGGTTTTTATAAAGATGTGTTGTGGTGATTTGGGTTCTCCAAATGTAGTTATCAGTGCTTATTACAGGTTCCAATCTTGACTTAGTCTATCGTAATGTCGGTTTTACAGATACGACTGCTGATTGGTAAAGTTTAGCATTTTAGTTAAACTTTTACCTTGTGTTGTTCCTTCCTTTTGCAAAATTATTTAAATTGTCTTGGGGGTGAGGAAGGTGGCTTCTCGTGAATCCGATTTGGGATATGTTCGCGCGATAGATCTCTGCGGGGGTTATTCGAGGGCGGTTCCTAGGGAATTTCTTCTTACCCTGGTGTTTCCTTCTCTTGGCTTTTAAGTTTGGCGTGAAAAAATTAAGGGATGGATTATTACGTGGATGGTTGGGAAATGGGGGTGGTTGGCAAAGAGCTCCTTTGTCCTCTGGATTTATAAGTGGTGCTTTTTACACTTTGCATTTGTAGCTCATTGAAATCTTATTTATCCCGCTCAGCACATCTATTCGCTGTGGTACCCGTAACTTTGAAGAAGGTTGAGAGTACAGCATTTGTCGTGGTTCATGCATACAAACGTGCTTTTAAGCATGTTTTAACAAAATTTCAGAAAGTGAAATTTACTGTAATCTGAACATTTTTCCAACGTTCTATGTATGATCGTCTTCGAAATATACCTATTTGGTATGCTGTTTCATATATCGATATACAGGCATCATTTTCCACAAATTGTATTATTTATATATATTTTCGTATAGTATTTCATCAGTTTTTGTTCGTAAAACTTTCGTAATAAGTTACCTACAGTTCTCGCAAAAACTATTGAATTATATCAATAACAAATATAAAATATGGCTGTAATGTACTGTACTAGACAAACAAAGTTCTCAAATATCTGACAGTTTGTTGGATTGAAGCTACAGCCTACTAAATTTTATTATCGACCGTTTTAGAAAGTAGCTTTCTATAAGCCATAATATTTTTGATTTTCAATGGATATGTCTATATTCATTTAGATTACATGTTTAATATACAAAAATTTTAAGTTTTGTAGCTTACTGCTGTTCAATGGTAAAAACAAATTCATTAATATTTTATTGAATTAGTTCTGAAAGTAAATGTCATTGAAATTTGAAACATCGTTGAAGAGTTCTTTTCAACCGAAATTCGACGAGTCCAAAATGCAATATGGCTTCTGTAAGAATAACAAAAGTTATGAAAAGTATTTAACAGACAAAGAAAATCAAGGGTTATCTCCTATGATAAATTATTTGTCTGTAAAAAAGGATCGTAGGTAAATCAAGTTAAGTTCCTTTATTATGTACGTGGAACACGCTGTAACAATAAGAGTAAAAACCGCCAATTGTAGACACCAACTTCGGGCATATTTTTCTTGTAGAGCTTGCTGCTCGAAGCAGCCAGCAGTATGGTATATTGATGCCGCTGACATGACTATCGGACTAGATCTAATAAGGTCCTTTGTCTTTTAGCGATGGCTGTATACCATTATACCAGACATAGGTTAGCATATCATTCAGTTAATTACATACAACCATTACAAACAGGTACAAGTATCGGTGAGGCTAGTGGTAGTAAAAGAAATGATTTCTCCCTACTGTTTAGATGTGGCGCCTGTCTATTTCGCGGTTTCGTTAAAGAGAAATTATTAGGACTCACAACTTTAGTGAATAGACTGCAGCAAATATAACAAATATAAATATAGCTTGTCTACTTATATTTATTATAAATTTCATTTATACCACATTGGTCCCACAGAGCAGTTAAGACACAGTATTGAAACAATCTTGATACTCCTTTATTTACAATCCATATAATTGTTTTTTCCTTTTAGCACTTTTTTATCGCATTTTTAAAAATAATTATTGTTTTCATACACATATTTTAACGTCTAAACTGAACTTTATATGATTATACAAATTGAATAACTGAATATACTGTATATAGTTTTTAATATGTTTCTAAACAAAATGCAATGTTATATTTTTGGCATTAACAGGAATTAGGCGTTATTGCAGCATTAACAATAGACATTATTCACAATAGAGTGGGTGTTTTATCGTCTGTTGTTAGATTTATCGGTAGAGCTTTCCCGGTTGGGTAAATTGAGACGATCAGTTAATTTAGCTGTTGCTTTAGTGGGATCGGGCGCACCCTTATTAAGCTGTAAATAACTCGTATCCAACCTGTTTATACACTTTATACCTTTATACGTGTCATTCTGACCGAGATTATTGACGTATAGTCGACACGTTTTACACCCATTTATATTAAAGATTTAATTAGTACGGTTCAGCCGACTCTATTTAATTTAAATTAATTTCAGTCAGCCATATTATCAATAAATCTGTTTAGCCCAATGACACATAGTTTTGGTATTGTACTTTTTATTTAAACAAGTTATTATGTATAGACTTAAAGAAAAATTATATCCAACAGAATTTCATATAGGAGAGACTATCAAATACATACTTTACATAATATATTCTAATTGATTTCTTATATATTTAACATCGAACCATTTTCATGGCCGTTCCCAATAAAGAAATGCCAGGAAGCAGTGTCTCCCCATTATCTAAAAAAATTGCCCAATCCGACCCTTAAGTATAAGAGGATATCAGGGACATTTAACTTGTCAAACATTGCATGATACACAAAACTGACAAATCACAGAAGAACGTGCAGACATTTAATTTGCTCAAATAAATTACCACAGCCTAGGGCTTGGTTGTCGTTTGTATGTCTGTAAGCATGTGCACAATGAATCCAACAAAAATCAGTTTTCCCAGAATATTTTTAAGGATGCCAAATTAATTCCAATAATAGTTACCGTTTTCGTTTGTTTTGATTGCGGCTTTAATTTTGCATACAAATATCACCCGACTTGATTCTACAAAAAGAATAGGTCCAAGGTAGCTACTCTTTTCTTAAGAGGCGACTAACTGGAACAGCTGATACCGCTTTCCAACAATCATTTTCCTTTAATCGTCCCGAACTACCTTTTCCACTTACCTGTATTCCTTACCATCTCATCCCATAATCTAAAGTGATGGTAGCGACTTGCTGTTGACCCGGGGGTAGTATCATCTTATGAACTAATAGATTCTAATATACCTGGAATGTGGAATATACTACGGTCGGTATTGGTCTAAACGCCCGAAATTGGCACTTGGGTTAGCTGTCGGCGAATCAAGCAGCGATCCGAAGGCAGTCCAGGAACTCACAGTCCCTTCTTTTGTGATCGAGGGAACAGGTGTGCAATAGTTCCGCAGGCTGACCGCCAGTCAGTACAGTGGTCCGAACCATTGTTAGCGGCTTGGGAGGCTACACATCAGCTTTCGAAAAAATCCGAGGCACCAGTTCTTTCAGAACGCGCCTGGAAAGGGTCCGAACCAGTGTTTCCGGAGGGTATTGCCAAGGTCACGGTGTCCTGAGACAGCTATATAGAATCTTGATGAAGTCTGAATAAGCTTATTGCCTAGCCACAACTCACCCAACCAACATCAAAACCCATGAAATTACAAACATGACAAAAAAAGAAACGAAACGAAAATGTTTTACTGCAGTTGCTTAACTACAAAGACATTAACTTTATAATTGAATTTAGCAACATTTAATGATTGAACAGCAATTCATCACCAAGATAAACAATTTCATACCCCAGTTCTAACTGAAACCCATATTTCTCTCTCATCCGCAGTGTCAACCCATATAAATTAATGAGGCTCTCCTGTTTGACGGTGGTGTTTGTGTATACGATGAGAGTGACGTTTCAGTTCAAAGACGGAAGCTTTTAGAGGCCATTTCTTATGATATCATGTGAATTTCATTATCAACCGTTTCATTATCGAACTCCACAATGACGATCCATACAATGAATCTTTTGATTACCAATTTAGTAAAGTCTATTATTTAGTATAAATCTACCAAAATTCCAAAGTTGTTTTGCTTGGTGATTTTAGTGTCCATAATCATAACTATCTCAAGTTTTCGAATTCTGTAAAGTGAACAGGATGAGCCGCTAAACTATTTGCTATCAGACAAGATCTAACGCAGCTAGTACATAGATGTTCCTACTCACATTCTAGTAGTAAATGATCATACAGCCTATACTGTTGATTTGTTCTGACGACTAACCCCGGAAATTACAAAGTGCTAATATTGGCGCTCATAGTCAAGTCTGACCATAGTCTCATCTTCGCTTATAAACATATAAGCTTCAACACTAGGACCAGAGATAGCTCTACGGAGGCCGCGATGTGACAGCCATCCTCTCCACGTGCACATGCGCTACAAATTCACTGATACCAACCCATAGACATCCGATCGTCACTCCGCTAATAACCATAGAATACAACTACCTGTTGTACAGAAATAAAGAGAGACAGCATATGCCCCCCCCAGGTCCAGTGTATATTTACCATGGAGAATAACATGCTTTTGTTTCAGCAAGGAACAGACAATCGATAAGGCCAAAAATTATTTTTACCAATAAATAAGGGAATAAGCTATCCCTTGTCCAAACAATACCCGGCGTTGCTGGTTTATAGTCAATATTATAGGTAGACATTTCACCATCAGCTCTCTCCTCCTCGGCTTCAAATGATGGAATATCGCTGTATCGTCAAAAGAAAGGGCCGATACATTCGATAGTGTATTTGCTTCAAATTTCACGCTTAATCCGCAGGGAAAACCTACCAATTAATCTAGCTTTAAAGTCAAACATGGGAGAAATATTTTTGAGGCAAGGCATTTTAAGCATATATTGGAAAATTTAGACATCAAAAAGGCATTAGGACTTGATGGAATCCCTACAGTAGTTCCTAAAATGTGTGCTCCTGAACAGAAGAGAGACAAATCCAATGTGGGGAACTATAATTTAGTTTTCATTATACTGGATTTGTGTGATAATAGACTATTAAATTAATAATAGACTACTAAATTACGAACTATATAACTTAAACTACTGCCAAAGCACAAAAAAATGGTAGATTTAAAATGAATTTTATGCAAATATCTTATTAAAATGAAGGACAATTGCGGTTGAAGCAGAAAGTTACAGTTTAGTCAAACATACTTTCCACCACATTGCTTCCACATAATCCACATTTGTTTAATATTCTTTGTCTAAAAATCGCCAATTCTAACGTCTCAAAACGCGGCTTTCTCGTTTTGAGATAAAAAACATAAAATGATTAAAGTTACTTTCTTTTATTTCTTGACCTTTCTGCGCCAAGAAAACTTAACCTTTGTAATAATCAATAGATTTTGTTAACCACGCAAAATATTTTGGTCTTGTGCGTTTCTATCATGACCAGTGACACCCATTTTTTATATAGTTATAGCTCTGTTTTCGGTCAACTTAGAAATCTAAAGGTTGGTACATAGTTTTCTTTTTATAGTACATACATGCATACTGAATTCGGTTGCCATAACTTTGTGATTTTTGGAGATACAAAAATGTTCCGAAAGAAATCTCAAAATTTGTTCTGAGAAACTGGTTATATTTTCCTGGCTAACGAAATTATTTGTGCTACTTACAAAAGGAAGGCAATATTTATATATACAGTATACCCACAATCATACGGGTTAAAGGAGGGATCGGCAACATGGATAATTTAAAAACAAGGCTAATGTAAACATAATAAAATTTATATATATATATATATATATATATATATATATATATATATATATATATATATATATATATATATATATATATATAAATTTTATTATGTTTACATTAGCCTTGTTTTTAAATTATCCATGTTGCCGATCCCTCCTTTAACCCGGATGATTGTGGGTATACTGTATATATAAATATTGCCTTCCTTTTGTAAGTAGCACAAATAATTTCGTTAGCCAGGAAAATATAACCAGTTTCTCAGAACAAATTTTGAGATTTCTTTCGGAACATTTTTGTATCTCCAAAAATCACAAAGTTATGGCAACCGAATTCAGTATGCATGTATGTACTATAAAAAGAAAACTATGTACCAACCTTTAGATTTCTAAGTTGACCGAAAACAGAGCTATAACTATATAAAAAATGGGTGTCACTGTTCATGATAGAAACGCACAAGACCAAAATATTTTGCGTGGTTAACAAAATCTATTGATTATTACAAAGGTTAAGTTTTCTTGGCGCAGAAAGGTCAAGAAATAAAAGAAAGTAACTTTAATCATTTTATGTTTTTTATCTCAAAACGAGAAAGCCGCGTTTTGAGACGTTAGAATTGGCGATTTTTAGACAAAGAATATTAAACAAATGTGGATTATGTGGAAGCAATGTGGTGGAAAGTATGTTTGACTAAACTGTAACTTTCTGCTTCAACCGCAATTGTCCTTCATTTTAATAAGATATTTGCATAAAATTCATTTTAAATCTACCATTATATATATATATATATATATATATATATATATATATATATATATATATATATATATATATATATATATATATATATATATATATATATATATATATAACACTTTATTTGTTTGCCTTACTTTTTGTGATCTTTTATTTGTTTACGCGGACTGAAGTTTCCAACTGTCCCGGTTCATCATCAGTACGCTACTCTACTACAACTACTCTACTACTACCACTACTACAACTACTACTACTACTAGTACTAGTACCCCAGGGGCTCGCCGCTTGCGAGTACGTGGATGGCGACTACGGGGGTGCAGACACCACACCACACGCGAGCACAAACACATACTTACATACTCATACACATACACATGACCACCATACACACCTGAGCTGAATACTCACCTTTCTTCAACTTGTCTTGGGCGAGATCCCTCCACTTTCATCTTTCCTATCTGGCCAAACTTCTATTCCTCTTACTCTCGGCCGACTCTTGTTCTTTTCTGGCACCGACGCTATTAGGGTATCCGAGGGCTAGGTGTCATTTCATTTCCCGCTTAACAAACAAAAAAAAAACCCGAGACGAAATATGGAGGCATACCTAGAAGAAACAGAATTACGGGACAAGGGAATCGGAACCCTAGAACCGGTTGGGAACGTTGGTGTTAGGACAGGCCACACCCGACCGTCATCAAGTGACTGTCAGGCACACCTGGTAGGCGACCAGGCTGGGGTGCTGGAAACAACTATTGGAAGAAAAAATCTAGACGAGACAGGATTAAACCTTCTCAAATTCCTAGAAAGAAGTGATATCGAAGATGAGGTCTTCAAACGAAGAAATTCGATAGCGAGAACGCCACCGGAAAAAGGGGATAAGACAGAAATCAAAAAGTCTGGCTCAAAGACGGATGCTCATGTGCAATGCAGAATTAGAACCCAGTCAGAACCTATACAAGAGAACCAGGAGCAACTCTCTAGGGATGTCAAGAGAAAAAGGGTGGAAACGCCAACAAAAACTGAAAAAGAGACAGAATGTCGAGAAATTTTTCTACAAAAAATGGGAAAAGGATGCAAAATCCATAACGAAGCAATCCAAGGAATAAAAGAGGAGGTTAGAATTCTGCAAAAAGTAATAACGGAAATCCCTAATACAAAAAAAGAAATAAAATCAGCTATAACGAGACTTGACGTATACGTTAAGAAGATGGAGAGAGCAAACGTCATAGGCGAAATGCTGGAAAAACTAGTAATGTTGCCACAAGAGAAAAGCAAAGTGGAAACTAAAAAAGGGACAATGGAGATGGGTACCCAGACAATCCCAAGGCAGGAAGAACGAAAAACTGCACTAAAAGATAAGATAGAAAAAGAAATCAATAGAGAGCTAGCCGGAAACGAAATACAAGAGGTAATGGACCTCTAGTGGCCCGAGGAAATATACGAACACTGCAAAATACACAAAGAAGACAAAGAAATGGAGGAAGACGAAGATTTGATCATAGTCTTAAACAACATGGAGAAATATATTGAAAGCAAGAAAATAAGAAATACCTTAGAAAAAAATCCCCAATTAGCTGCTATAGCTAAAGATAAAAGCCTGGAAACAGGAAAAATGATATGCAGCGTCACGAGTAACGCAATTATGGAAAATAATGTAGGCATACTAAATAGAACAGACAAATATATTTACCTTGTAACGCTGGTAGATGGGGGACAAACGCCCCGGGATAAAGCCTGCCTGCAAGAAAATCTACGAAACGCCATCCAAATGGCAAAAAAGAATAGAAGAAATAATACAGCGTGCATCTGTGGAAATTAGACAAACCAGAACTATGTAAGAAATATCCTAGAATATTTATGCAGACGAGAGGGGATGGAAATAAATTTACTAGTAAAAAACACTGAAGAAGAAATGAGGGCGCCAAGAAAGCGAAATGCACGAAATGTGGAGACTATTATATTAAAACCACTAGAGGGTATCTCATATGCGGAAATAATTAAAAACATGAAAAAAGAAGTTGACACAGAAGGGGTCGAAATGAATAGAATAAACAAAACGGAAAGAGGAAATGTATGTCTGAAAATTATAGGAGAAAAGAAGAACATATTCAAAGAGGCGCTTACCCAAAAAATGGGGCATATGGCAGCGATTAATTCTAGCCAAAAAAGCAGGACCCTGATGATTCTCGATATAGATGAGACAGTACAGGAAGATCAGGTTCGGGAGACGCTGGAAAGGGAAGCGGAAACTGATAGTGGGGAGCAAGGAGTGTTTCAAGTTAAGCTAAGTGACAAAGTGAATAAAAACGGTGTGAAATACGCATTTGCGAGGGTAAGTGAAGCAGTGATAGCGCGCCTGCTGGCGAAGAAATTGGTAGGAAGCGGATGGAATAGATGGAGGATCAAAGAAATAAACAGGCCGTTGAGATGCTTCAGATGCCACAAAGTGGGGCACACAGCTAATAAATGTACGGCAAAATACATGCCATAAATGTGGAGAAGCGGGGCATATAAAAAAAGATTGCCAGAAAGAACAAAAGTGCTACTTATGCAATGAAACAGGACATGTGGCAGAATCGATGCGATGCCCGAAGTACACGAGAAACAGAAGGAGAAGAAGGAGCGCCTATCCAGCACAAAATGAAAAATATAAATGCAGTGACCACCCCGACACCCCTGGCAGTCGAGCACACTACACCGGAAATAGTACACGGGAGAAATAAGACCACAATGAAAGCACTACAGACAAATTTGGGGAGAGGCAGGGATGTACATGATATTGCGGATATGATAACTAGAGAGATGGATATAGATCTTTTAGTGGTGAGCGAGCCCAACAAAAAAATAATCCAAAACCAAGGATGGGTAGCTGACAAAAGACTGGATGTGGCAGTGTACATTAGAAACAGAAACACGGGGATACTCTCAATAGGGAAAAAAGAAGGCTATATTAGAATAGAATTCAAAGATTTTAGCATGTACTGTTGCTACTTTTCTCCAAATGTGGATGTTGAGGCCTATAAAAAGCATGTGGAAGAAATTATGGTAGACATTAGAGATAACTCCAAAGAGACACTTGTGCTGGGCGATATAAATTCAAAGTCGCCGGAATGGGGCTCACCAGTCTGGGATCACAGAGGCGAGGTATGGTCGGAGTGGCTATCGGAGCTGAATATGGTGGTTATAAATACAGGGGATAAACCTACTTTTGTGAGAGGAGAAACAGCGACATATATAGACGTAACATGCAGCACGCAAAAGTTGGCTAAGCGAATTAGAGATTGGACAGTCCTGGACAGAGAAGGAATGACATACCACCAACACATCTACTTTGAAGTGCGTTCCAAGTACATTGAGTGTCAATCAGGAGAAACTAAGAAACCCGTCTTCTATGGTGAAAAATATAAAGAGGAAATGGAGCATATGATGCAAAATCTAGAAGTATTCTCTCTAGAGCAACTATGCGAAGTCATGGAAACAGCAACGAAAAAGGCCTCAAGCAGAGGGATAGAAAATACCAGAAGAGCTCCTTATTGGTGGAATGAAAAAATAAACTGCAAACGAAATGAATGTACACGGGCAAAACGGCAGCTAACCAGAATTACAAGAAGCCAAAATATATCGGCGGTAGCCAAGGAAGAGCTATGCAAAAAGTACAAAGACCTGAGGAAGCAGTTGAAGAGATCAATAAACAAGTCCAAGAAAGAACACTGGGAGCAAGTCTGCAAAGATCTAGATGAGGACATATGGGGAAAAGGATATGAGATAGTAACAAGAGGGACAAAACAGGCAAAAATGCCATATGAAATGAATGTCGAAAAAAAGCAACAGATTGCAGAAAGTCTCTTCCCGACCTGTGGAAAAAACAGACGAAGCAGAAAAAGATCAGCAAACGAGATACCTCCATTCACATTGGAAGAACTAAAAGCAGCAGAGGAGAAAATAAAAACAAAAAGGGCACCGGGCCCGGACGGAGTCCTCCGGAGGTCGTCTAACTATTTATTGGACACTACCCTGAAAAAACGTTGCAGGTATTAAACACCCTGCTGATCTCTCAAGAGTTCTTGGATAAATGGAAAATGGCAAAACTAATATTAATACGGAAGGAAAGCCACTGGGGGACCCATCATCTTTCAGACCGCTGTGCCTTTTAAACGTCATCTGCAAACTGTATGAGATGCTCATCAAAACAAGACTAGAGACCGAGCTTGAAGGAAGACATAAAATATCGGACTTCCAGTTTGGCTTCCGAAAGGGAAAATCTACTGTAGATGCAGTGAAGTGGGTAGTAGAAAGTGCCAAGACAGCGAAATCCAAGTGGGTAGTTCTTGTCCTATTAGATATAAAAAATGCATTTAACTCTGCAAACTGGGAGCTGATTTTGGAAGCCATGGAAGAGAAAAACCTATCCGAATATCTTGTCACAGTGATTGACAACTATCTCAAAAACAGAAGTGTTAGCATAACAAAAAATATAAGTATGGAAGTAACAAAAGGAGTCCCACAAGGATCAGTCCTTGGGCCCGTACTATGGAACATCCTGTATAATGGCTGTCTACGACTCGATTTACCTGTGGGAGCAACGACTATTGCATATGCTGATGATCTGGCGCTGTTTGTGGAGGCGAAAAATGAAGCTCTGCTGAAATTGGTGACAAATGAAGCATTGCACATAATAGAAAACTGGATCGAAAAGCATGATCTAAAATTTGCCGAACATAAAACAGAAGCGGTAATCCTCAAGGGGCCCAGGAGAAGGGAAGGTGTCACTTTCAAGATCAAAGAGACGACAGTAAGACCAGTAAAAACAATAAAATATTTAGGAATAGTTTTAGAAGAGGGCTGCTCTTTCAGACAGCATATAAAGAATACCACCAAAAATGCTGAAGCAAAAACAGTTATGCTCACTAGATTGATGCCAAATGTGGGAGGCCCAAATAGCCTTAAAAGACTACTATTCAGCGGAGTGACGCACTCGGTGCTTCTATATGGTGCCCCCATATGGGTAAGCATCTTGAGGACTAAGAAATACAGGCAGTTGATGGAAACGACACAACGTAAAATGCTAATAAGAGTCGCCAGTGCATACAGGACTGTATCCACGAAGGCAGTGCAGGTTGTCACGGGTGTGATTCCCGTCCATATTCTGGCGGAAGAAAGAGCAAGAATATATAATACCGGAAGAGGGCACCTCGCAGAAGTGAAAACCGCCGAGAGAGAAAGATCCTTAGACGAATGGCAAAAGGAGTGGGATGGGAACACGAGGACAGTACAGTGGACGAAGAGACTGATTCCAGATATTAGACTGTGGGTGAAGTGCCAGTATAGAGCGATCGACTATTTTGTGACACAGTTTCTTACGGGCCACGGATCTTTCAAAACATACGCTAAGAAGATGGGAAAATCAGAAGACGAAACATGTATCCACTGTGGTGAAAACGACACGCCCGAACATTCGGTGTTCCGGTGTGTGAGGTGGACGACTGCCAGGGCAAAAATAGAAACTGAAATAGGGGAAACGTTAAATGCAGAAAACGTTATTGAGAAAATGGTGGCATGTCAGGAAAGATATGAAAAAATTAGTTCCTTCATAAGACAAGTGATGAGAGAAAAAGAACAGAATAGGCGCAGAAGAGAGCAAGACTGACAGAAAGAAGTAAGAAGGGTATAGACATGGGACAAGGCGATCCTATGAAATGTCAGAGATGACGACTCCAGACACCTTGCCGAAGAATGAGGGGTTTTTACTCGGAGTTGCGCCCGAGACTGTTGAGCACATAGACCCCGTGCTCTTCGCCGAGCGGTTTCCCCCTACAAAAAAAACTAGTACTAGTACTACTACTACTACTACTACTGTACTCAGAATTGCTTCCGGGTACAGAACAGTGTCGGCGATGGCAGTGCAGGTCATCACGGGTATACCACCTATTTCTTGCTGGCTGACGAAAGACTACGCCTGTTTGGGTTGCCAAATGCACAGCTTTCCATCGTGAGAAGACAGCAAAGGGTCATAACTCTCGAAAAGTGGCAGCGAATTTGGAACGGTCACACCAGCACTGCAGTTTGGACCAAAACGCTGATAAGGGACCTCTTATCCTGGATAGAGTGTCGACACAGGAGACTGGATTATTTGATCACCCAGTTTCTTACGGGACATGGGGTCTTTAGACAGTACCTAAGGAGGATGAGAAAAATCGAAAATGAGGCCTGTATAAACTGTGCTCCACCGACACAGCTGAGCATACGGTGCTCTATTGCAGCCAATGGAGAGAGTGGAGACAGAAATTGGTTGGACAACTTGGTATTACACTAAGTAGGGACAACGTGGAGAGACAAATGTTGGAGAGTAGTGAGAAGTGGGGCAAAATATCTCTATTTGTCAGAAGGGCCCTTCTTAAGAAGAGAACTGATGAGAGCGAGAGGGAGACAACACCATAGGCACCGAACTCCTCATACTGCACTGCAGGGAAGGGAGATGTAGGTAGACACGTTAAGAAGAAAAGACAGCCTTTAACCCATGATGTTATGTCATAATTGTGATAATTCCGGGGTTACGGGCGGTTCGTAAGGGCCACTTGAGCCACCTGCGGGTGGCCAACGTCATACAAAAAAAAACTACTACTACTGTAAAAGGGGAATTGATCTAATAGTTATAAGCGAGCCGAATGTTAATTTCACCAGAAGTAAAGGATATATAACGGACCAAAGAAATGATGTTGCATTACATTTACTCAATAAAGATATGGGGATTACAAGTATAAGAAAATAACTAGGATTCGTAACGCTATCATTCGACAGATTCTAGCTATATTGTTGCTACGTATCGCCTAACATCCCGTTTTGTGACATCAGGGATTATATGAACACAGTTATGTCACAGGTGAGGGAAAACAAAAAATAATCGATTCTAGTGGGGGACTTAAATGCTAAGTCTGCCCTCTGGGGTTCACCCTACACCGACAATAGAGGCGACTATGTGGATGAATGGGTGGCAGAGCTCAACATGGTAATGATCAACACCGGGACAGTACCAACGTTTGAGGGAGGAAACAGTAAGTCCTACGTTACAGGGCTACTACCAACATTGCGAAGAACATCAGGAATTGGGAGGTACTTACAGATGAGGCGCTGACATACCATCACCATATATATTTTGAAGTCACCCAGCACAAGACACCAGAAAGGAGATACAGGAACACCCGATCTCTCTTCGAAGGAACCAAGTTTATAGATATAATGCTCACAAAATCCAGAAAGAAAGTGGTAAACAACGTGCAGGAGCTGACAACGACCCTGACGGAAGCAGTTCAAGAAAGCACCATCAACTTCCATGATAGAAAAAAGGAGACCTCATACTGGTGGCATGCAGACATCGACAATCAGTGCCGAGCATGCTTGCAACTTAGAAGGAAAATTACCAGAGCAAACGCGAGAAATTCAAGTGAAATCGAAAACTTACAAGACCAGTACAGAGTGGCCTGTGAGCATCTCAAGAGACTCATTGCACATTCCAAAAGGGCACATTGATAAAAGCTGTGTAGTGATCTGGAAGACGACGTATGGGAAGAGGGGTACAGAATAGCTGTGAGGTCTCTCGGCTGCCAAAATCTACCTTTCAACCCCACCACCGAGCAAAAAATCGAGGTAATAAAAGAGCTTTTCCCGCAGAGATGTGATCAATGGACGAGTTCTGCCGTTTACAGTAGACGAAATAGTGAGAGCGGCGGAAGAGATAAAAATAAATAAAGCACCGGGACCAGATCGTATCCCTCCTGCAGCGGTGAAATTGGCAGTTAAAATATTCCAGGAGTATTCCAAAGAATACTAAATCAACTACTGCAAAGACAAGAGTTTCCTAGAGTGTGGAAGGTGGCTACAGTGATCTTGTTATGGAAGGGAAAAATCACAGGACTTCTTACAGCTTTCAGGCCTCTTTGTATGCTTAGCGTGCCAGGAAAGCTTCACGAAAGACTAATCGAGCAAATAATAGAGGCCGAGATACAAGAAAAGGGTGGATTTTCACACAGGCAGTACGGGTTTAGGAAGGGTCCTTCGTCGGTGCAAGCAATAGAGAGGGTGGTGGAATTGCAAAAAACACTCACGGTAGATGGTTTGTGGTCATCACACTAGACATCAAAAATGCTTACAACTCGGCTACTTGGAGCAAGATAATTAACGAACTGCATAAGAGTGGGGTTTCACAATACTTGATAAATCTAGTTGAGAGTTACTTCACTGACAGGAAGATCAAAATATCCAACTCAAAGATAATAGAAATGATCGCGGGAGTTCCACAGGGATCAATGTTGGGCCCTCTTCTCTGGAATGTGCTGTACGACTCAGTCCTGGCAGTACCCCTCGCAGAAGAAGCAGCCACAGTAGAGTATGCAGATGATTGCGCACTCATGGTTGAGGCAGCAGACGACCAAGAGCTTCAGTGCAGGGTAAACGAGTCGCTGGAAAGAATAAACGTGTGGATGATTAACAACAACTTGGAACTTGTCTCTCAAAAAACAAAAGCAGTCATATTGAGAGGACCTCGAAAGAGACAACACATCCACTTTGAGGTATTAGGGATTTAGATATTCCCAGTTAGACAGATAAGGTAGCTGGGGGTATACCTGGACGACAGGCTAGCATTTGGGGAGCATATAAAACACACCGTGGAAAAAGCCCAAACAAAAATGGGTGCATTGACAAGAATATTGCCAAACGTAGGAGGTCCGAGCGGCCCAAAGAGAGAGCTACTGTGCAGCGTTGTGCTGTATATTGCTCTCTGTGACTCGCCAGTGTGGTACCAGGCTACTAAGATCCGAAGATACAGAGATATGCTCTTGGGTCTCCAAAGGAAAGCCCTGTTGAGAGTGGCGAGTGGATATCGGACGGTATCAACTGCTGCCATCCAGGTTATCACGAGAATCCCACTCATCAACCTGCTTGTAGAGGAGAGGCTCCGATTGTATCATATAAAAAACGCTCACGTACCCTCTGTGAAAAGAGCTGAGAGGGAGAAGACACTGGAAAAATGGCAGGAGACATGGAATGCGCATAGAAACACCGCAGCTTGGACGAAAACCCTTATCCCAGACATCTTGTCGTATGTGAGGTGTGAACACAGAAAGTTGGATTACCATCTGACCCAGTTCCTTACAGGTCACGGTGCATTTGATTGTTATAGAAAGAAGATGCGGATAAGTGAAGAAGACGCGTGCACCTACTGCGGAGCCACGGACACCGCAGGACACACAGTGTTTGTGTGTAATAGATGGACTCAATGGAGACATCAATTGAAGGCTGAGATAAACGCCGAAATAAATGAAACTAATATCATACAAATAATGTTAGAAAGCTCGAAAAACTGGAGTAGAATATCCAGTTATATAAACCAAATCCTAGAAAAGAAGAGAGCAGAAGAGCGTAGAACGGAGGTATAGAAAAACTACAGCCCAGCATTCCTGAAGTTATGTCACTAAACGTGACCGTTTCCGGGTCTGCCATGGCGAGAAGAATAAGGGGATTTTAGTCGGGAGGAATCCGACACACCACTTCGCAATAGAGCCATAGCGACTGGCGTCCCATTCAGGATTTCCCTCTTCCTAAAAAAACTACTACTACTACTAATAGTAATAATAATTCCCCCAGGGGCTCGCGTCTTGCGAGTACGTGGAGAGCGACTACGGGGGTGCACCACCACACGCAAGCACAAACACTTAGACACCCACACACATACACGCGACTACCTACACGCATACACACTTGAGCTGGACTACTCACCTTTCTTCAACTTGTCTTGGGTGAGTTCCCTCCAGTTTCACCTTTTCTATCTGGCCAAACTTCTATTTCTCTTACTCTCGGCTCATTTCTGGCACCGACGCTATTAGGGTATCCGAGGGCTAGGTGTCATTTAATTTCCCGCAAAAAAGACTACCTGATGACGACCGCTATGGACATGGACCACAAACATAAAGAATATGACAGCGACACACAAAGAAAAACAGTTTACGGAGCAGGGGAGGGAGACTCCAGTTCCGGTCGGTGCGGTTGCTGTGAGGGCAGGGCACCCCCGACCGATAGCAAACTACTGCCAGGGGAGTGCAGTGGAACAACGCCAGGACGTGCTCTCTGGCTCGATTACTGGTGAAATGCAATGTGAAGGGATGGATCCCTTCAAAATAAGATACAGCATTCAGAGGTCTTCACCCATGGAAACCAGGGTTCGTTCGGGAGAAACTGAAGAGTTAGGTAATCCAAGCACCAAATTAACACCACGGCAGACCAAACGGTGCTACTCGGTGAGTGACAAAGAACCAAGAAGCCTGCAAAGGTCTGGCTTAATACGAGTACTGCCTGGCTTTAAGCGGGTAAGAGAAGAATGCTCGCAGAAAAACGAATTAGATGAATTCAAGAAAATCTTGGCTAAGCTTACGGTGGAGACAGAAGAACTTATGCCACTAATAAAGAACCAACGTCAACACCAAAGCCGGTATTAAACAAGGCATAAAAGGGGTACGTTGGCAAATAGAAACAATAAACACAAAGAGCCTAGAATGGACAGGCCTCCAAGTAAATCCAAAGGTTAGACAAGTTTCCAAAAATTGCATGTGCACCACTGGAGTCCAGACAGACATAGTAAAGGAAACGTTAAATGTGGGTATCCAAGTTGACATGGAACAAATAAAGAAAGAAGAACAATATAAAAAGATCGAGGAACTTAGGGAAATACGTAGAGTCTTGGAAGAAGACAGCGGCTTTGAGGGCCTCTCCAAGGTCCTGGACAAAAACTGGGCGGAGGAGGCTTTCAAAATAACTAAAGAAAAAGGCAGATAGTATAACGAGTTGCAGGTGGTGATTATGGACCCTTTACTCAGCCCAGAAGACAAACTTCCGAAGGGGGTGGCTCTACTGTTCCCAGAGGTCCATATGTTAGTCCAGGATGGGATTTCCGAAGGTCAAATTGAGTAGATAAAAACCAGTACAGAGACTACATTAAGCAGAAGAGCTAAAGAGGAGAAGTCAAGCACTCTTTATATACTGCCTTACAAGACGGATCCAGACGGCATAAATGATATCGCAGAATCAGTCATATTGATAGGACCTCGAAAGAGACAACACATCCACTTTGAGGTATTAGGGACCCAGATATTCCCAGTTAGACAGGTAAGGTACCTGAGGGTATACCTGGATGAAAGGCTATCATTTGGGGAGCATATAAAACGCACCGTGGAAAAAGCCCAAACAAGAATATTGCCAAACGTAGGAGGTCCAAGCGGCCCAAAGAGGGAGCTACTGTGCGGCGTTGTGCTGTCTATTGCTCTTTATGGCTCGCCAGTGTGGCACCAGGCTACTAAGATCCGAAGATACAGAGATATGCTCTTGGGTCTCAAAAGGAAAGCCTTGTTGAGAGTGGCGAGTGGATATCGGACGGTATGAACTGCTGCCATCCAGGTAATCACGGAATGAGCATAGAGACACCGCAGCTTGGACGAAAACTCTTATCCCAGATATCTTGTCGTATGTGAGGTGTGAACACAGAAAGCTGGATTACCATCTGACCCAGTTCCTTACAGGTCACGGTGCATTTGGTTGTTATAGAAAGAAGATGCGGATAAGTGAAGAAGACGCGTGCACCTACTGCGGAGCTACGGACACCTCATGACACACAGTGTTTGTGTGTAATAGATGGACTCAATGGAGACACCAATTGGAGGCTGAGATAAACGCCGAAATAAGTAAAACCAATATCATACAAATAATGTTAGAAAGCTCGAAAAACTGGAGTATAATATCCAGTTATATAAACCAAGTCCTAGAAAAGAAGAGAGCAGAAGAGCGTAGAACTGAAGTATAGAAAAATGACCGCCCGGCATTCCTGAAGTTATGTCACTGAACGTGACCGTTTCCGGGTCTGCCATGGAGAGAAGAATAAATAGGTTAAATGAGATAATCAAGTGCGCAAAAGCAAACTTTGTCAAAAAACAAATTTGCCTCCACCCCAATTCGCTTAAAAAGATTTGGGAGACGGTAAATCAGCTAACTAAAGAAGAGAGAAAGGATCCTGCAAGAAACATTCAACTTGGGGGTAATAACTCATTAAATAACTCCAACCCTGGGGAAATAGCCAACGCATTCAATATATATTTTTCATCCGTTGGGAGAGCATTGGCACAGAAAATACCGACTTGGGGGGACTGTCTTAAGTAGTGGCGTGCGGTCCATGGAAGCAAGGGAAGCATTGCTTCCCTTAAAATAACGACTACATACCTACTAAAAAATAATTTATATTAAACCTCAATATTTAAAATCTCCTTTGTATTTTAAATATTAAATTTCAAATTCTGAAACTAATTTAATTATTAAATTTTTTAATTCGCAAGCTCACACACATATTTATTTATTATGCATCATACTGTACTTGTTTGTGTATGCGCTCTTAGCGCAAGGACGTCGTCGCAGTAAATACGACCAGCATGAACCTGATACTACGGGTGGACGGGTGGTTGCAATGCCTTCAGTTAAATACATGTAGTCAGCAGACCACTTGAGGAGAAACGCTCGCTCGCTCGACGTGTGTACGTGTATTTTTAGAACGTATTTTACCGGGAAGAGCCGCTACACATAGAAAGAGAATGTCTCGCATTATTTCGCAGATATAAGCAGTCTACTAAGTTAAATACATTGGCATTTTACGAGCATTAATATGGCTACAAGTTCATCAGCTTTTAACAGCGGCGACGGTGGGGTGGTGATTTACAAACTTTACAAACAAGTGGTAATAATAACTGTGATTGTGTTGTGTCTTTTTTGATGACCAAAGGATTTTCAGCTTTACATTTTGCTGAAAAACTTGCTATTATTAATAAAAGTAGGCCAAAACCTACTCTAAAAAACTTAAATACAAGAATTAAAACATGTATTCGACATTTCAACGCCGAAAAAACGTATAAATAATATTAATGGTTAACGGGTTGTGAAATCAGGAATAAACTGTTTTGTTGGCCTTGTAGTCTATTTGTGACTGAAAAGGGGGTGTGGAATAAAAGTGGGTTTTCCGACTTGAATAATCTACATAAAGTAGTAAAAAGACATGTTATGTCTAAAGCGCATTTACAGAGCATTTTAAGATTTAGTGTCTTTGGAAAAACGCGAATTGAAAACGCCGTTGACAAGCAGATAGAAATTAGTCATCGCCAACACAATGAATTGGTTGATAAAAACAGAAACATATTAAAAATACTTATTGATGTTGTGTGTTTTCTTGGTCAGCATGAATTGGGCACGACGAAACAACTACATCTGCAAATAGAGGAAACTTTCAAGACCTAGTTTCTTTAATAGCCAAGTACGACATTTGTTTAAAAAATCACTTGGAACAGTCTAACGTTTTTCGCGAGACATCAAATCGCATTCAGAATTACTTAATTTCGGCCGCTGCCACTATTATTTTGAACAGAATTAAATCGGAAATTAAACAGACTTGTTTCATTGCTATTGTTCTAGATGAAACAACCGATGTAACTAATTTTAGTCAACTATCTGTAGTAATACGCTACGTAAAAATGGATGGAAGTGTACAAGAAAGATTTTTAGGCTTTAAAAATGTGACAGAAGATCGTACCGCAAACGCTCTATATAAAATTGTGCTTAATATTATGAAAGATATTGAGGAGACTGATAATAAATTAATTGCCCAAAGCTATGATGGGGCTGCTGTTATGGCCGGACATTTAGGAGGTCTTCAAGCTAAAGTGCGGGAAACGTTCTCCAGTGCTTTATTTGTACACTGTTTTGCTCATAAATTTAATTTAATTTTATCCCAATCTGTAATCTTTAAAGAATGTAAAGTGTTTTTTGCTACCCTAAGTGTAATGGCTGCTTTTTTTCCAAATCTACGAAGCGCACATAAGCCTTAGACTCAATTGTTAAAAAACGTAGCTGCAACGCGATGGAACTACAACGGCAGGCTTGTGTTAACTATATTTGAACACCGTGAATCGTTAATTGAACTTTTTGAAAATATTATGGAAAATAGCAAAAATTGGGACGCAGAAACAATAAATAGTTCTAGAGGATTTTTGGATGGTTTGAAAAGAGACTTTAATTTTAATTTTTTACTTAATATATTGTCGGAAATATTTCCGTTTTCAGATAATGTATTTAACATATTGCAATGTAAAACAAATGACATTGGTTTTTGCCTGAAAAAAATTAGTGAATTTAAATTCATTATCATTCAAAAAAGGAATGAATTTGATAAGTTCTGGGAAAAAACAATTAAGTTAGGAGAAGTGGAGTCACGAAGAAAGCGTCTGCGCACTGATAATGTGGGAGACCTTCAAACTTCTTATCGCTGCCTTTTATACGAAATCATAGATCAAATTCAGCAGCAAATTAACTGCAGATTTGATCAGCTCTGTGACCTGAAATTTATTGAATTGTGTAATTTTGGAGGCCTTAAAGGGATACCTTTCCCAGAAGATTCATTTAAATCATTATTCCACCACTATGGATATTATTTTGACAAAGCTTTATTACGATCAGAACTTACAGTCATTTATGAAACCGATGTTATTGACACAAAAACTAAAGCGAGTGAACTTTTAACTTTCTTAAAACAATCAAAATTGGAAAATGCATATTCTGAAGTGTTCAAATTATGTGAATGTGAATTAGTATTAACAATTCCTGCTACTAGTGCATCTGTAGAACGAAATTTTTCTACATTGAAACGTATCAAGAGTTTTGTTAGGAATTCAACAGGACAGGAAAGACTTTCTCAAATTTCAATTTTGTCAGTTGAAAATAACCTCGTCCAGGAAATGTCCCAGAATCCACAGTTTTATGATGACATTATTGACGAATTTGCCAAAAACGACAGAAGAATTGAGTTACACTACAAATAGGTAAGTTGCTGAGAATTGCTTCCCTTATTTAAAATGTCACCGCACGCCCCTGGTCTTAAGGTAGATATGAAGCCATACAGCATTTTTCTAACACCTACATGTGAGTCCGATGTTATTGAATGCATATTGGGTTTGAAGGTAAAAAAAGCTCCTGGATTGGACTCAATCACTGTGGAGAATTTAAGGGAACTCGTGTATGTTATTGTAGTCCCACTGACTGTCTTAATCAACAGATGCATAGAACCTGGTATTTTACCAGACATTTTAAAGAAGACCGTAATAAGACCACTATTTAAAGGAGGAAACAGGGACGAAATGCTAAATTATAGTCCGATATACTTAATATCGAATATGGCCAAGGTTTTTGAAAAAAAATATTTGTCAGGAAATAACAAGCCATCTAAAAAAGCATAACATCTTAGCAGAATCGCAGTTTGGCTTCAGAGAGGACCCGAATGCGTTAAATACCCTAACTACAGGAATTTATTCTGCTGTTAATGAGCAAAGACAAAGCATTTGCATCTTTCTAGACGTTGAGGAGGCTTTCGATGCGGTTGATCACAGGATTATTCTCAAAAAATTGGATGTTATCGGTTTTAGGGGTGTTCCGCTGCTTTTGATTGAGGATTATTTGCGGTCTAGAAGGCAGTGCACAAAAATTGACGACGGCTGTAGCAATTTTGAGGTGGTGAAGTTTGGCGTTTCTCAGGGTACGGTCCTGGGTCCGTTGTTATTTAGTTTGTATGTTAAAGATCTATTTAATGTGCCGACAGCTGGTAAAGTCATTGGTTTTGCAGATGATACTGCAATTATATATGAAGATTGTTCTTGGCAGCGGCTAAAGACCAAAATTGAACATGACTTTGTGAATATTAAGGGGTGGTTTGATGCCAATGGGCAAACTATTAACACAAAGAAGACGAAGTATGTTGCATTTGCGTCCTATAAGCCACACTTGCCGTCATTTAATATACTGCAAATAGTTTGTAACAACCAATATATTTCAATTGAGGCGGCACAAAAGGTTAGGTATTTGGGGATCATCATAGATCAACATCTGCGTTGGGATGAGCATGTTGGTGTGATAGTTAAAAAGTTTAGGACCATTTTGTATAAGTTTTAATGCCTAAAAACCTTTCTGACAACGGGTGTCTTAGAATGGTCTATTCGGCGTTGGTTGAATCCCTTCTTACGTCCGGGGTTGTTGTTTGGGGTGCCGCGTCGAGTTGTCACCTGAAAAAATTGGAAATAATCCAACGCTGATTCCCGAAACTAATATAGAATAAGTGCTACACTTACCCGTCCGAACCGTTGTACGCTGAAGCAGGACATAATGATATTAGGCAACTTTTTTCATTGGTTGTGTTGACGTACGTGAGAAGGTATGATCGCGTCTCTAGAGTGGAGCATTCGTACGTAACCAGGTTAAACGCAGCAGCGGCCGCTCAAACGAACAGAGCGATGATTAAGACTGTGGGCCAACGTAGTTATACATATATTGCACCAAGAATGTATAATATTCTTCCAGTCAGTATCAGAACTGCACTAACTTTACATTCTTATGTGAAGATGGTGAAGGCATGGGTTGCGAAGTCTAGACACATGATTCATAGTTTAGTACACAGATAGGCATTAAACAGATAGGAATTGAATTATGTTAATTTTAAAAGATTATGTATGTTTTTTTCATGTTCCCACAAACAAGTGAATACTTTCGTGGGTTATACATGGGTTTGTTTTGTTTATTTCGTTATTTCGTTGTTTCAAAGTTATACATTTGTGTGCATACTAATTTAAGTTAACAGTTAATTAGCAACAGATGTATTGTATTTTGTATTTTCTGTATTCTTTTCTTGAAATAAACTCTGTTATATATATATATATATATATATATATATATATATATATATATATATATATATATATATATATATATATATATATATATATATATATATATATATTGTATTGATAATTAGCAATATTAAACTAAATTTATTAGCTACCTATAAAATACTTACATAAGGTGCAGATGTTTTCAAATATCCAACGAAGCCAAACTGTAGTTCAGTTTTGCATCATTTGTCAAACAAAGAGGCATGTCTGAATAAGGGGCTGCATATTAACAGCATGTCAATCTAAAATTAATAAATGCAAAAAGTTATAAATTCAAAAAGGTAATCCTCAAGTAATAAACAGAGCAGATAATTCGTAGATTAACCATAAGCACAGTGAAAATGTACTAAAACAGATAAACACTCCAATCTAATGAAATTTAAAAGACTACAATGAGACGTTTAAGAATTAGTGAAATGTAGCGTGAAATCAAAACAAACTGATAAACAAAGAGGTGGTAATTGGTTTAAATAATAGTTAATACATTTTCTTACAAAAATGTTGAAAGTGTTTTGTTGGATATATGTATTTATAGAAAGATTAAAATTTATCCTAACCTGTTAAAATGTTTATAATATCCAAACCCCCTATTTAAAGTTTGAAGATTAGTTATATGTAGATTTTAAGTATTTTAAGATTTGTTTTTGTTGATGTTTGTGAAATAATTTTAAGATATGTCATTTGTAATGAAAGTGATACCTAAGACGTGACGCTCGCGTATAATTTTTCTCTAGATAAAAATATACATAAAATTAATAAATATATATTTAAACAAATGCGAAACTGAAGCTAAAATAAGGAAAGTTTTACATTAAGGATGCCATATTTATTTAGTTTATTCATATAAGATACAATAAATGGGCGGAAGGAAAATACAACAGGAATAAATGATCAACGGTTCCATTCCATAAGGTACGCAGAACACATAGCGCTAATATGAGAAACGGAACTAGAATTATAAAGAATGCTTAGCCTACTGGAAGTGTGTGGAAACGAATATACCTGAAAGTTAATTTGACGAAAACAGAAATAATAAATATCAATAAGAATAAACTGTAAAAGGAGATGTAAAGCTAAACGGCCAACAATTTGAACAAGACTAAAAGTTCGCGTATTTGAGAGTATTATTAGATGATGGTAAATACGCCGAAGATCTGAGAGGGAGGGTCGTGATGGCAAAGCAAGCATTCAATAGACAAAGTACTTTTCTCACTATTAAACATTCTAACTACGACCTGAGGACTACATTTATCAAGTCTTACGTATGGAGTTTCGAGGGAGTAAGTTAAAGTTTTATTATGTGAAAACTGGAACCTGTGATGAGCACTAATAAGTACACTTGGAGAAACCCAAATCACCACAACACATATTTCAGAGACCTTACGATCGTTTCGTTGACAATGTCAACATCTTCAGAGGAAGAAAATTCTAAACTATAAAACTAGCTCCCGTGTATTTGTATCGCGTCAAGGTAAACTAGTTCGAAGTAAAATTGTCGTCCAAGAACGATCGTTTGTTTATTGTGTAGTGAAAACTACGAGGTCGAGGACCTGCTTTTAATCTTCTGGTCGACAAATTTATGAGCCCTTATCTAATATAGGTTTAAAGGAACCGAGAAACTTGTCAAAAATGTTAGACATCAAACTATGCTTGATTCATTAGAAAGTATTTTTATATTAAGGTCTATTAAGAACAAAACTTCATTTAATCGTGCGGCCCCTTTAATTTCAAGTCCTTTATTTTCACTTTGAATTTGACCGCTTAAACACTCCTAATTTGTCTGGTTGAATAATAAATTACTGTCAATAACTCGGCCGGTTTATACATATACTAATCTCTACGTATGTAGCGACTTAAAGACCGTTTTGTTTGTATCTATGTAGTCAAAATAAATACTTTCACGAAGAATTAAAATCAATATAAATATAGTTTTTAATGTAGTATTTTAGTTGAATTAATTAGCCTTTATTAGAGTTAACATAGTGAGACAGACACCAGGGTTTTGTTTTCTATTTAAAACAGATGAGTCGAGTTGCTGATGTTTATCTCACAAGATATCTTTGTCGCCATGATCCAATATCCACATAGTAAATTTCTATATCGAAAGGGAACGTGCAGATTCCTTAAATAACTCGGTTCCTTTAAACTTATATTAGATAAGGGCTCATAAATTTGTCGACCAGAAGATTAAAAGCAGGTCTTCGACCTCGTAGTTTTCAGTACACAATAAACAAACGATCGTTCCTGGACGACAATTTTACTTCGGACTAGTTCGTTTACCTTGACGCGATATAAATACACGGGAGCTAGTTTTTTAGTTTGGAATATTCTTTCTCTGAAGATGTTGACATTGTCAACGAAACGATCGTAAGGTCTTTGAAATATGTGTTGTGGTGATTTGGGTATCTCCAAGTGTACTTATTAAGGTTTTATGACAAGGAAACGTGGACTTTGACTAAGCACGGTATGAAGAAAATAGAAGCTTTTGAAATGTGGACATGAAGAAAAAATACTGACCCGGTATGTTGATAGAAAGACGATTGTAACAAAGTAGTGCTAGAAGAGATGAAAGAAAAGAAAGATGCTTGCCGAAAGACAATGAAAGGAAGGGGGCGTAATAATTTCCTGAGACACAATAATAACTTTCTGATATAATTGTTTAAAGGGCACATGTTTAGAAGAAAAGAGAGGAGGTGGCCTAAGAAGAAAATTTCTGGAAAAACTGGCAGAATTAATGAAAGGTAGAAGCTGCGATGAAATTAATAAAGCTACGGTATATAGAGAATCATGGTTGCGACGATAGGGGGTCATTGCCTTTAGACTGTGATGATGATGATGACATTAAAAGTGGATTTTTAGATAATCTCTAAACATTTTTGACAACCTGACAAATGGAAATATGAGTATTTTCTTCTGTTCATTTAATTCCTCAGCCACGACAATTTTGTTCATAAACCTACATATAATTTTTCAAATTATCTTCTAAAAGAAAGCTAGTTTTAAAAAAAATTGCTACCATAACGCCCTTGCTGTGTCAGGAATATTTAACCCTATCGAATTGAAATAACCGCTATCAAAAATGTTTTTAATTAGTGAGGTTCCTGAACTAAAGTACGTTAAATGAAGCATAAAATTAGAATAAGTGAGATACCTATTTTTTGTCCCATGCGTTCAAGAGACAAAAAAAGTGTAATTGAAATGTAAGTATGCATCCATCTTAGATATATTTATCCAATGTGGTAAGGGGTGACAAATTTAGAAATGGTGCGTTTTAATGGGTCTTGATTGCTGACTGTAATTAAATTTAATGAATCTTTTGTAAAAAAAGTTAAGGGCTTCCTTTAGTGGTATTCTAAAAACAGATGTTTACAATGTGTTAACCAATAAGTATTTTTGACTCTATATCATGAATAAGAAAAGAGCCTGGACGCAGCAAATGCGTTATGGTAGTGAATTTTCATAAAAGTGTATTAAATAGCAAATATGTGTTTTTTTTAAAGAAAGCAAGCATCAAATTTGGTTAGCAGTATAACCTATATAGTATAAACAATGTACCATATTTCATCAAAATAACTTTATTGTTTGAAAATGTACAAAAATTGTTCGGAAATAAACTTAAAATGTTTCCGAAAATCTAGTCTTCTGGCCAACGAACCTTATAGGTGAATAGCAAAATGAGCTATTCAAATTTGAAGCATTTAATAAAAATTCGCTACCATAACGCACTTGCTGCGTCCCGAATTTCTTTTCTTACAAACCTGCATTATAATTTTGTGGTCGAAATTCCATGCATTAAAGGTCATCAGAACTGACACGGACCGGGGGAATTCGAATACCTAATTAAAACAAAGCATTGTTTAATCTATTCGAACTGAGCAAATTTTCGTGGATGACGAACTTATTCAAGACACTTGCGGAAGGAAGCTACTCACCAAATTTTATCAAAATCGGCCTATTATTTTTTGAGTTATCGGTGTGGCACATAAATATATATATATATATATATATATATATATATATATATATATATATATATATATATATATATATATATATATATATATATATATACTTATAAAGTCTAAAGCCGACCTCGGATGTGAGTTCCAGGGGTCCCAAATTGCGCTCATTTAAAGAATTTTTTCAAAATCAAAAGTCGAGGTCTCCTCATTAGTTTTTTTTTAAAGAAAATTCACTAAAGAGAAACCCTGATGTAGCAATCGCTTATGGTTGCAAATCCTTACAATAATTTGCTACGAGCAAATAAATAAATATGTAGTCAATAATGAAAAATAGATATTAAGTAAATATAGTTAACCCTAAAATCAAAATTGTTTCAGATAAAAATATACATAAGTGAAAGAGAACATGCTGATATTAGTTTTTTGTAACAGCTGGCAGAGGTAATATATTAGGTTCTTGTTATTAGAAACGTACGATAAGGTCACGCAAAATGATAAAATGTGGCGAGTTGGATAGCACACTAAATATAATTTTGGTAGATTGAAACCGCAAAGTTGTTATACTTAGTTATCACACATTACAGATTTGGAGATTCTAATTACAATTTAGCTTCTTTTAACATTTTTTCACCCCTTTTCAACAAAAGTCCTGACTACGCGTCGACATTGTCTGGAAAATAAATCGATCGGAGTGGGATGATTATTTGGCCACCTCGGTCTCCAGATCTAACAGGATTAGACTTCTTTTTTGGGGCATCTTATAACCAAAGTTTATGCATTAAAGGTATGTTACTTTTTAAGGTATAGTCTCTAACATTTGATAATAAGTAAATATTTGAAGTTCAGTATTTGTAACCAGTAGGTATATACAGCCGGTTCTGCAACCTCCTGCAGGAGGTCTGACTGCGCACGCGCGGGACGTCATCCAAGATGGCGCCTGGGCATGCGCGTGACGTTATCCAACATAGCGACTGCGCATGCACGTGACGTCATCTAGAATGGCGGTTGGCAACTGACAGCTGACATTTGAGATCTGACAGCTGACACTTGGGATCTCACAGATGACAACTGATTGAGAGGTGACAGCTAACATGTGACATTTAAGAGCTAACATGTGACATTTGAGAGCTGACATGTGACATCTGAGAGCTTACGTGTGACATTTGATATTTGACATGCGATAGTTGACAGTTGATATTTGACAGGTGATAGTTGACATGTGACATTTGAGAGCTGACATTTGACAGTTGGTATTTGACAGGCGACAGTTAGTAGTTGACAGCTGACAGGTTCCCCATAGAATGATAGTTCACATTTTTTATCTGAATGAGAGTGGGCGGGAAATTTAAATTTTATTGAAAATTTGTGTATGTACGTATGTGGGCTACATTACCTATACATAAGTATATACCATTAAACGATAAACTATATTTTTTTTTTTTATGTCAACAACACACCACGAGGGCTTACAGCCTAAATACTATCGTACCGTGGGTGTTGACAGGGAGAAAAGAGGCAGCTTGTTAATTCTGGACTTGAAGGTTTGGAGGTTCGGAGGAGAAGGAAAAACAAGTGCATATAGCACAAACATATAGCTAAGACTACTGCCAAGCATCACAGAAAGGGTCTATTTGGAATGAATTTTCTGGAAACATTTTAGTAAAATGAAGGACAATGACGGTTGAAACTAATACTTCAGGGTTTATAAAACATTATTCTTGAGACATTTTCTTTCCATAGCCCGTATTAGATTCAAGTTCTTTGCCTAAATGATGCGAATTTTGACGTTTTAAATTGTCACTTTGACGCTTTGAGGAAAACCCCAATTTATTATTCTTTAAATGCCCATAACTTTTTTGCCTTTTGACTTACAGCGCTAACTTTTGGTAGGTAATTTACCTATAGCGATATAAAACGATGTACCAAATTTGGTTGCCCTTATTTGTTACTTCCGGAGATATGAATTTTTTTCTAAAGAAAACACAAAATTTTCCGGAAAAACCTCAGCCGATTTTCCTGGCTAACGAACTTATCCAAGCCACTTACAAAAGGAAGGTATTCACCAAATTTTGTCAAAATCGGCCCATTATTTTTTGAGTTATCGGTGTGATACACACACACACACACACACACATATTTATATATGTATATATATATATATATATATATATATATATATATATATATATATATATATATATATATATATATATATATATATATAAACATATAAAAATCGAAACTGACCCCGGATATGTGTTCTAGGGGGCCTAATTAGGGCTCATTTGAAGAAATTTTTTCAAAATTCAAAAGTCGGAATCTCCTCATTAGTGAATTTTTTTAAAGAAAATTCACTAAAACAAAAACATAAATTCATACAATAAATAACTCAACGCCTGAATCTGCCTATTGCTAATATATATATATATATATATATATATATATATATATATATATATATATATATATATATATATATATATATATATATATATTATCTTGAACAATGTATTCATTCAAGTTTACAACCTAGATCCTTATTTTCTCCTCTGGATAAAATGAGTTACAAATAAAATGAGAACACTTACATTACATTTAAATATCTTAAGTAATATAAGTTGTTTGCTTGTTCAGTCTTTTTAGTAGAAAATGACAATTTTTATTGTTTTCACACGTTCTAATGAATTCTATAATTCTGTTTTCCAATTTCGGGTAATTCTCATTCTTGAGTATATTTCGTCGGTGGTTCTGTGATTTTTCCGTCGTGATATAAAATATTTTTTTCTTTGAAGTCAATTTCATTATCTATTTTTTCTAAAATGGTCATATTTGGCACTGAATAAGAATTTACATTATTATTTTCTGAGTTATTTTCTTTTTTAAGGTTAGTTTCTTTCATTATTGGAATTAAACGTTCACTTACAATTTTGTTTATATTTAACCCAAGTTTATGTTTGCATACATTAGCGTGAGTTAAATTCGTTCTCTTGTTTCAATGCAGGTGCATGGTTTTCGTACATATTAATTAAACCTTCATTTTTATCTTATCTAACACTTTATAACCTAATTGATTGCTACTACTATTTGTGTCGTCCTCGTACGACTAATATTTTTATAACTGACTGGTTGAAATTCACTTCCATTTGCAATGAGTGAGGTTCTTTTTGCATCATCGTACTGGTTACTTCTTTCAGTATACATAAACTTGATATACTTTATTAAGTTTTCTTTTGTACGAGCGTCTGACTGAGGTTTAATGCTCTAATTATTTATATATGACTAGGTGTGTGAATTGAGTTCACGTAATGCATTCGTTGAAGTTTAGCGTTAACACTAGGTTCTGCAGTCGCATCATAATGTTTATTAAAACAGTTATCATTCACCCATTGATTATGATTTTTAATATAACTACTACTATTACACTTTTCATACGTGCCTTTATTATAGACAGGGATTATATTACTGTTTTTATTACTATATTCACTAGCTGCATTTATGAGCGAGTTTTTAATATAAGGTTCCCCAAGTCGTATATTGTTACTTAAGTTATGTGTTTCAGCTGGTGACTGACCCGCTTATACAGTTGAGTCGGTCACGTCTTAGTTTATTATTAAAAAAATCTCTGATTAAAATATTATTCAAATCTGTATCCAATTAAGTAACTTAGCCCTTCGTTAACTCCGCCATGGACGGTCTCAAGCCCGGCTGAGAAAGTAGGAGGGATGTAATACCGTAAGCCTACCTAGGCATGTCTTGGGAGGGCCGGGAATGCTTGCCCTCACTGGCCGGCATTGCGAGGAGAGACCTCTATAAAAAAACCTCATCGCAAGGTCGTTGGAGGGTTGGTGCCGAAGCGTTGATGCTTTTGACCGACATGGCCGGGCATTGGCAGGTTGGTAATTCTACCCCTAACATAATCCTCCCCAGGGAAACCGGGAAACCTCCCTGTGTATAAATGACCCTCCATGGGATGCAGGGCTCTTCCAGGCAGGTTAACCACAATTTCCCAGCTGCTCGTGGGATCAGATTATGGACACGACAGACACAGATCTAAACGAGATGGGTAATAATACTCTCGATCTCCAGGCAACTGAATAACACATAGAGGTAGAAATAGGGGTTGTCCCCTCTCTTACCGCCAAACCGATGAAGGGGAGGACGGGGGGTCATCCTCTTCCTATCCTCCAAATATCTGTCCTCCTATGAGGGGCGGGAGCTCCTCCGCTCCCCGTGCGCCACACGGAGGAGCGGAGGAAAAAACAACGACTGCCTGGATCCGCAAGGAGACAGCTTAGTCGTCCGCTCAAGGCGGGTGTGTCATATTCAACCGCATTGAGTCAGGTACTAATGGAAGTCGGGTTCCGACGGGCTCGAGTGGGCTTTGGGGGCTTTGAGGGTACGATAAAACGACCCGAGGAGTCTGATGTCGCTACTAAGGGTGCCGTCGGCGGAAAGCGACTCCGGTCGGATGGCAGCACACCACAACAGGGGGCAAAAAAGCCCCGAGAGGGCGCTGTCAGGAAGACGTTCAGTGAGGTCACTGAAGGGGTGGGAGTGGGTACTATCCACTCTGAATATCCCTCCTCCTCACTGAATAATGAAGTGGGCCCTTCCGAGAGTGGAGGGGATCAATCCCCCCGGCTATACCCTTGGGAAGTGGCACCGCAGGGGGAATTAAATCCACCAATAAAATGGGCCCCAATAGAGAAGGTGGCAGGATACATCCTTCCACCAGAACTATTAGGTGCATACAGGCAAATTTACATCATGCTAAGGCAGCGACATACCTCCTTAGCATGAAATTAAAAGAGGAGCGGATAGACATTGCTCTTCTCCAAGAGCCCTCAGTTCGGACCGAAGTAAAGGGCTGGGTAAAACGTCTGGTAAGATAGTAGAGGTGGGCTCTGGTACCAACCCAGACAGAGCCTGTATCTGGATCAGAAACAACTTGCAGTATTTTACACTATCAGAATACTGCACCAAGGACATGGCAGCCATTAATCTCATGATCACAACCGGTGGGACCAGGCTGGAAGTAGTAGCCTGTTCGGTCTATTTCCCCGGGGACAGAGATGCAGAACAACCACCTCCAGCAGAGGTGCGGAAATTGATCACCTACTGCAAGAGGAACAATTATCACCTTGTAATGGGGTGTGATGCGAACTCCCATCATTTGGTTTGGGGGAGCACGGACACTAACAGGCGAGGTGAGTCACTATTTGAATACATATTAGGGGAGGAGCTGTTTGTCAACAACATAGGCTCGGAACCTACCTTTCTAACGGTCAATCGAAGAGAGGTTTTAGATCTCACGATCAGCTCAAGGCTGTTGAGCTGTAAAATCTTCAAATGGAGGGTGTCGTCTGAACCCTCATGTTCGGACCATCCCCATATCCTATTTGAGATTGAAATAGGCCCTAGACCTGTGGTGGAGTATCGCGACCCGAGGAGGACGGATTGGGAGGGGTACAAGCAATCCCTCGCTGCCCGACTTGTGTCTGCTATCCTCACAGTGAAGAATCGTGAAGAGATTGAGATTGCGGCTGAACAGGTAAGGGATGCTGTAGTCACAGCATATCATGAAAACTGTCCACTGAAGTCAAAAAAATATAGTCAAGGATCTACTTGGTGGAACAATAACATCTAAAAACTACGAAGAGAAGTGAGACGTCTCTTCAATCGTGCTAAGACAACAGACAACTGGAAAATCCGTTCTAACACATTACAACAAAGAGATAAGGAACGCTAAGAGGGAGGAGGTTCTGCGGGGACATCTCCAGTTTGCCCAGCAGCGCCAGAATCCACAGAATTCTCTCACGCGACCGTGTTCGGGAACTGTGATCGATAAAACGACCAGATGGCTCCTTTACTGAATCACGGAAAGAAACGTTAGAGCTCTTAGCACACACACACTTCCCAGATCGTCTGATCCCGAGCAACGAATATGTACTGCCAGCCGAGGGTCGATTTAAACGCCCTCAAAGGGAGGACTGGCGGGTTGCTCGGAGAATAGTTACATCCTCGGCAGTAGAGTGTGCTGTGAAACATTTCCAGCGATTCAAGGCGCCAGGGGAGGATGGGGTGGTACCGGTCCTACTACAAAATGGACTGGAGATTATCCTACCTTTCCCAATCAGGCTGTATAGAGCCAGTCTGGCTTGGAACTATATTCCATCCAGCTGTATCGTGATTAGGGGGGGTTTACATTCCCAAATTGGGACGTAATGTCCTCCTACCCACACCACTGAGACCTCTGAGTATTACATCATTCCTCTTGAAGGGATTGGAAAAAATACTGGACGGACACATTAGGAACATCTTAGTCAACAACCCCCTTAATACCCACCAGTATGCCTACCCACACCACTGAGACCTCTGAGTATTACATCATTCCTCTTGAAGGGATTGGAAAAAATACTGGACGGACACATTAGGAACATCTTAGTCAACAACCCCCTTAATACCCACCAGTATGCCTACCAAACTTGCAAATCTACTGATTTGGCATTCAGTAACCTCGTCGAGAAAATCACACACTCCCTGGATAACGGGGAGGTGGCGGTGGCGGAACCTACCATTTGTGGCTGGATCAGAAGCATTGTCCACAATCGGACCGTTATTACGTCGTTGCAGGGGGAGGTGGTCAGCTTCAGGGCTGAGAGTGGGTGCCCTCAGGGGGGAGTTCTATCCCCCCTGCTGTATTCCCTGTTTGTGGACGATTTGCTGGCTATCCTGGGGTTGTGGGAGGTTGAAGTCCAGGCGTATGCTGATGATCTAGTCATAATGGTTAGGGGCAAATCTGATGAGGAACTAGCAAATACTCTTCAAGAGGCACTAAATGTAATGATTGGTGTCGGAGGGAACAGCAGTCTCTGAACCCCCGCAAAACGATCATTGTTCCATTTACCAGAAGAAGAAGGCTGGATAGATTAGAACCACTTATTCTTATGGGGGAAACGATTCCATTTACGGAACAAGTAAAATATCTGGGGGTTGCCCTAGATAAGAAGCTCAACTGGGACGTACAGTTAGATAATGTAATCCGCAGGGCTGTGGACATGCCGTAGAATCTGTGTAAATAACTGGGGAACAAACCTCCAACAGATGTACTGGCTCTATGTAGTGGTTATCAGACCAATGATAACAAATGGAGCCATAGTTTGGTGGCCCAAGCTTGTCTGATGATAACGGGAGCTATAAGCACCGCACCATCAGCCGCTCTGGAGGTCCTCCTTAATATTCCACCTCTTCCCATGTGGCTGGAAAGGATGGCGAGGTAGACAACGTATAGATTAAAACAAACGGCCGACAGCATGCCGAAGAAAATCAGTCTGGGAGGGTCCGGACTCCTTGATGACATTGAGGGACATGGGATCCTGGGAATGGTCACAGACTTGATGCCTACAAAGATCAGTAGAGATCTGTCTTTCAAGACCGTCTTCCCGGAAAGGGAGGACTGGGAACGAAATCAAACGACCCTATTGAGAGCTGATCTCTGCTGGTATGCTGACGGCTCCAAAACCAATATGGGAGTAGGAGTCGGCTCATATTGGAGCAACACCAATGCTAGACTATCAACTAGCCTCGGCAAGTACGCAACCATACACCAGGCAGAAGTGTATGCCATCGAGATGTGTGCAAGGGAAAGTATAGAAAACTAGTACACACACACAAATCGATAAAGATATATACAGATAGCCAAGCTGCAATAAATGCTCTTGGTTCATACCGTTGCAATTCAAAAACGGTATGGAGTTGTAAATCTGCCCTCAACGAACTGGGCAGCTGTAATGAGGTGTCGCTGGTCTGGATACCGGGTCACTCGGACCACGATGGCAATGTTGCGGCCGACGCGCTTGCCAGGAGTGGTGCCCAGAGGGACTTTATCGGACCAGAACCGGTGCTGGGGATAACATCATGTACAGAATGACAATCCAGCAATGGCCAAATCTGCCAGGATTAGCTCACTCTAAGACTCTCATAAATGGCCTGTCTGAGTCAAGGTCTAAAAAACTTCTAGATTCAAACAGACAACAACTGAGTACTCTAGTGGGCCTGTATACAAGACACTGAAGCTTGCGTCACCATATGCACCGAATTGGAGTCGGTCAGGAAACAGAGTGCCGGCTGTGTATGGAGAGTGACGAGACAGCAGAGCACGTACTGTGTTTCTGTCCGGCGGCGGACAGGACCAGATACCTGCTCTTTGACAAGACAAAGCTTGCTCCGGAAGATCTGGATCAACTTTCGCCCACAAAGATTATCGACCTCTGCAGGAGGCTGGCTTTGTTGTGCGAAATATAGACCATTAGGCGTGAGCAACAATAGACCTTATGGTCACGGTGGAGGGACCGGTATGGCCCACTCACATTCAAACCTAACCTAACCTAACCTAGCCCTTCGTTGAAGTTTAAAAAAACTTAATTGATTAACTACAAAAAACTTTACACTTATAAACTTTTTACTTAATATTTTTATGCAACTTATAATACTGTATGATCCTGGTATATGAAATTATAATTATTCTACTAAGATGTTAACTGTACTAAAACTAAGACTAGACTAACTTCTAATAACAAAATTAATAGCAATCCATGTTTCTCCACCTCTTTTACTTTTAAGGAATCGTTCTCGTGAGAACCGCTGGTCAGCATTTTCTTCTATACTATTGACTGGCCTGGCTTGTGTTGGCAGAAACATGATATTCTCGGGAAGCTGGAACTAACTCCATTCTCTTAATGAATTAGCATTACATAAACATTAATAATTACTAGAATACAACGGTGTCGATATGGAGATCATATAACTCTCCTATAACTACCTCCGTTGCTTTCATTGATAATATGCTTATTATTACATGGAAATATAATAACACTTTTATCTATTAAATTGAGTTTCCTGTTTGCAAAATCAATATTCACTCGTTTTTAATTAGGAAATCTATACATATTAAACATATGTAACTGTCATTAAAATTAAATAAACAAAATTCCTGCTCATTATCTGTCAGTGATCTGAAAATTATTTTAGCCCTGTTATTGTGGCTTGAATACCCATGTGTCGTTTTTATTAGGCAAGGATTTTCATAAATTATATTGTAAAAATGTACAGATGCTACTGTAGGATTTAAAAGACTTTTTGACGAGCCCGAATCGATTACGACCTAATAGAATTTCGATAAAGGGTAATTGGCAGGGTGTATTAACATTATTTATTTCAATTATGGGTCTGTATTCGACGGCCCTGGTATTGGAAATTTTTCATATTCGTTGTCGTATATTTCAGCAGGTGATTGCTGCTCATTTTCTGTGTAATGCAATTCTGCCGTTACGGCATTTTGTCGGGAATTTTGATTGAAAATATTTTTTTCTGTGCTGTGAGGATAGCTGTCTAGTGAAATTTTTAGGTCTTGTATTTGCACTTGTGGTATCCATGGGTACTGCATAATTTCTTTGATTGCTATTTGGGTTATACGAGGGTCTCCTTATTTGACTTGAAAAGTTATTTTGTTGAAAATTTGGACGGGGTGTTTGGAAATTTTGTCTCTGCTGAAAATTATTCTGATTGTTTTAATTAAAAATCATATAATGAGGTTAGAAAGGTCTTTGAAACTGAATGTTAGGAAAATTGTTTCTTTGAAAAAATGGTATCTGTGGTCCATCTGTTTTTTTATTATTATATATATATATATATATATATATATATATATATATATATATATATATATATATATATATATATATATATATATATATATTTAATTAGGTTTTTGTATGTTTTCTCTCTGTAATCGCAGTTTTCTACAGAAAAAATAATAATTTTAAGGCTTATTCTATACTTGTCGGCGCGGTAGATCTTAAAACCATTCCCATTGGATTTATAAGTCCACCGAGGAATGCTTTCAGAGTTTGTTGCTGATACATATTTTGCTTAAGTACCCGCACTGCTTCGTTATTTTCGTTAGATATTAAATTAGAAATTAATAGTTGTTCTATGTGACGACGACACCTATTGCTAAAAGCTAAAGGGTCTTTTTTGTTTTAGGCTTAAAAGCTCACCTAATAAGCTTGTATCGTTTCTCAGATCTGTGAAATTTTGAACTAGAGCACTTCGTAAATCTGCCCACGAGTTAATGATTTTAATATTAATTATCAGTCTTGTCAGCTTGTCCTGTTAATTTCGTTTGGATTAAGTTGAGCAAAAATGATTTAAATACAGGTTTTCATTTGCATTGTAAAACTGGTTCATTACCAGGTCGCATGATTTTAGAAAGTTCCCTACATTGGCGGGTTCCCCATGAAATTCAGACACTGCCTTTAAGTAAAATTCTTGACATCTGTCGGCTATTGTATTATCAGAAATTAAGTTACTCTCTTTAATATGTGTTTCAGAGGTGATATTATCACTAATGCTAATTTGTCTTAAACGGTATTCTAAATGTAATAAATTGGGGAATTCGTCGTCGGAATCAGACATATACCATATGACACAACAAAATACAGGATTATAACTTGAAATATGGAAAGAATGTGAAATAAGGGAGAATAGCAAGCAACTTACAATAGTATTGTTGTTCTTGGCTGAATTTGACTCTGCTTGGGTCTATTTAGCTCTGCTTGGCTCTTTTTGGCTCTGCTTGGCTCTATTTGGTTCTTTACTCTCTAAGAATCAATATTCACTTGGTTCTTTAACCGATACTAATAACTGCGCCAGTTAACTTTCGGATTAACACGATTGAGTTTTATTTTACTATTATAAAAAATGCTATGTGTAATTACATATAAAATATAAATACAAAAATACAGATGTCAACATAAACGTGATATAAAATTACTTAGCGCGAAATGATTCAAACTCAACTACGACGAGAAGTGAACAAGTTTTCGTGATATGCCCTTTTATATAATTACCGATGAGGCGTCTATTGTTCTTGGATGCAGGTGTCTATCGCCACCTCAGCTTTCCACCGGGGGTGGCTGTGGTCTTGTTTGCTTACGAAAGAATACCATAGAATGTGGTAGCGCTAATGTTAATCAATTCGGGTACTGGTAAATCTAAATCAGGCTGGAAATTTTTTGAATAGGTATCATATATTTTCTATTAATGGACAATGAAAGATACTATTCCACTACCTGTAATATTCCATGTAGATGAAAGCCAGTCGCATTTAATACCGCACCTCGGTGTTTATTGTTCAGGCAATGATATCATACTTATCAGTTCATATCACAATTCCATACCTTTTATTTGGTGAAGATTGGAACGTGTAATGAGCACTGATAAGTACAATTTGGAGAACTCAATTGATCACAATACAGTTTTTAGACCTGACGATCGTTTCGCTAACAAAGTTGATGAGTAAACTAAGCGAATAATGACTAGAACTACTATTTATGTGTTGCCAAGCAGTTGCTAACAGCGTCCTCTAAGAAGGTGGACAGACAGACCCTCCACTGTTGAGTCTTAAATCTCTCTAATTAAAACTGCATACCTACCTTTGTAATACTGTGTCTTGTTATCAAATATTCCTCCCAATAAGGGCACGCTGGTTATTAAGATAACAGTTCGAACAATGGACTACATAGAACCGGACCTACACATTTTTGTTCAAATTTGTAACGATATATATATATATATATATATATATATATATATATATATATATATATATATATATATATATATATATATATATATATACTTTCGTAAGCATCTAACTGACACGACTGCCTGTAATTTTTGATTGACTGGAGATTTTCTTTATCTACATGATTATTGTGCCAAATATGCTGAGCAACACATGATTTATCAATAGTGCCATATCTTAGTTGCGCTAAATGTTCTTTAAATCTAGCTTCAATAGTTCTTTTGGTTTACACAGCATATTTAAGTTCACAATCCTTACAATTTATTTCATAGGTTCCCGGTACTTCTGTAGTTTTGTCTTTATTCTTTCGGTTACCTAGCAAATTTTTTAATTTATTATTTGTAGAAAATGTTAGCTGTAAATTAACTTTCTTAAAAATGCTGTTAAAACCTCTTGTAATTCGCGGTTCAAATGGTAAACAGACAACGGTTTTGTCTAAAAGTTTCTGAAAGTCGTAAATTTCGCAAGCATTTTCTTTGTTTTATGTTTATTGACTAGTTTTTCCACTAAGCAGACAGAATAACCATTATACTTACACACATTTTCAATATATTAAAGTTTTCTGTTGTATCTTTCTTTATTTAAGGGAAACTGCATTAATCTATGAACCAGAAAATTCAAAATAGCTGTTTTTTATGGAAAACTAAAATAAATTGTATTTATCCATGCCTCTTATTCAGCATTTGAACGTAAGAGTTTAAACCTCTTAAATCCGGCCTGGAAAAAGGCTGTTGCTAAATTTAGAATTGTCACTAATAAACAAAAATATCGTAATTAAAACATTGCTTCACTATTGGATACCATGACCAAAGATGTAATTATTCCTAAAATTATGCAAAATGCTTTCAAAGCATTCGGCTTATTCAAGCTTAATGAAAATATTTCATTCCTAAACGTCACATGGTCTGTGATAGACATAATCAAATACTCAATGAAAGGCTTCTGATCCAGACAGTAAATTTATTATTGAAACCTTACGCGTTTTGGCTATCTAGTAGCCATCCTCAGGGACAAATTTTCCAATTCTTGAAAATTAGAGTTAAAACTATACACAGGTTAACAAAGTTGTTCATCTATTGTACCAGAGGTCCAATAACATTGCACCCGAATGTGCCAGAAAATTTATTCATGTGTAATCCAATCAATACAAAACGGTAATTTAAACACAAAACAAGCGTGAAAGTCGGACATTTGTGAAAATACGTTAGGTTACAATAAGCTGATAACTGCAAAAGTTAATGCTGGTAATGTAGAAAATATAGTTGAATTTAATTAATAATATCATTTAAATCTTGTTGTAAAGGTCATAGAAACCACAAATTCAAAAGTTTTTCTATTGATAATGAATGGTTAGGTCCAATATAACATAAATCGGTATATATTTTGTAGAAAAATAGAAACACAAAAAACAGAAGAATTTAGATATTTTATCAAATAGAAAAGATATGAATAAAAATTTACAACTTTAGGACAATAACATACCACAAGATTCCCTTGATTGTGAATACATTGGTTAGAAGATTATTTCAAAAACTGAAATTACTGTGTTATTTACGTGTGGTAAAGCAGTGTGTTGGTAGTGTTTCTAGAACGAGCAGTCTCTCATCTCCTTAGAAATTCCTATCACGTAACAAGACTACATCTTAACACTACCAACACACTGCTTTACGACACGTACATAATAATACACTCATTTAAAGTACATCCTACACTCTGGGACACTTTGTAAGTGTCTATCTACTCTCACAAAATAAAGTATAACATATAACACAGTAAAAGACGAACGTACAGAAGCAAAAATGACAGCATTTTCTATAGAACAAAAATTTCAAACCACAACAGTAGTTCACATACTTTCAAATGCCAACACAAGTGACGTCGCCATTTAACTTCTATCCAAAGGTTTCAATTTTTCGCCCAACCAATTTTGCATTTAAATTTATTTTAACAGAAAACATAATTTCTCAATCAGAAGATGCTATAAAACACCTATCGAGTGACGACGCTGAAATTACGGGACAGGACATTTCCAAGATTCTACGTTCTGCAAAACCTCCATCCTCCAATCTTCTTTTCACGAACGACAATCAATCAGATACCCGAATCGAAACACAGAAATTTAAATCCTACCAGTAGACAACGCTACAGTTATACTCGACAAAACAGACTATATGCAAAAGATGGACAATTTACTAAACAGCAAAAAATATTAACAAACCGGTAACGATCGTACAACTTACCTGTAGAAAAAAAAGACGAAACTAATCAACTACCTTAACTCAGTCCGGGCATCAAAAAGAATCTAATCCCCCAATAAAAAAATCGTCTCGCATGACTACAAAATAGGTCTCCCGAAAATCCACAAGCCTAATATTCCCCTTCGTCCTACCGTGAGTGCCCACCGTTTACCCACACAAGAACTTGCAAAACATCTAGCCAAAATTCTCCAACCCTTAGTCGAAAAACCCATGTCAAAAACTCAACCCATTCTATTCACCTTCTTCAACATAGAACCATTTCTCAAAACGACATCCTAGTTAGCTTCGATATTATTTCCTTATATATATATATATACCTAAATATAAAATTTATGAAGATGCGGTAATGCTAGATTCTCAATATCAAGCGGCAACCCTGTTCACTTCTTCCAGTCAACATTTCTGTCATTAGTCATCGGCCGCCCAATTTTACAACTCTTCTAGGCGGTGTTGCTAGCAGTCGGAATTTTTGTATTAGTGAGTTTTTTAATTTTAATTGTGTTATTTAAAGAAAAGTTTATCTATAAACATTAGAACATGGTTCGCCAGTGTCAGGTGTGTGGAAAATTGGATTTATTTTTTCACTGGTGGCATAACAAACACGAGTCGGAATTATTTGCGACGTTGTCGAGAGTCGGAATGTTATGTGGTCTCTCTCTCTTGCATCTCTTTTCCACTTATGCTAATGGTTGTTACAAAACAAATGGCTATTTATGAATGAATAGTCAAGTCTCCTTTTATTATAAGTCTATGGTATTAACGCAGCCGCCCAGCGGATCAGGGTTCCCAAAGCAACTCTCGTCAGAAGAAAACGTTCCGGAAACTTAAGTAAACAGTTTCCAGGTCCTCCGTCAACACTAGGAGAAGCAACTGAAATCAAACTAATGAACCATATCAAGAAACCTAAACAAAATATGGCTTTGCTCCAACACGAAACGCTGTAAGATATAGGTATGACATTTGCTCTTGCAGATCAGCTGCAGCTTAAACACCGATTTGATAATCCAAAGAAGCAAACACATTTAAAAAACCTGACGGTCGTTTCACTAACCAAGTTAGCGTCATCAAAGGATGAATAATTGTAAATATCTTATATCGGAAACTCTATTTATATTATTCTGCAATTCTGCAGATGGTCGGTCACAATCAATTTGGAGAGGTGCAGCGGCACCTAAATTAGTATATTTCGTTTAGCGGAAATACCTATATTCTCTTCTTATCTCTCGGACGTGCTTCTGTCGGTATTTATTTTATAATGCAGTCTATCAGGTTACTGCTCATAGGAGACGAAGCGACATTCATACATTCTTTATTATTACTATATTTAGCAATATATATATATATATATATATATATATATATATATATATATATATATATATATATATATATATATATATATATATATATATATATATATATATATATATATATATATATATATACTTTCTTTAGCTGTCCTGGTTTTCTAACATTTTTTATTAATTCTAGATTCTCCTCATTAACGTGGTGATTATTATCCCAAATATTTCGGGCGACAGAAGATATATCTATAGTACCGTATCTTAATTGCGCTAAATGTGCTTTGAATCTAATACCAATAGATCTTTTTGTTTATCCGACGTATTTAAGATCATAATTTTTACAACTTATCTCATAAAATTCATTTGTCAACCACTTTGCTACATTGTATGTCGCGGAATCTATAGCCGAAACAATTGAACAATTGGCTTTCTAAGTTTATGAATTTTTGGGAGACCGTAGTTTTTGGGAACTTTAGGATTTGCATCTTGTAACTTTCTTCCTAAGTGTTTTGATATGAGGTTGTGACAACTCTTAAGACTACCTTTAATGCCTGAAATCATTTTTGGTAGCGGGTTTTTAATTTAGTGTTTTCTCTATGGCGTTATAAACTCTATCTTTATATTCTTTTTTGTCCAAAATCACAGCCTTATTGCTTTAACATAAAATCAATCTTTCTCTCGCAATCGCTTAACTATTTTCATTCATTTTTAAAAAAGCCAACTTGCAACTAACATTTTCGACAAAAAATTCCTTCAAAAACTTGCTAGGTAACTCAAAAGACAAGGATAGTACGGCCAAAATGTCAGGAATTTATTAAATAAGTTGTAAAGATTGCGACCTTAAATACGTCGGACAAGCAAAAAGATCTTATGGCATTAGATTCAAAGAACATTTACCGCAATTAAGATGCGATACTATAGCTAGATCTTTCGTCGCCCGACATATTTGGGATAATAATCACCATGTTAATGAGGAGAATCTAAAATTAATAAAAAAAAGTTATAAAACCAGGACAGCTAAACGCGTTCGAAAGTATATATATATATATATATATATATATATATATATATATATATATATATATATATATATATATATATATATATATATATATATATAGCTAAATACAGTAATAATAAATAATGTATGAAACTCGCTCCGCCTCCTATGAGCAGTCACCTGATAGATTGATCTATAAAACAAATACCGACATAAGCACATCCGAGAGATAAGAAAAGCATACACATATTTCCGCCAAACGAAATATACTAATTTAGGTGTCGTTGACCCCCCCCCCCCCCCCAAATCGATAGTGACCGCCCATCTGCAGAATTGCAGAAGAATATAAATAGAGTTTCAGATATAAGATATTTAGAATTCTTCATCCTCTTATGACGTTAACTTGGTTAGTGAAATGATCGTCAGGTCTTTTAAAATGTGTTATGGTGATTTTGGTTCTCCAAATGTGCTTATCATTGTTCATCACAGGTTTCAATCTTCACTTAGTGGATTTAGCTCTTCTTAGTACGACATCCTGATCTATGTGTAAGGTAATCCGAAGGTGTATCGACAGCTAGATCTCTTTCTTTGTAGAAATCTGCAGTAAATGCTTATTTTTATTTACTGGAGAAAGTTTTTGAAGAAAATGAATTGCTTGGAAAACCTGGAAACATATTCATTAAAGATGAATAATAATCCAGAAACAGGAGTTACTGCCAAAGGCTCAAAGAGCGTTCACCCCATGACGTCAGAAGAAAAGAGATAAACAATTAGTATTTTAAATGCAATGGAGAACAAGTGTTTCTACCTCCATTTTGTGTTTTTTAAGGAAATAATAAGAAAGAAGAATGCACCACAGGATTGTCTCCCAGTTTACTGATTCAAAGAAATCAGCTTATGTGAATACTATTATATTTTTTCGTTGGTTGAAAGAACATTTTCTCCCCAGAAAACCAGCTAGAAAGGTACTGATGATATAGATCGATGGTCATACCTCCTACTGCAACTTCCGTGAGATGTTAGAATTTTCTGATGAACATAAAATAGTACTTATCTGTCTACCAACCCACACAACACATTATCTGCAGCCACTTGATCGAGCCGTTTTCAAGTCACTGAAACTTTACTACAATAAGCACTGTAATGATTTCATCAAAGCGAACCCCATAAAGAGAATCAACCGACCTTCAGTTTGTAAATTTGCTTAAAGATGCTTGGGCGAAGGCAGCAACATCTGCTAATGCAATTGCTGGCTTTAGATCAACACGAATTATTCTTTTGAATCGCGATGCAATTTCCGACTATTCGTCAGAATAACCACTCACTTTATTCAATACAAGTTAGTATTGGTTTTATTTAGTGTAGCTATATTAGAGGATTACTATTCAATTTTTCTTTTTTTTAAGAGAAAGGGAGTAAGTACTCAACTTCAGCCAGAAGTGGTAGGCAGTGGCAAAATATAACGCAAGGAAAGAAGTTAACTGTGATATATCCAATCCCAGTGTATGCAACTAAATCAGCGTCTACTAGAAAACGGGGACGTGCTCCAGCTGAAATTTTGACCTCGCCAGAACACATTGAAAAGATAAAATTCCCAGAACTGAAAAAGGTTAAAGTAAAACAGAAAAAAGAGAGCCAAGAAGGGAACGTCCTAAGAAAAAGAAAAAGTAAGCAGACGAACCCTAGTGACTTTGATTCTGGCGAGTCTGAAGCATTTCCTATTCAAGATAATAGTGACGATCTTGAAACATGGGACGAAAATGAGTGTGCTGGGTGTGGTGACAACTACAATTTAACAAGTAAAGCTCGACGGATGACTGGATACAATGCATTAGCTGTCATCGCTGGATGCATGAAAATTGTATGAAATTGGAAAATCGATGCGATGTATGTGGCGAGAAACATATCTCTTGAAAAGATCAATTCTCTTAAATTTTTTTTTCATTTATGCTGGTTTGGGTATTTAGTTTATAAGTTGTTATTTTTCATCTACAGGTGTGTTCTAAGACTTCTGCATTAATTTTCCGTTGTTTGTTATTGTTGGTTCAACTCTGCCACAAGGTTCATCTCACACATAGGTGCTGGTTTAACTGATCCGCAAGTAACGGGTGTGAGATGAACCAACAGCTATATTCATTGTTTTATCTCTACAAACTTGACTATGTAAAATAAACTTGCTTCAAACGAAGATCTGGGTAGTTTGAATAAAATAATTTAAAAACCAATTCCGTCTCCTATGATCAAGGCATGTGTTCCATAGCAACCCATTTTGAAAAATGTGGTTCATCTCTCCCCGAATTACCCTATATACAGGGTGTCGCATTTATATGGTAAAGCTCAATATATCCCCTGTTATACAAAATACGAGAAAACATTATGAACGTTAATTATAGGGTGTCTTGAGCTTCATCTTATACAATTATCTTGACAATTACAGGCGGGTCCATATGTCGTTAGTAATACAATGTTTTATTCTATAATAGAACATCCTATATATTATTGCATTTTTGCATTTTCCATCGAATATAATGCACGTTTCTAGAAAAGAAAAATTTCTTTCGTTCATCGTTTTTGAGTTATTTCAACTCTTTTGCAACTTTTTATGTTTTTGGCACATATCAAAAATTTTGATACGGCGTGTTTACCAATAGATAGCGGTGTCCCATAAAAATGACGCATTCAGAGAGGTTGTTGTTTATATGATTCATCGAAAAAATCGAGATGCCATATACAAGACGCTCTCAAATTGTGGCTGAATTTATAAAAGTTCAAACTGCCGTAACTCAATTTTTTCAAATAGAACTACCTGTATTTTGTGTTTCAGAAATGAAAGCGATGTCCTTGCTTCAACTTTTGTAAACCACTCTCTATACCTAAAAACTCTAGTTTTGTAAATCTTTACGTTTATAGTTGCATATAAATTCACGTATGGATTGGTTAAAGAAAATTTTTTCAGTTTTTTCTTCAATTCTAATAACCTAACAGATTGGGTGATTATTTATCAAATTTTTGTAGAAACATATTATTTAAATTAACTTTTGTAGATATAAAAAAGTTAATAAATAATTATAACCCGATAGGATTATCTATGTTTACATTTTCATAATATATAACAGTACCCAGTTGATAAATTGCTTTGAAAAATGTCAAATGAAACCTCAAAGTGGCAGACCTAAATAACCTTTTTATTTCTGACAGCTTGTGTATCAAAATATGACTATTTCTCCGTTTAAATCTTTACTTCCACTAGTTCAAATTTCCGTGAAAAGTTAAAACACACCTTTTTTAATATTTTTTTATTATTTTTAATCACAGACTAGGTATATAATCTGAAATTTATGATTTTTTAACAAATTCTCGTGTAAAAATATTGCCAATTTTTTTATGTTTCCGTAGAAATAATTTATGGTCAGATTTTTGTGGTGTTGGTAATTAATAATAAATGTTCACTAAGTTATTGTAAAAAAATAACATTTTTATGTTAGAGCCTCGGCGGTTCAGTGTTAAGGGTGGCATTTAGCTATCACTTTAGTATAGGAAAACAAGTCCTCCTTAAATTGTAATTATCTCAAGAAATAGTAGGTGTACGGGAACAATTTAAAAAGCTGCATAATCTAGACAAACCACAAGTGGTGATGCATGTTCGCAAATTTCAAAAAATGTTTTCAAGGAAAGTGTTAATGCAAGATGTTCAGCAGCACTTTACGGGATAATATTTTCTATCTTTGTCGGAGGTACTTCTTCGTCTAGGATATCGCAGCCTTAAGAATGTGCTCTGAACCGAACGGTACTGGGTTCGATCCTACGCTTCTCCATTCACTTTTTCAGTACATACTGTAACATTTACATCAACCGAAGTTGTGGCATTGTATTTGAGCAAGTTGAATGTCTGTACGTTCGGCACTTCGGAGGGAGAGTAAAGACGTCGGTCCCATGTCTCCCTGGCGTCGGTGATTGTCTATAGTCGCGAAAATAGACCAACGTGAAAGAAACAAAATACACAGACAACATTTTTGTGTCAAACAATTGCTTATCAAATTTTCTAACGGGCTTTATCGGGACCTTGAGTCCCATATAGCGAACAAATACCTGCTGCATAATAGCAAGTCCTTGGAAATAAATGTAGGTTTCTCACCATGTTTGGAACCAGCGATTAAACTGAGCTTCTGCCTGTGCTAACGATGGTTTTGTACAAAAGTGGATACGTCTTCTGCTGGTTAAAATATATATTGTGATATATCAGATTGCCTTAGGAAGATGTTACGTACTTTATGATAAGACAAGCTTCTTTCTTCTACTATTATTTGCCAGATTATAATCCGTCGATTATGCAGCGTAAGATTAGACTTTTAAATTTCCAACAATTTTGATTAGTAGTAACTGTTATTTAGTATATTTATTTACATTAATGATACATGGTGTCATAAACAATACGCTTATACTTGTATATAACAGAATTTTAAAAATCCCATGAAAAAGTACTACTCCAAACTCTATCTAATATTGTCACTTTGAATTTCTTTTGAATAATGAATGAAAGTATTTTAACTCCAAAATTTTGACATTCTAACATGACACATTTCAAAGGACCTACGCAAGAAGTCCTACCATATATCAATTCCCGATGTCAACATTTGACCATATCATAAGATATGGCTCTTTCCACTTTGTGAATTCGAGCTGAGTCTATATAGGGAAAAATGGTGAAATATGCCATATATATGAAAAAAAAAACTGTGCACTGAGAAGAATATAAATATTTGTCTAATTCTAAGTTGACACCTTCTAACACAAATACCGTTTCAAGAGAAATGTATTATAACTCACAAAGTGATAAACTCAATGAAAACCTATTTTTCTACGCCCGACTGGACTTTATACAAATTTATGACTCTTGACCAGAACACTTTTATCTGTATCTCCGGGATTTCGTGGAGCCAACGTGTAGGTACAGTTAGTACAATGCATCCAGTTAACTTTGTAGTAGCTGCCACATTCAAAACAAATATCTTCAGTCTCGTCGAAAAATTTAGATGATGCACTCTATATCAGCCTTCTGATGAACTGAAAGATCTGGATGCTGTTTGTACGCTTATTCGCCATATTTTGTACACACTTTTGTAAACACTCTTCGTTTGCTTCCATTCTATTGAGAAGTTTACTCCAGCGCTGACTGTTTGCTTTTGAACACTTAATTGTAACTACTGAGTATTGGTTCAATCTCCTTTAGGATTTTTGAAACTGTCCTTGTCTACAGACGTCTTAACATAAGCAAAAGCTGAAGGGATTGTTTCGTCAGGACCAGCAAAAATTGACGGGATCGGTTTGTCAAAACAGCAGAAGTTGACGGAAATGGATTATCACAACCGGTAACTTGTTGCAGTCAATTCTTTAGACCCAGCGAAAACTTTTGCGACTCGTGCAACAAAATCAGCGGAAGTCAACGAGGTCGGTATTTCGAAACCTTGGTTCACAGGTTACGTTGAAGTGGTAGCACTGGATAACTTGGATCCAAATATATATATATATATATATATATATATATATATATATATATATATATATATATATATATACATATATATATATATATATATATATATATATATATATATAAATCTATATATATATATATATATATATATATATATATATATATATATATGTACAGGGTGATTCCGGAGGAATGGGAAGTATTTCAAGAGTAGATTCAGGGCGTCAAGATAGGTAAAATAAACACATGTTATAGTTCGAATGTCAACCATTCTTGAAATAATTAATTTTTTGAATTTTTTTATAAAACAACCTTTTTTTAAATCAAGCCTTTTCCTGTTCTTTTAACAAATCAATCACATGTCACCTAGGTGATATGTGCAAGTCAATTTTGAATGATTTGTCAGAATTAGTTATCTTCCAGTTTGACATTAACTGGTTTATTTGCGAATTCCTAAAATGCTTTAAATATTCACCCATGGGGAATACGCGGATATGATTTTTGCTTATGGGTTTTGTAATGGAAACTCAGTTCACGCAGTTAACGAATATCGACGGCGATTTCCTAACCGAAGGTTCCCTAATAGAAAACTTTTCCAAAGACTTTTCATTAGCGCTCAGGAAACTGGTGTTTTTCCGGGCGCAGGGGTTTTTAGTGAAAGAGAGGGTCTTGACGTACGAACCGAAGAAAACATTCTCAACATTGTTGAAGGACACCCGAGGAAGAGTAGGAGAAGGATTGCAAATCAACTCAGAATGTCACAGAAAGCCGTTTTCAATACGCTTAAGAAACATAGTTTTTAAACTATGTTTCTTAAGCGTATTGAGGTATCGATGGTGAGACTTTGCAAAAAAAATTTCAAATGAGCGCAAACTAGGAACTCTAGAACCCATATGCGGGGTCAGTTTCAATTTATATATATATATATATATATATATATATATATATATATATATATATATATATATATATATATATATATATTGTATTGATATTTAGCAAAGTCAAACTAAATTTATTAGCTATTTCACGCAAAGCTTAAAACCAAAAACTTAAAACTAGGTACTTACGGGTAAACTAGAATATCACTTATCACTTATTAAAATACTAAAGGTTTATGAACGATAATTGTCAGAACACTAACACTGCCACTAAATGTCAATACTGTGGGAAACCTGGCAGCAACGTAAGTGGGTATCGAAGGTGGTATCGTGCAGAATACTGATCTCAGTCAAAACAGTTCGTGTAAAATACTGAAGAGCAGTTCCAATGAATTCCTGAAATCAATTTGAAATGTAGAAATAAATATTTTAAAAACAAATATAATAAGAGGAAAATTCACATACTAGGTGTAAATGAATGTCGATGATGATAATATTGATGATTTTGTATATGTGAGACAAATAAAAGGGGCAAAACAAATTCATATACACTCAAAACATAAAGACACTCATATAAAACACAAGTAGGGCATTTTAAAGTAAGATGTAAATGAAATTAAGATAAAATAACTTATTAAAGATGCAAATGTCTTCAAATATTCAGTGAAGCCAAACTGTAGTGTTTTGTTGGTTATATATATATATATATATATATATATATATATATATATATATATATATATATATATATATATATATATATATATATATATATATATATATATATATATATAAGTATAGAAAGATTAAGGTTTGTACTAACCTGCTAAAATGTTTATAATATTCAGACACCACTACTTAAAGTTTGAAAAATAGTTTGTATATAATTTAAGTATTTTAAGACTTGTTTTTGTTGATGTTTATTTACAAATAATTTGAGATCTCTCATTTATAGTTTTAAAGTGGGGGCTAATAGTGAATTTGACATTGACAACATAAATGCAGATCCATTTCTTAGTTCGACGTGTACATAGACAAAAACAACATGTCTATGCTCAGAAATATGACGTGCGTGAAATGTATAGTTTGCTTTAGATTCGATATTTTGAAGTGACTGTAAAAATAATTGAATGAAAGTAGCTCTCTTTAACTTGGGTCATCATAACAAGAGGACGCCAGAGCAGTTTTGCTAATAAAATTAAATGGAAATAAGTATTTAAATCGACAAATTATAGTTTAATATATGTGGAAAATGTAAATTAATAAATAGTGTATCCTTTGTATGGAAAATAAGTTAAAAATCAGTGGCGAGAAAATTATGAAAATATCCAAATAACAGTCGACGCCAAAGGTCGCCGAAATTTAAAATAAGAAGCTTACAAGATGGTTGCATAGCAACGAGCAATTTCAACCGGGGAAACAACGGTTGGCAAGGAAGGAAATTTGGAAGTTTTGAAGGTATAAACTTCTGAATTAAATAGAAAGGCCTTTCGTTTAAAGAGTGAATGGAAATTATAAATTCCAATAAAGAATGTGTGATTAAAAATTTGTGGCACTAATGTATGTTAACTTTTAATTTGTTTATAGAATATTTTAAATAAAAAATTTATTTATATTTTAAATTCACCAATTCGAAAAAGCACAAAGAAAAAATTTTTTGATCAAAGAAACAAATGAAAGAGCTCAAGTAGCTTTTTAATAATTTATTGATTAAGTAGTGGCATTATGTTATTTGTTATGTTATTTGTTAAAATTTTATCAGTATAAATTTAGTAGAATTAAATTAAACATACACAGAATTTAATGCCGTATTATTATTTGAGGATATTAATATATATATATATATATATATATATATATATATATATATATATATATATATATATATATATATATATATATATATATATATATATATATATATATATATATATATATATATATATATATATATATATATATATATATATATATATATATATATACAAATATATATATATATATATATATATATATATATATATATATATATATATATATGGTTTTAAATTATAAGCAAGTAAAAATGAACTCACTACATACCCTAGCTGTATGAAGTAAATAGCCGGGCAGATTTAAACACATATAAATAAAATATAAACTCTTTTATTTGCAAAATCATTATATATATATATATACATCAGATATTAAGATATTTATTTAACATACTTAATTAATTAATATAATCATAGAAATTTACAAAAATTAATAATATCCAGTTAAAATTAACATCCAGTTAAGCCCTATATAACAATTAAAGCCACATAAAGTCGCAGAAGTCAAGCATTATCAATAATAATTGGTGCCCAACGTGGGGCTCGAACCCACGACCCTGAGATTAAGAATCTCATGCTCTACCGACTGAGCTAGCCGGGCAGATTTAAACACATAAATAAAATATAAACTCTTTTATTTGCAAAATCATCATATATACATCAGATATTAAGATATTTATTTGACATACTCAATCAATTAATATAATCATAGAAATTTACAAAAATTAATAATATCCAGTTAAAATTAATATATATTAAAGCCCTATATAATAATTAAAGCTACAAAAAGTCGCAAAAGTCAAGCATTATCAATATATATATATATATATATATATATATATATATATATATATATATATATATATATATATATATATATATATATATATATATATATGTATGTATGTATGTATATATCCAACCGATAATTCAAAAAAATAATTAACCGATTTGGAAGAAACTCGACAAGTGCCTTTCTTTTATTAATGGATTGGATGAGTTCGTTGGCCAGGGAAATCGGACAAGATTGTCACTCAATTTTTTTTTCCGAAAATTACAAAGCTATTTCAATGAAATTTGGCGGCTATCTTGACTTAGGAAAGACATTACTATATACCAAAATTTAACTTTCAAGTTTATAGAAAATTGAGTTATTAAAATTTGAAGCATTTAATGAAAATTCACTATCATAACGCACTTGCTGCGTCCCGAACTTTTAGTAGTATCTACTAATACAGAATAAGTACATTTTTCATTTTCAACCAAATTTATATTAATTCTTAGGTACCTAAATTAAATAAATATTGAAATTTTACAAAAAAGACGAACAGGACTTTATGCTTAGTAACATGTCGTTGAGAAACCAATTTAATATTAAGGCGTAAATATAACTATAACTTATTTTAAGAGATATTGAAATTTTTCCTGCAGTTCGTTAAACTACTTTTTGAAAACCTTTCAAATGAACTTGCGTGAATATTTTTTGGTCATTGCATAACGAAATATTTGCATTAACTTTGATTTTTTATTTATTTATATTTTAAATTTGGGTTCAGCATTTTTCTTATCCACATGATATATCATGTCATATGTCAAAATTATATTAATATATAATTTTGGATATTATTTTTTATATCATCCTCTCGTTAGTTTTCTAAAAATAAATGCGTAACGTGAGAAAATTCAATTGTTTTGTCAAAGGCATTATATTCTGCACAACTTTGATAAGTTAACCGACGTTCTATCTTAACTAATAGGAAGCTAAGTAGTACTACCTTATCGTGAACACGTGTACATTTATTAGTCCAGGAATAATTAGCAATCATTCACTGATTCAATGTCATGTTTTCCCGTGCAATGATCAGTTTTATTAGATTATTCTATTAATCTATTAATCGAAAAACGCAATTTTCACATCGCAGATATTCAAGTAAATCAATTATTTCGATTATTCGATTGATAGATTATTCGTTTATCCAATTTTTTCGAACTTCTGCGTTGTGAAAAATCTCGATTTTCGATTAATCGGGTAATCAAGAATCGTTGCGAGCACTACTTCATACTTATTAAAGCATAAAGTAATATTTCCTGTTGTACTATTCGTAGACAGACACAGGACACATTTGACATGTGAAATCAGCAAGCTCTGTGCGGATCTTCAGAAAATATCCATAGCTTCATATCAGAACTCGACAAGAATTATTCACCCAGCAGGTGTATCTCGCTTTAAACCCTTGCAATTATATTGGAAAGATGATATTCAAGAGTGGAAGAGGCATAACTCATGGCCCAAAGTAACTAAGAGTCTTTACGCCGATTTTAACAAAGGTCTTATAATATATAAAACCTGAGGCTATAAAGAATGAATTTCGGACATCGGGGCTATTTACATGGAATGTAGAAGGTATATATTACTTTAAATGCATTGTAAAGGTCAATAATGCTGCAGACAAAACATAGAATCATCAAATTTTGACGGTGTTCAAAGATCAGACAGTCCAGAAATATTTAAAAGTAAAGAGGCGCAATCAAATATTACCCAGCTGCCTAAAATTGAAACCGAATGACTTACACCAAGATTATTTAAAAGATTGAGGTCGGACACTGTGGCTGGAAACTGAAACAAAAAGCAGAATCTTGACTCTGCTTTTTGTTTCAAAGATTATTTGACTAAACAAAATTTTTTACAAATGGAGGTTAAAATCTTAAATAAGATCCATTGTAGGATGTGGCTATAGATGTTTCTGGTTCAAGCTCCCCAGAAGCTGTTTCCATAGATACTACCTATAAACACTAATAAAAACATCAAACTTGATTTAAATGTAAAGTTTAAAATTAGACTAGGTACTTACGATTAGAATGATATCCAGAAATAACTGATTCAGCTAATAAGTCAAGTAATATCGATAAGCCTGTAGATGATATTATTGCAACAACTGATGGAGGCTCTGACATTTTACTTCTTCTGCAATAATCGTTAAAGATGACTCGACCAAACAAACGACAAATGGCGGAAACGGAAATCTTACGAATTCTTTGTTTTGGTGAAAAACTACCGAAAGGAAGGAAAAAAAGAGTACCCTCTGTGATAACTTCTTCCGGATTTCAAGCGAGCGGATATCACGAGAAAAAAATATTGCAGGAATTAGAAGTAGAAAAGAAGAAAAGACGCATGTTAGCCAGAGCCAGAGCTGAAACACTAAAAACAGGAGGACTGCGACAACTAAAAAGACAAGCATAAATAAAATTACTGGGATAACTAAAACTATTGCAGTAAATAAAAATAATGTTATAAATATATAAAGAGACTTTAATAAACAAAAAGACAGCAGTAAATTAAGACAATATAATAAATAAATTGACTACGACAGACACCGTACCTAATGATAAACCTCAACCTTGTCCTCGCCATGTACAGGATTTATTTAGAAAAAATCTTGAAGAATAAGATAAACATTCTCATATCTGTGGTAATGAACCAAGAGCTGAGGTACAAAATAACATACTAAGGTATGAAGGTGTTATGTTACACTTGCGCGCAAAATATTTTTAGTACAAACTTAGCAGTTAGATGTCAAAATTGTCGTACGTTGCTACTTGCCAAAAAAATAATAAAATCTTTGAAGACAGTTTTAAATATCTTACATATCGAGACAAATTAGTTTGTTCCTAAAAGTTCTATATGGTGTTTGTTTCCACAAGTTTAATATATTTTTTGTTTTATAGTTTTCCAAGTTTTCAGTTTAAGTTATGTCCAAAATTTTCTTCCTGTTATTGATATTGAAATGTTTTCTAGTAGGTAATTAAAATTATACTAGGATTCGAATTTATAGTTTTTTTACGTGTTTATGTTAAGTTCGATTCTATGTTATTATATTCTACATAACTTTAGATAACAAAGATTACATTAATTCATTTTTTAAATTAATTTTTCACTGGACTATTTCAAATTATTTGGGTACCTCATAATGCACTCTACACAGCAATCACGCAGGCCAATATCAATAATCACAGAGGAATGTCAATGTTTATTAGTAATCAATGGCTCAGCCACTTATGCCAATCATTGGATAAAGTGCCAATGAACGACTCAAATGCACTCCTTCCTTTTTAGCTAATGTTCGTAGAAAAAATTATATAGGTAGCAGAGCCCCATAAACAGGCCGAATTCAAAAAATTTTGGTTTATAGAAAAAATCGAGATACCATACACAGGGCGATTGCAAATAGTGGCTGAATTAGAAAAATTCAAACTGCGCAACTCAATTGTTTCAAATGTAACAGCCTGTATTTTGTATCTCAGAAATGAAGCTTTCAACTTTTGGATACCATTCCCTATACCTAAAAATTCAAGTTTTGGAAATATTTACGTATATAATCGCACATTATGATTCATCTAGGGATAAGTTTAAAAAATGTTTGGTAGTTTTTTATTCAATTCTAATAACCGATCAGATTATGTGATTATTTTACATTAAAATATCTATATCAATCTCACTTTGGTAAAAAAAAGTTAATAAATAATTATTTTGATACGATTATCTATATTTACATTTTCAAAATATGCATAAATATATATATATATATATATATATATATATATATATATATATATATATATATATATATATATATATATATATATATAGGTATATATAAATATATATATATATATATATATATATATATATATATATATATATAATATATATACAGTAATTGATAAATAGTTTTTACAAAAATTTTAAATTAAATTTTAACGTGGCAGACCTAAATAACGTTCTTCTTTATGAACTTGTGACATGAAAATATAGGTATTTTCCCGCTTATATTTTGCTATTTCCACTGGTTCAAATTTGCATGAAAAGTGAAAAAAATAAGTTTCTTACATTTTATTTTTTCAATTTTTAATTACAGATTAGGTAATACCTATAAAATTTTAATTTTACGTACTTTTTCAGTGTTTCCGTAGAAATTACTTTTTGTGAAATGTTGATAATTAATAATACATGTTTAATAAGTTATTGTAAAAAAAAATATTTTCACACTTTCGTGAAAAGAAGAAGTATAATTTTCGTGTTACATTAGTTAAGCCAGTTTAAGTAAAGAAAATGACAAATTTTAGTGAGAGAAATTGTTTGCAAATTTTCACGCAAACATTTTTTGGAATTTTTGTCAAAAAATTTTTTGCGAATAGTTACATCCTGGCGGATGTGTAAATAGCTTGAAGAGATTCGTTAGCCAGGCAAATCAGTCCAGTTTTTTCGGAAACATCTTAAATTTGTTTTCGGAAAATGTTTGTACAGGGTTATTCATTATAAATTACCCACGCTTTATCATCGTTATTATTGCCTATGGAAAAAAAGTTAAAAAAAAGTTGAATGGCTATGACTGACTTTTGTTAAAATGCTATCAAAAGTACAGTGGCGTACAGAATATTATTATTATGATTATTATTATTATTATTATTATTATTATTATTATTATTATTATTATTATTATTATTATTATTATTATTATTATTATTATTATTATTATTATTATTATTATTATTATTATTATTATTATTATTATTATTATTATTATTATTATTATTATTATTATTATTATTATTATTATTATTATTATTATTATTATTATTATTATCATTATTATTATTAGTATTATTATTGACAATGTCTTTCAGAATTGCCAAAGATATGAACCCATGGGGGTCAAATCTAGACTGTTTGGTGGCCATTTAATAGTTCCATTATTTCCTATCCATAACACATTATTCAAACGTGTAGAATACTATGCGAAGTTGCCCCATCCTGCATCTAAATCATATCGTCAAGTTCGGCTTCCGGAAAATTCGGTAAAAGAGTAATTTCTACGTCTGGGATAAGTATTTCCAAATATGTAACTCCGGTTAAAGTATAATTATAAAACATAGTTTTCTTCCCGATTTTTGTGTTTGTTTTACCAATCTTTTTCTGTTGTACTTCTTTTCCCACGATCTTCGATTTTTTCTATTAAAAACTCCTGTCCTAGAAAAGGATGGTCCTTAATACTTTAAGAAAATAGTCGAGATCTTCATTCAACTTTCCAAGCATCTGGGTGCAAAAGTCCAGCCTTTTACTTTTATGAGCATTTGTTAAAACTTGTACGGGTAAAATTTTATATGGTCTGTAGCTGTTATTTTTTAACGTGCGTTGGATTTTGGAATAACTTTTATCTAATTAATCGATTACATTATTTATACTGCATTCAGAATTTTCTAAAAAATAATACAATATTTAAAAAAAAGTTTATTCCTGAATCAATATGAATGGGCTTCCCTTCAATATGAAGCAGTATATATCTAGTTGTTCTTCCTGGTTTAGTTGAACTACATGCTTTTATCTACTAAAATTGGAGGTTTTATTCACCTTTCGGTAAATATTTATGAACGTATTTTCTGATGTTGTTGGACGATTTGTATACAATACCCTAATGTTATTTTTACCTCACGTTTATGTTTGTTATTGTTTATATAACAAGTAAATATTGTGACTTGTGAAATGTCACTTATCAAACATAATAGCTGCCATTTTCAATGCTTACTTTGATAAAGTCAACTTTTTCATATTTACAATAACTAGTTTTACTAACATATTTGACGTTTAATAACCCAAAAAGGGTATAAGTTAGGGGTAATATATGGTATATTTTTAAAATCAGGAAAAATATCATTCCAAAAATTTAATAATACAAAGGGTATCCCATTAAAAAAAATATTTTTTTGTATCCCCTGAAATCTGCACGCCACTGTACTTTTGAGAGCATTTTAACAAAACTCGTAACCACACAGGGGTTTTTTCATCTTTTTTTCTATAGGCAATTTATAATGAATTACCCTGTACCTTTTCAAACAATACAAATTTTTAGATTAAATAAGGTACGTTGTTTCTACTATATAGGTTAAACCAAATTTGATCTTTCATTAAAAAAGACATATTTGCGATTAGAAATATTTTTCTGAAATTTCTCTACCATAACGCACTTGCTGCGTGAAGACTTTTTATTCGCATGTCATTACATGGTTCATTTCTATAATGTTACAAATATTTTATGTACTCGGCATATCAAGTAATATTTAAAAAATTCTTACTCTCAAAAATTTAATACTCATAATAATTATTAACAAATACCTGAAGGCGGAAAACTTTTTAGTGTGACAATTAATAGCACTATTACCCTATAACAATATTTATTAATTCAAAGCAATAAGCAAGAATCGATACGCTAAAAAATATAAAAATAATAAGCATTTATAGTCAATGAAATGAATTCAAAACATTAATTTTTTTGACATTAAATATTATTATTATTTTCTTGCTTGCTTTAGGGTTTCGATTATATAGCTCAAACTCCCTTAGGACATATTTCAAAACAATAGTCAACATATGTAAGTCAATAAAATATTATCTAATAAAAGTGTAATCTGATTGTCGTACAATATGTATCAATCTCAACCCTATTATCTCTTTTGTTGTGACAGGGGTAGTGTAACAGCAATACTCCATATAACATAAATATGTTTATAGATGTATAATAGAGGGGTGAATATGGAAGTAATCACCCTTATCATACCAGATTTACTAGCTCAATGCCAATGAATATATGCAATAGATGTAACATAAGTCATCTCTTAATGTGGAACCAGACTTTTATTTTGACATGCCGCGCTAGAAACTGCTCTTTTATATGCTATGTATATTATACGAGGGTGGTTAGAAGGTTGACTATCTAACCCATATTTTAACTGCAGGGAAACAAACTGAAAAGTTTTGAGTAGATTTCGTAACCTTAGTTATCAGGATTGTAAACATTGTTTATTAGCACGTACAAACATACTGGATTCTACTTGCTTATAGAATAAGGGTTGGGTGCAGATTCAGGTGTTTTATTATAAACCCCGATTTTCCAAAGCACCAAACACGTTTTTGTGGTAATATATATATATATATATATATATATATATATATATATATATATATATATATATATATATATATATATATATATATATATATATATATAGGTATTATCAAGCATCAGATACAGCAGCTCTATTGATATACTTATTGTACCTATAGGAGACTGTTATAAATAATAGCTTCACTATGAAATAGGGACAAGACGCTTTTATTATTTAATATTATAAATTAAATTTTGTGTCATAAGCTGAAAACATTGGGCGTGAACGAACGTTTGGCAACAGTGTTAGGTAAAGCGTAGTAAAATTATACAGTGGACCATACAATCGCCCAAATACATTAATATGTTATCAGATCTCTGATTGCTTTAAAATGTAAATAATTGTATCTCTATTCTTTATATATCTATGGTTAATACCCATTTAATTATCGTTAATAGTATTTACGATATTTTCAAGACCTTGTACAGTCCATTTACCTTATGTTTGTTTTGTGTTTTGTTTATTTAACGTCGGCCTATTTCCGCGACTTTGGCCAATCACCGACGCCAGGGAGCAGTTTCACCTCACCACCCTGAAAATTTTGCCGAACCCCTGCCTTTCTGTAAGGAGGGTAGCGATCTTTAACGTGCCCACGGGACCGACGGCTTTACCCTTCCTCCGAAGGACGGAACGTGCAGGCATTCAACTTGCTCAAATACAATGCCAGAACCTCGGTTGATGTTAATGTTACAGTTTATACTGAAAAAGTGAAAGGCGAACCCTGGGATCGAACCCAGTACCCTTCGGTTCAGAATCACACGTTCTTACCTCTGAACCACCGAGGCTCTCATTTACCTCTTGTTTTATTCAACTTACGACAGGATTTACTTGGCATTGCATAAACAAAATAATACAAGTCAATACTGAACGATTTTAGTCAATCTTCCTGAAATAACATCGGTAAAAATATTAATAATGTGGTAGTTTAACTAACCCGACTCATGCTAGTTCAACTAGCGCAACGATAAGGGGGGGATGGATCGCATAGAATAACACATTTTTGAACAAATATGTCCATATTTGAGGTTAATCTAATATAGTTCTCGATATCTCAATCATACAGAACTACCAAAATTTCAAAATAAGTCTGTAAGTGTAAATATCATACCTTATACATGTACCGATAAAATGTTGAACGTGCGAAAAACATTATATTGGAATTTCCTTACTTTTTAATGCACAAAATAGTACCGCCTCGCACAACATAAACCAAAAGAAACACAAGCACGATCTAACCGCCTGGCTGGTCTCATATAGCGGATAGTTTTGTAAATAAACGAGTGGTCCATCTCAACCGGCGGTTCATCTCTCCCGAAATTAGGTACCCTATGTAAACAGATAACAACTAAAGCTGACAGCAGATATGGGTTCTAGGGCGTCTAGTTCACGCCCGTTTGAAAAATCTTTTTTAAATTTCAACGGCGGCGGTCTCCTCAATAACGAAATTTTTCTACGAAAATTCGTTAAAAATTATAGACTATTAAACAATAAACTATATAACTAAAACTACTGCCAAAGCATTAATATATGTAAATATTTTAGCAAAATGAAGGACAGTGACGGTTGAAGCTGAAACTTAAGGCTTTATAAAACACACCGCTTACGACTGTTCTTCCACATTTATATGAATGCGTTTATTCGTTCTCTCTCTAAAGTTCCCAATTTTGACGTTTTAAATCGCGACTTTGACGTTTCGAAAAGAAAAACAAAAATATCAAAGTAAATTTTCTGGTGTCTCTTGATATTTTTGCGCCAAGAAACTTAAGCTTTGTCTGTAATATACAATAGATTTTATTATACATACAAAATATTTCGGTTTTGAGCGTTCCTCTGGTCATCAGTGGCGCCCAATTTTTCTTGCCGATAACTTTTTTATTGCAACTTAGATATATAGATTGTGTTGAATATTATACATTTTATAATCTAAAAGCACATACCAAATTTAGTTGCCATAGTTTTGTTATTTCTGAAGTTACAATTTTTTTTCGAATGAAAACCCAAAATTTGTGCGAATTTCCTGGCTAATGAACTTGATGCAAGCCACTTGCAAAATGTGAGTACCTACTAAATTTGATCAAAGTCGGCCAATTATTACCTCCACATCGCCAAGACGTGTTGAAGTATGGCATCGGTGACAAAAAATTCAATATTTTTTTTTGCCTAAGCGTCGTAAAAATTGTCAAAACATACAGAAAACATGATTTGGGAATGAACATTTTTTTGTGTGTGGGTCTGTCGGTCTTTTGGTCTGTCGGTATGTTGGTCTGTCGGTCTGTAGGTCTGTATGCCCGTCTGTTTGCAGCCACGATAACTCTAGAAGGAATTGAGATATCGCCTTGAAATTTGGTATACAGTTAGCACCCGACAAACGAACGGTTTGGATTGTGTTTGAGTGAAATCGTTCCAGGGGGTAGAGGATTAATGGGGGGTGATTTGGTAAAAATTGACATTTTTTTATTAAATCTCGAGTAATATAACATCAAATCAAATCAATGCAAACAAAATTTATTTATACTAAGAGTTTGGATGACTTAACTTAATTATTCTATAATTACAAAAGGTTCCGTTTTTAAACCGATTGATATAAACTAAAAAATTACCATCGGAAAGAAAAAAGAGTAATATAACATCTTAGGGTTTGTTTATTATAAACCTTTCAATTTTATCAAACATACATCTGGTATTCTATGATGAAATTAAATTGGGGGTTGAATGTGTGGGCTGGAATATCGGTGACCGAAATTTCGATTTTTTTTGCTCTACCGGCGTAGAAAGTCTCAAAGCATATAGAAAACTTGATTCTGGAACGAATTTTTTTGTCTGTCGGTCGGTCGGCCTGTACGTCTGTCTGTTAGTAGGCGCAATAACTTTCGGACGAATTGAGATATCATCTTCAAATATGGTAACCAACAAACCGACAAAGGAACGCTACGAATTGTTATTGGGTAAGATCGCTTCAGGGGGTAGGGGACAAATGAGGGGTGATGCATTCTCGCAACAATTAGAACCGTAGACCGGTTTCGCTCTCATTAGAGCTCTTCAGTACGGCATACTAATTGCAGCAAAAATGCACCAAAAATAACACGGCTATCGTATAGCCAGTCTTAAAACACTAAGTGAGTAGCGAACGTGTCGCCACCTAGTTCGGAACCAAGTACTATGTTGTCACGCCCGCTCCAAATAATACAGAGTATTAAAAATAGAGACGGTATACAACTAACAATTTAAAAAAATTGTTAGCCCTGGCCCATTTCTACCCCAATATAGGGACAAAGTATGTAAGACTAGATGCATTCTCGCAACAATTAGAACCGTGGACCGGTTTCGCTCTCATTAGAGCTCTTCAGTACGGCATACTAATTGCAGCAAAAATGCACCAAAAATAACACGGCTATCGTATAGCCAGTCTTAAAACACTAAGTGAGTAGCGAACGTGTCGCCACCTAGTTCGGAACCAAGTATTATGTTGTCACGCCCGCTCCAAATAATACAGAGTATTAAAAATAGAGACGGTATACAACTAACAATTTAAAAAAATGATTTGTTGAAAATTTATATTTTTTCGTTCGAGTAATATAACGTTTCAGAAATTTACGGGTATAGCAATACGAATATTTTCTTTGTGGTCAAGTCATGGACCCTAAACATATTTCATGAGAATGTGTTTTTGACGAAAGTAGATTATCACAGCTATGTGGAAGTTATGATTCAATTTGTTGCGCTATTTTTAATTATCAGTGTAATACGTATACATACACCTACCTATAGATATATACCTATATATATATATATATATATATATATATATATATATATATATATATATATATATATATATATATATATATATATATATAATTTGAGACTGACCCCGAATATGTGTGCTAGGGGGCCTAGTTCGCGCTTGTTTGGAGAATTTTTTTCGACATTTAAAAGTTCTCACTGGTGAATTTTTTCTACAAAAATCCACTAAAAGTGTTGCGCATCAAAATAGAACGAAAAATAAAGGCGCTTACTATAAAAAACTGATGACGAAGAATTGGTTCCAGACGACAAATCTGATATGGACTGGATAAGAGGAGGCAGAGTGTTCATTTTGCTGCAGATTGTTTTTTGAAGACAATCCACGCGAACAATGGATACCTAAGTACGCAAAATGTTTTAAGTGGCTTCACTGGAATTGTAGGTACTTACTGATATAGATAGGCCAAAAAGACAAAGGAGTTACATGTTGACTTCTGCCTCGAAGGGTGATAAAAACTTGGATAAAAGACGTATATATATATATATATATATATATATATATATATATATATATATATATATATATATATATATATATATATATATATATATATATATATATATATATATATAGGTATCCATCCGATAACTCAAAAAATAATTAACCTATTTGAATGAAACTCGGCGAGTGCCTTTATTTTATTATTGGCTTGGATGAGTTCGTTAGCCAGGAAAATCGAACAGGGTTTTCCGGAAAAATGTTCAGTTTTTTTTTTCGAAAAAAAAATTTTTCTCCCGAAATTACAAAGCTGTTTTAATGAAATTTAATGGGTACGTTGCCCTTGGAGAGACCTTGCCACGTACCAAAATTCAACTTTCTAGGTTTATAGAAAACTGTTAAAATATTATTTATTTTTCAAAAACATATTTTTCTCCGAAAATTACAAAGGTATTTTAATTAAATTTGGTGAATATATTACCTTAGGAAAGGCCTTACTATGTACCAAAATTAAACTTTCTAAGTTTATAGAAAATTGAGTTATTCAAATTTAAAGCATTTAATAAAAATTCTTTACCATAACGCACTTGCTGCGTCCTGAACTTTTTTAATATCGGGTAGTGTATCCGGTAAGCATATACCTACTGTTTTTATACTTAATTCATGTTTTTTCACAAAATACTCGAATTTGGAAATCTTTTTAAATACCAACCTACCTACTTATATTATTTTGTAAATGCAGATTTATTTTTGGAAAACAGAAGATAGGTATTAATTTAAAAAAATAAGATCTAACATTATTTAAGTAAGTAGATAAGTACTGGATAAGTGTGGAATTTGGGATACTCACCTGTAAAATTACCTGTATATTAATGTTTTGTATCTAATTACTTAAATGACGTATTTAAGGACACTAAGTAGACATTAGGTGTAATTACATAAATATTTGTTTATCTTAATTTCGCAGGTATCAGTATGTAGGTACCTACTTATCTTTGATGTAGGTACCTACCTAGGTTATTCTCTTTTTTCTGAATGTGTTGATATCAAAAGTTGAATACTGTATTATACCTACCTATAGGTACATTTAATTATCTTCAATACAATAAAACCTTAAGTGACTACATAAATTACCTCCTAATTCGAATTCATAATATTCCCAACGAACATGCTTTTATAATTTATTTATAAGTGCATCTATTATAGCGGATTTTTACGATCTCATAAAAGTATAATCAATATGAAACAGCAGTATAGAACAAGTTGGAAAGACTACAGTTGGGGTTGGAAGTATATAATGCCGTATATATTCCCCTTAATAAATACCGACATCTACTTAAGAGCCATAAGGACCGCTTCGGGCAATTCTAATCCTAAATACACCACGAAATAAGAGTTTTTGCGTCACAGAGCCAATCACCGATCGTTGTTCCGCAGCCAACCAGTGAGCAGATAGGCCACGCCTTCTTCCAGGAGCGACTGCAGGAACAAAAAAGCCAACCCGACCACATCACATAACCTTTGTAGATACTATATGTGCTGTTTCTGACTTTAAAACTAACTTTGTCCTGTGTGCATAACATTTTATGGTGATCCAATTTTATTTTTGTGGTGAATTAAAAATAGTTGATTGACAGATATATTTTTTAAATAGACTTAATGATGTATCATCAAGATCCTAATAAGAGTTCTTCTGTAATAATGGACGTTATTCCTTCACATTACTCCATGCATCATTCCTCCACAGGGCCGTCAAGTCCTCCACAGTCTCCAAATACGACACAACAGTACAGAACAGGTATTTATTCAAAAGATGATTAACACGTTTGTTTTGTTTAAGACATAAAAGATATTGTACCTAGGAACTTATAATATGTGGTCAGGTATTTGACAATGTTCACAATGCTGGTCAGCGCAGATAAGTAACTAGGAATACTTTTTGAAAGCCCATTGAAGAAATTTCCCGCGGTACTAAAAAAGTAATATATTTTTTCACTTACAGTAAAATATTGAAGGGCCCAAATAATGTCATTTGTTAAAGGATAAAGCGGTTCAGAAATCAATAAATTGTTGGCTTGTGAATCTTTAAAATTTAAATTGAGAATGTTACTGTATTTTAACGTAATTTATTCCTACGACCGTCAATTGGTTGTTCTATTCCTGGCCTTTAGAATACCTATAACTCTAAAACAAAATATTTATACCTGTTATTGGAATATATATTTTTCATTTGTGCGTTACTCTTTTCTTATCTACCGTTTATAGGTAATTTACAAAACCGAAAATACTTATTTATAAAGGATCAAAGCGATCATTTGCTGAAGACTAAAATTTATAGGTTCCTACTGATAAGATAAGATACGCAGCTCGAAAAGCCTTCTAGAGGTGCAACTTTAAACTCTTTTAATATAATTTTTTTACTTACATGCCAAAAAAAAATTGAAAATGTTTTATCATTTTTATTAATCTTTGTTAAAGCTAATTAACAACAAAACTTCTTTATTTACTATAAAACTATTTCGTTCGTCCTCTGATAAAACCAACTTTGTAGGAGAAATTTTCAAGTTCAAAATTGGGTTCTGGTATCTAAATTGTATTAGGGGTCTAATTATTTGCTAAAATAAAAATGTCTAGTTTTGCAGTGACTTCACTTACATCAACCACATATTTTATGCAAATAGATATAGGTACGCTTACAAAAGATCTACAGGTCTGTTCAGACTCTTCCAATTGTACAAAATCTTAGGATGCCCCCAAACGTTGTAAGATGGTTAAAAATTGTAGAAAACGTTTATGTTCTCGACAATATTTAAAGACGCTAGCCTAGGAAACTCTAGGTATAAAAAAAAAACACTTTTGCCGAAAAAACGCAGTGTAGACCTATGCACAACAAAGTCCTAATAAAAAGTAAGTATAGGTGGTAATAGAGCCCACGAGAAAATGACTTATTGTCTCTACTTACCAATAGATAATATATTATGCTTCTGTTATTGGTTTTTAGTGAATTTTCTTTAAAAAAATTCACTAATGAGGAGATCCCGACTTTTGAATTTTGAAAAAATTTCTTCAAATGAGCGCTATTTAGGACCCCCGAAACCCAAATCCGAGGTCAGTTTCAGACTTTATATGTTATATATATATATATATATATATATATATATATATATATATATATATATATATATATATATATATATATATATATATATATATATATGTGTGTGTGTGTGTGTGTGTGTGTGTGTCACACCTATAACTTAAAAAATAATAGACCGATTTTGATAAAACTTGGCGAGTACCTTCCTTTCGCAAGTGACTTGGATAAGTTCGTTAGCCAGGAAAATCCGCCGAGGTTTTCCCGAAAAATGTTGTGTTTTCTTTTAAAAAAAATCGAAAAAAATTTATATTTTCCACATTAACAAAGTAAGGTCAACCAAATTTTTCATATGCGGGTTTATATCATTATAGGCAAGTTACGTACCAAAAGTTAGCTCCGTAAGTTAAAGGACAAAAAAGTTACAGGCATTCAAAGAAAAATAAATTTGGGTTCTCCTCAAAACGACAAAATCGCGATTTTAAACGTCAAAATTGGTGAGTATCTTCCTTTTGCAAGTGGCTTGGATACGTTTGTTAGCCAGGAAAATCCGCCGAGGTTTTCCCGAAGAATTTTGTGTTTCCTTTCGAAAAAATTTATATCTCCAAAATTAACAAAGTAAGGGCAACCAAATTTTATACGCGGGTTTATATCGTCATAGGCAAGTCACCTACCAAAATTTAGCTTTGTAGGTCAAAAGACAAAAGTTATAGGCATTTAAACAAAAATAAATTGGGGTTTTTCACAAAACGTCAAAGTTGCGATTTAAACGTCAAAATTGGCAACATTTAGGAAAAGAACTTGAATCTAATACGGGCTATGGAAATAAAATGTCTCAAGAAGAATGTTTTACAAACCCTGATGTCTTAGTTTCAACCGTCATTGTCCTTCATTTTAATAAAATGTTTCCAGAAAATTCATTTCAAATAGACCCTTTCTCTGACGCTTGGCAGTAGTCTTAGCTATAGAGTTTAGTGTTTAATGGTATATAATTTTTGTCGAATTTTCGTAAAAAATCAATAAAACTCAATATATCCGTTATTATACAAGATACCATATATATATATATATATATATATATATATATATATATATATATATATATATATATATATATATATATATATATATATATATATATATATATAAATTATAGGATGTCTTGAGCTACATCTTAAAAAATTATTTCTACAATCACACGGTGGCTCATAAGTCGTTGGTGATACAAATTTTCTTTTTTTTTTTAATCGAACACGCCGTATGTTATTGCATTTTTGCATTTTCCATCGAACTATAATCCATGTTTTTAAGAAAAGAAATTCGGGACGCAGCAAGTGCGTTATGGTAGCGAATTTTCATGGTATATAATTTTTGTAGAATTTTCGTAAAAATTTATCCAATTTGCATAAAAAAATTCGCTTATGGCGAGATGACGACTTTAAGACATTGGAAAAATTTCTTCCAGTAGTAACCATAAAACAGTGAACTATATACCTACCTATAGTTCACTGTTATAAAATAATAATAATAATGTAGCTACATGTATATATATATATATATATATATATATATATATATATATATATATATATATATATATATATATATATATATATTTGTGTGTGTGAGGATAAATAAATAATAAAAAGTGTAAATTATTTCTAGGAAAATTCACTATCATAATCCTGCGTCCAGACTTTCTTAATAACTTCAGATATCATGTATGTACTAAATTGTTTTATCGCCAATTAAGCTATTCACAGGACCATATTTCTTTTGCTAAACAAATTCTATTCCCCTTTTGATCCAACGCGGAAATTGGACGCGCAACTCAGCAAATCAATTGGTTGGTACAATTGACCAAACCCCTCTACTACGCTACTGTTGCAGTACTCTTAGAATAAGAAAGTGCATGAGTCTATATTTTTTCTAAACAGTAGTTACTACAAATTTTGAATGCACTCAAATATTTTAAATAGGTGCACCGTAAATGCTGAAAAGATTCCAATATTTTACCAATAATAATGGTTGATTTTTTAGTTAAGCTTTTAAATTCTAAAATCCCAACCAGTTATGCAGGCCGTCGCTTGTAAATACGCTGGCTGCTAGATATATTTTACTGAGTATCTTTACATTTTATGCTATCTATGGATAGTTATTCTGATCTTTATCCTACATAGGTATATGCAAATAAAATACGTTATTTTTAATATCTAAAAATTAAACAATTAAAAAAAATTTGTGACATTTTCAAGGCATTGGACTAACATTTTTCCGCAATATCATAATCGTTGAAATAGCTTTTGCTGTAGTACAAAGTGAATAGCAGAAACATTCATTGGCTCAAAATACATTATTTGCACATATCAAGGGTGACATACCTGATTAGATACAGGCTGTCCCACGTAGACTTTCCATTAGCCGTTTCTGCAGTACGGCTCACAATTGAATTCGGAAAATTCACGCACGTGGGTTCCTAAAAATTTCCAGTTCACTGAAAGTATTGGCGTTAGTATGGGACTTTTGGTTATACCGCAAGTAAACTCAACTTTCTTATTTCAAACGGAAGACGGCGTTTTGTATTACGGATCTAGTCAAATTTTATGGTAGGTTTTACTAACATGTTATGTCATTTTTCTCAACCATTTACGAGATATTTGACTTTTTTCAAAAATTTCACATTTACACACCTGTATCTCTCTTATTTTTCAACCTAAAGAGTTGAAATTTTAAAATGCAAATTCTAAAAAGCCACAAAACGTTTGGAACCTACGAAAGCTAGTTTAATATAGACAGTGTGTCCGAAATAGACCGGTCAATCGTGACAACTTTAAAACCTAATAACTCTCTTATTTTGAATAGAACACCCTATATTTTATAATGTTAGTTCATGTACTTTTTATTATTATTTCGATTGGTGTCAGCATTTCCTATACCTAAGTCCTACCTATTTGAAGATATTTAAACATTATTTGCGATAAGAAATAATTATCAGTCAGTTTATCAGGTTGCCTAGGAGATGAAAATTTCAAACGTCATCTTCCGACAGTAAACCTAATGGTTGTACTGTAAAGTACTCTGTCAATTGTATTTCAATAAAAGAGAGCATTTTCCACAATAATGGCACACTTCAATTACTCAAACGATGACTTTTTGAATTTAATTATTATTTACGGGGAGTGTAATCGAATTGTTAGCAGAACATGTAGTGTGTTTGCCAGAGAGATTTCCAGATAGACATAGACCAACTCCTGACATGATCAGAAGACTTTTGAAAATTGTTTTGAGAATGGAACGTTTCATTCAGAAGGTAATAAAAACAAACCGCTATTGGACAATGAAGAGACACAAATAAATGTTTTGGCTTTTTTTACTGCTTATCCGCATGCGTCAATCAGAATGCAGTAGAAATTTGCATCTTTCAAGAGGAACTATTCACACAATTCTAAAAATTAACGAATGGGCACCAGTTTCGTCCACTTTAATACACCATTTTGCCAGGGGATTTTTCCCGGCGTGTAGAATTCTGCGAAGGGTATCTTTTGAAAACTCAAGAAGATGAAAATTTCTCAAGAAAAATTATATGGTGCGATGAGTCAAAATTTTCAAAGAGGGGCATGTTCAATCGTCACAACAGTCACTATTGGTCGAGCGAAAATCCTCACATTACTAAAGAACGAAATTTCCAGGACTGTTGGAGTTTCAATGTATTTAGCGCAGTAAAATACAATAGAATTTTTATGAGAACTTAACAAGTTGGTAACAATAATATTAAGCAATACTGAATTTTATTTGCGCATTAGTACATTATGTTACTAAAATATTTATTAGACTCACTGAAACTAAATTAAAAAATATGACCCTTTTACTCATATCAGTAATAATGGCAAGATTAAAGAAAAACGTAATTCAGGTGCAGTATTCACAGGTCCTGGATATTGTCGCATTCTACAGCAAGTAATAATACCAGCGCTGAACTTGCATCAACACGAAGCTGCAGAAGTTTGATATGAACAAGATGGAACTCCACCACACAACTCACAGATAGTAAGCGAGCTACTCCAGGAAACATTTGAAGACAGATGGGTAGCTAACGGTGGTCCTCATCGTTGGCCGGCCTGCTCACCAGACTTGGCTCCACTAGATGTTAGTATCTGGACGTACATTAAGAACAAAGTTTACCAGGAACCACCTACTACAAAACAAGATATGATAGCTAGAGTATTAGATGCCTTCAATGCAATGGAGCAAGATTACCTTTCTCGAGCCACGGGTACCATCATTAAAAGAGCCATCAAATGCCTCGAAGTGAACGGTGCAAATTTCGAACATTTATTGTGAAGTGATAACACACAAATCTCTTTGTTCCCTGATAATTCTTTACTCTTATGAAATTTTGGACGAAACACTCCCTTCTTAGAAATTTCTTAGTAGTATTCTTATCATGTAACGAGTTGATCTGTGTTTATGTGGAGATATGTTTGCAACCACAGGGCATCTTCTGTTAATAATTCGATTAGACTCCTTGTAAATAAAAGCTATATTCAAAAGTCGTCGCATATTTTACCTATGTCGGAAGATGACGTTTAAAATTTTCATCTCATAGGCAACCTGATAAACTGACTAATAATTATTTCTTATCGCAAATAATGTTTAAATATCTTCAAACCGATGACACTTAGGTATAAGGAATGCTGATACCAATCAAAAGAACAATAAAAAGTACATGAAATAACGTTATAAAATGTAGGGGGGTTCTATTTAAACATTTGTCTAGCATCCAATATGTTCGTTTCCGTGTAAATTGCCTCACTTGGGTATGTATATGGATTATGCCTAATTATCCTGAGTATATGCTTCTGTGCCACATTTAGACCACTCAAATGAACATCTTGTACACCTCCACAATCTATAATTCCATATGTGATATGTGGTTCTACTAACGCCCGGTAAACTTGTCTCAGTGTGTTAAAATCTAATATCCTTGATAGATGTCGAAATGTATTGTACTGCGAACGAATCTTCTTGGTTATAAAATTCATCTGGTCGTGCCACCTCATATTGTTATCAATGTGAACACCCAGATATTCAACTGTTTCCGCTCTCAGCATTTTTAAGGATGTACCCCTGTCATTTGTCGCTATCTCCGAGAACTGTGGCAGCCCAGTCACGTCGGAGGAAAATGGAACGAAAACTGTCTTATCGACAATAGCTTTTATTTTCATCTTTTCCAGATATTAGGCTTTCCCTTCACCTTCCCCCAAGTCTCGCTCCTACAAACTAAAATGATATCATCGGCATATCCATAGACCTTTCCCCGAAAATCAAGTGCATACAGCGCATTCGCATACAGGTTAAACAGTAGTGGTCCCATTATGGTGCCCTGTGGGATACCATGTGCTGTATATTCAAACTCACTTTTAGCAGCATCTATATCTACGCATTGTTTCCTCCGGAGCAACTCCAACGGCAATCCCCGAATGCCCAGGCCCTCTAAGACACCAACCAATATTTCTTGGACCATGTCGAAAGCCCTGGACAGATCCAGGAATACTGCTATCGAAGGTTTACTTTCATCCAATGATGCATACATTTCGCCTGTTACTGCCTCTATTGCATCTTTTGTAGAACGTTTATTCCGGAAACCAAATTGTCTATCTGACAGGATTTCATGCCTATCCACAAATCTGTCGATTCTTGCCTTTAAAGCCATATCATATACCTTGGTAAACATTGTGACTAGGAAATTGGTCTATAATTGTGAGGATTCAACCTAGTGCCTTTCTTATGTACGGGTTTTACCACTGTTATTTTTAATTCCTTTGGGCAGACAGCCTGTTCGTATGAGGAATTAATCAGATAAATAAGTGGTTTAATGATGTAATCTTTAATTTTTTTGACTAACTCTGCCCTTATCCCATCCACTCCTGGAGCTTTTTGTCACGATTGACCGGTATATTTCGGACACCCTGTCTAACTTGTACTAGCTTTAGTAAATTCCAAATATTTTGTGGCATTTTAGAATTTGCACTATAAGATTTTAACTCTTCGGGTTGAAAAATAAGAGAAATATAGGTGTGTAAATGTGACAATGTTTTATAAGAAATGTTTGAAAAAAGTCAAATATCTCAAAAATGGTTGAGAAAAATGGCATAACATGTTAGTAAAACCTACCATAAAATTTGACGATCAATCTAGATCTCGAATAAAAAATACTATCTCTCATTTGAAGTTAGAAAGTTGACGTCTACTTCCGGTATAACCAGAAGTTCCATACTAACGTCAATATTTTCAGTGAACTGGAAATTTTGAGGAACCCACGTCCGTATTTTCAGAATTCAATTGTGAGCCATACTCCAGAAACGACTAATGGAAGGTCTACGTGGGACACCCCTGTATAGGTAGGTACCTACCATGCAATATCGTAATATGAATACTGTAAACCTGTATTGCTACCAGTTGGTAGCCAGAGAACGAAATTATACACTTTTTCAATAAAAGAAAACGTGAGAAAATCCGGGCCAAGAAAAAACCTCTTGACAAGAAAAGTGAGTTACGGTAGCGAATTTTTATAAATATATTTTTATGGATACAATTAACTAAGATTTCCATTTAGGTACGTACAAATGTATATTTAATACATGGTACTCTATACCATATAGTATCTATACAGGGGCAAATTGTGTACCAATACCAAATTTCATTGAATTCACACACACACACACACACACACACACACACACACAGATATATATATATATATATATATATATATATATATATATATATATATATATATATATATATATATATATATATATATATATATATATATATTCTTTAATAATTATATAGAACGGTTTCCAAATGTTCATTTTTTAATTATGTGTGCTTATAAAATTTATGAAAGGTCTTATGGATGTTAAACTACTTTTAAATAATCTAAATAGGCATTTACTCATCATTTTGGGACAGATTGCAAACTTCCTTGAACATTATTCTCAAATTTCTAATGGTTTTCCTACGACAGCAAATTTTTTTCTACTGGCATTTTTTGGACATTTATATATCTACTATACATAGGTAGGTCTTTCACGCAACATTTTTATTCCAATGAAATTTCCGGTTATATCAGAGGCTGCCGTCAACTTCGTTATTTTAAATGGCCACCCTATACCTATTATTTTGCATTTTTGGATTGTAGGCGTCATCTTCGGTGGGACTTTTAGTAGACTTTCCCATATCTATGTTTACTTGTTTTTGAGATATTTTGATTTCTTCAAAAAATACACTACTCATCCAAAATGTCTTATTTTGAAGAATATCAAAGTTAAAGGAGTGATTGTTGCAGGGCAACTAGTTGAGCCCTTGAGCTTACTACAAATATAAACGAATGTACGATGGTAGGAATCTACTTTATGCAGATGTTCAAAACTTGATGCCGGCTGTCGTCAACTTTAAGCTTTCATAAGTGTTGTTGTAGAAATAAAACACACGTACCTACATCTTTCCACTGTCGAATGTTAAATTTTATCCTCATTAGATGGTTTATTATGGTCCCATATACCTACCTATCTTTTAGCGAATTTTTATTTTTTTTTAAATCGCAAATAGAGAGGTATCGATAGTGAGACTTTGCAAATTTTTTTTTTCAAATGTGCGCGAATTTTGACGTCTATAACCTGAGTCCAAGGTCCCTTTATATATATATATATATATATATATATATATATATATATATATATATATATATATTTGTGTGTGTATGTATGTGTGTGTATATCCAACCGACAACAATAATACAACAAAGTTATTTTGATCAAATTTGGTTAGTATGTTTCCTTGGTAAATACCTTACTAGTAACCAAAATTAAACTTTCTAAGTTTGTAGAAAATTGAGTTATACAAATTTGAAGCATTTAATGAAAATTCGTTGCCGTAACGTACTTGCTCGTTCCAGCAATTTTTGAGTTTCTACTTCATATACTGCTTTTGTTGAGATTAGCAAGACGTGTAAATATGCCTTGCTCTTTAAGGATGGCTGTGAAAATGACATTAGGGAACAATTAGATACACTTTGTCAAACAGAAACATTTTTAATATGTGCTGTTACTTTCAATCATTTAAATTGACCAACTTTGATATAAATATGGAGAATGATCTGCAAGATTATACAAACTCTGATATTTTAAATTTATTTCACATAGATGTGCAATGTAATAAAGTAATCAACAGAACGAAGCGATTTTTTAACAAAAGATGAATACCTGGTCTAGAGAAGGCAAACAAAATGTTGTGCACCAAAATTAAAAACTACAATAAATGTGACTACCATTCTTTTCATAACAGTAATTTTCTTGAATGAATTTGAGTGGCAGTAGCTCTTTTTATTTCAGCTGTATTTAAAATTCTATAAGCTGTTTTAACTCGATTTATTAGGTATTCTACATTTAATAGTAGATTAGCACACGCTTCACTTTTAATACAACCCCATACATGAAAGTCCAAAGGTAATAGATCCAGTGGTCGTAGAGGCCACCTTAGAGGTCCATTTTGACCCATCTAACGATGATTGAATATGTCAGTCAACCGCCTGTCGACATCTCCAGATGAATGGGCTGGGTGCGCCATCAACTTCGTACCAACATTCAACATTCCTATAATATATTTAATGGCAAATTGTTTACAATTCCAACAACCACATCTTCAAAAACTGTGAAGTACCGATCCCTTATTTAATTTTTAAAATAAATTTCAAAACATAGCCTATTAGCCATAACTAAACCAAACACATTGAAAAGACAATATTGTTGAAACTTTTCTTTTCTTGTGTATTATGGGTTTTCTCGAGCCCAGTAGTGAATAATTTTCCCGTTGACTATTCCCTGCTTCGTAAATGTAGATTCATCGATCCAAATTATTTTAGGAAAAAGTTGCAGGCCTGTATTCTAATGATCAAATTTTCACAATACTCTTCTACCTTATCTCCCTCGTGTAGAGTTTAAAGCAGAGGGAAAGAATGTGTGTGCGTTTTATGCTTTCTTAAGGTTATGTCACAGCATTTATTATTATGCTGTGGTTATGTGCACTAAATAACCTTAACACACTGAATATTGCGAGGCTAATACTGCCACTGACAAGTGATGTACCGAGCCCAGTGAAGTATCCCAACACATTTACTCCGTTAACGCCATTTCCAATGGGTTCCTAGCTGCTTTTTATATACTATTACTGAAAAATTCTTTATTAAACTTTTCTCAACCTCATTTTTGTCATTGGCGACAAATATGGGAATCTTTCGTTAAAAACTCTGTTCTGCCAAATAATTTATTACACTCTGCATAAATAAATTTAAAATGTCAGAGTTTATATACTCTCGCATATCATTCTATATGTTTTTATTAAAATTAGTCAATCCAAATAATTACTAAGTAACAGCAATAGGTACAATTAAGACACATCAAACACAGTTCCTTTCGACAAGCTGGTAGTTGTTTCCAAATCTTATTTTCACAGCCATTTTCAAAGAGCAATACATATTATAGGAATGTTTTGCTAATTTTAAGAAAAACAAATTACAATGTAACGACTAATTGTTAAGGCGTCTCATCTGGAGGATAACACCTTTCAAATTTACCTATTTCTTAGTAGCCTTCTTTGTTATAATATTTACCATATGAAAGATACAATTTTAAGGGCGATTAGGAATAACCCAACAAGGGTTATTTTTTGCTTACAATTGACCATAAGTATGCTAACCTCTGGCAGGTAGATTTCTATAGCATTTTAAGTTAGTTCTTCTATAGACTCGAAACAAGCAACAAGCTTGTGCTAACATAATCACTACTCATTTTGTTGAGTTCTTATGGACTCTAAAACATACCAAATAAGTAATTTTGTATAAGTTTACAGTTGTTATTAAACGTTAAGTGTTACTAAAATCAGCGTTTAATTTAACAAAACATAATCAGGTCCTTCGAGTTAACCAAGACCACCACCACCACCACCACCAACAGTCCCCAATGTCGCGCATAAAATGACTGATATCATTTTCAAAACTAAAAAGGTACGAAAGATGCTCTCTTCTCTTAATACCAGGAAAGCCTCTGGCCTTGACGAGATCCCAGCAATTGTTCTCAAAAAATGCGCACCAGAACTTGCTCCTGTCCTGACTCGTCTGTTTCAGATATCTTACAATAAAGGCATATTCCCTAGTAACTGGAAAACTGCTCGAGTACAACCCATCCCCAAGAAAGGATCCAAAGCGCTTCCTAGCAACTACAGGCCTATTTCTCTCCTTTCAGTCATCTCTAAAGTGATGGAAAAGTATATAAACACCGAACTACTAAAATTCCTTGAAAAACACAGTCTAATCCACGACAGGCAGTATGGATTCCGTCAGCGCAGATCGACTGCCGACCTCCTTTCCTTTGTCACCCATTCTTGGAACAAGTCTATGGAACAACACGGTGAATCCCAGATTGTTGCCCTAGACATATCCAAGGCATTCGACCAGGTCTGGCACGCAGCGCTGCTTAATAAACTTCCGGCCTATGGCCTACCACCAAAACTTTGTATCTGGACAGCAAATTTCCTCTCCAACAGGAGCATATCTGTTGTTGTGGATGGCCATTCCTCTAAACTGTATCCAATTAATGCAGGAGTTCCTCAAGGTTCAGCTTTAGCCCCTACTTTGTTTCTTCTCCACATCAATGACCTCCTCTCTAGCACATCCAACCCAGTTCACAGTTACGCGGACGACAGCACCCTCCACTCAAATATACAATATTCTAAGCCTGTCTCTTTAGCCCAGTTAGATGAGGATCGCAGACTCATGGAGGGTTCTGTCTCCGTGGACCTCCAAAAAATATTAGACTGGGGAAGTAGAAATCTTGTACAATTCAACCCCACCAAAACTAAGTCTTGCTTTCTTTCTCACAAGAGATACAGCAGCCCTAGACCCATCACAATGAACAACCAAGTTATTCAAAGTAATGAGTCCTTTTCTCTTGTTGGCATTTCTGTGGATCGAAATCTTAATTGGCACCAACATGTTACATCAATTGCAGAAGCGGCTGCTAAGAAATTGGGTTTCCTCTTCCGGGCTCGCAAATACTTTTCACCAACGAATCTCTATACCTTATACACTTCACAAATAAGGCCAAACCTCGAATACTGCTCCCACATCTGGGGTGCAGCTGCCGCTTCTACACTCGCTATCCTGGACTCCATTCAAAAGAGAGCTATACGTCTCATCGGTGACCCTGCCCTCACCCAAAGGCTTCCATCCCTTGCCCACCGACGTGCCGTTGGTGACCTCTCTCTCTTTTATAGATATCTGCACGGGCACTGCTCAGAGGAGCTTTCCTCCATAATTCCCCCACCTGCTACCCCCAGCAGATCTACCAGGGGAACAGAGCGAATGCACCCTTTTACTGTCCAGTTCACCAGACATAGAACATCTTGTTATGCCCGCTCTTTTGACCCGAGGACTTCCAAGTTGTGGAATTCCTTGCCGGCACATGTTTTTCCTTCTCCTCCGAACCTCCAAACCTTCAAGTCCAGAATTAACAAGCTGCCTCTTTCTTCCTTGTCAACACCCACGGTACGATAGTATTTAGGCTGTAAGCCCTCGTGGTGTGTTGTTGACATAAAAAAAAAGAAACAAAAACAAATAAAATGTGGTACATCAGTACAAAACGTAATTAAACACATTAATTAAAGATAGGTATATGGAATCGTGATACCGGTCGAAGGATAATAAAATTCTACATTCATTCGATACTCGTGTTTTATTTTAAAAACAACATTTTTAAATTCATTAGGTGTTGTCGCCCTTACTTGGTGAAGCCGTTTCATCCTAAATACAGATGTAGAGACGTCTTCTCTGGCCTCACATTTGCTTGTTTTTTCTCGGTAACTGACCTTTTTATCGTGTCGTTAGGCAGAAGAAAATTGAATTTATTTATACGCATTCCTGACAACTATAAATAAAAATCCGTTGCTACCTTAGAGTATCTTGTTCAAAAAAATCTTAAAAAAATAAATAAAATATAAATTACAGATGGCGCCTTTAAAATGTCTATGTGACGTATGCCAATATTTTACATTAAAAAATTCAAAGCGAATTTTCATTAAATGTTTCAAATGGCTTAATTTACTATGAATCTGAAAAGCTTTGGTATGTAGTAAAGTCTTTACTAAGGCAAAATATCTACCAAATTTTATCAAAATAACTGTTATTTTTTGAGATACAAATTGTATTATCAGAGAAATCATTTTTTAAAAATCGGGCTGGCTAACGAACTCATCCAAGCTATTAATAAAAGAAAGGTTACGTGCACAGTCTCTTCAAAATAGGTTAATCGCTTTTTGAGTTAACTATATGTGTTATATGCATACATACATACACACTATATAACAAAATGACCGGCATGTAGCAACCTATAACATTATTAGAGCTATTTTTAATATAGCTGGATGCATTGTTATCGAATTTTCATTAAGAAAAAATTGCTAATAGAGGGGTCACGATGAAAAGCTTTTGAAAAAATTTCTTCAGATGAGCGCGAATTTGGGTCCCTAGAACCAGAAACCAAGGTTGTTAGAATTTATATATATATATATATATATATATATATATATATATATATATATATATATATATATATATATATATATATATATATATAAGTATGTATGTATCCGAGCGATAACTCAAAACTCAAAAAATACTAACCTGATTTCAATAAAACTTGGCAAAAATCTTGTATCTTGTTTGGGCGAAAACCGAGGTCGAGTTCGTTAATCAGCCTTTATGCTCAAGTTTTTTAAGTATCAGACTAACTGGAATGAGACTTTACAAGTGGCTAGAAATAGTGTATATTAAACCTATGTTGTCAATTTTAAGTAATTTGGTACACAATATATAAAGTTTTTTCCAAATTAATAAAATCTCAAAGACATGCGTTGAGACGACTTAGTGGTTAAAGTCCAGTGCCTGACAGACAGAGTAATTAACTGCCACACGTAGGTTGATACAACAGGTATAAACCATACGTCAACGGTAAGCAAACTAAATATATACCAGGCATCAAATATACTACCCGAACCAACAATCGTGAAATCTCATCCGCAATTATGGAAAATGACAGATGACATTAAAGTAAAAATTTGCCAAGTAATTGTTATTTAACTGAGGGATTCAATCAATTATTAAAAGACACTATATTTGTAGCTTTATGAACGATCTCAAATACAGTTTTAACGCAGCACAGATATATTATGATGTCGTATAATATAGTAGAAATGTTAACAAAATCAAGCCAAGTCTCTATAAAAATGATTTTAAAATAGTTTATTTAATCTTTAAACTTGAACATAGATGTCATATAAGACCGAAACTACTGATTCTGTAATTAATTGTTACGTATACTTTAAATATAATATCCTGGGCATGAAGCCGATATAAAGTATCACCCTAATCGAACGTTGGTTGACGCATACCTAGATAGCTTAGAGGCGTCAGGCTTGCTTCATAAGAACAAGGTTATGCGATCGAGTCCAGCTCGAAGACTGTATGTTTTTTTAAAGTTTTATTTTGACATTTGGAGAAATAATAGTGCACAGATTTCATACGTTTTGAACAAGATCTCATTTTTGTTTAAAGCGCCTAAATAAGTTTGTCACCTTTGAGTCTGAAATTATAATTTTGTTATTGTTGATATTGAAAAAACCAGTTTGATTATGTTGAATAAAACGAAATCATACTGACGATTAATAAGGAAAAATAACTGCTATGTTTATAGTTTGACAGATACCTTACTTTTCTAAATATGAATTAAGTTTCCTTCTGGAAATCTTCTGTATAACTAATAGGTTTCTTTTAAGGAGACTTGCACTATCTACAGATATAGCAAAATCTAGTTCTTTAGTAACATAGAAAATTGAGTTTTGGCAATTTTTCTCAAAAGGAGTTAGAGCGCAAGATTTTTTTGATAATAGAGAGATATCGATAGTAATAATTTCGAAAGAATTCTTCAAATGTGCGCGTATTAGGATCTCTAAAATCGATCTTCAAGGTCTGTGTAAGTTTAAAGTATTAACTTTACTAATATGCCGTAAATTATAGTGTACAATACTTATAAAAATTCGCTACTATAACGCACTTGCTGCGTCGAGAATCTTCTTAAATTTTTCAAGAACTGGGGAACCATCAAATCAGTTTTCTCGTTTAAAACAAATACCGTTGTGGTCGTGTATTTCTTTATTTATTTCTGAAGCTTAAAAAAGTCAAGTTTCGGCTGGAGATTACAAAAATGTAGTGTCTCTATGAGCTTATTCACTGTGGGTATATGTTGGGTAACGAAAATATATATTTAGCAGTATTAATACCGGATACCAAGAACATACTTCTGCACTTAGAAATAACCACGCTGACAAATCTACATTTGCAAAACGTATTATCGATACGATAGGCACGCAGTAAATAAACACGCAATCAATACATTTTTGTAATGATATCGCGGTCAACCCGAAAACCAATGAGTTCTCACACTCATTATGACCCCGGAAGATTCCTTTATATATATATATATATATATATATATATATATATATATATATATATATATATATATATATATATACTATGAAACATTTATAAACTGCAACTGAACTTAAATATGGGTCGCTGAGATCTTAATTCGCGCTTATTTGAAGAATTCTTTTAAAAGTCTTCAAGTCAAGATATCTTCAATTCAATAACAAATTATTCTGGAGGTTTTAAATGTTGCAAGTCATTAATTATTATATATAACCAGAATTAATTTTCTGTTGACTGTCTAGAGTTATAAATCTATTTATTTTGAAATAACATTTTTATTACAATTTCTCCCTCCTTTCCGAATCTAAGAATAAATATATTACCTCTGTATTGGTACCCTTTCATGTACCTATTTTCCTGAGTAAGCTTTATGGTATTATACGCATGTATATTTGGAAAATGAATCAACACAGGTATATAACGTCCAAGCTTTTACCCACAACTTCGGCCGCGTGGATTACATTTTTTTGAACGGAAAAAATGTAGCCTATTTTTTTACATAGACCTTTGCTACTTCCACCTCCTTGAAAAATGCCATATGTCTTGTGGAGTATTTGTGAAGTATCAATGTTTCGTTTGAACGAACACAACCAAAAATATAATTTTTTCCCGTTAAAACTTTTGCACCCTCTTTCCTCCTTTATGAGTTGAATTTCAGTAAAGACTGAAATATATCTTTTATTCTATCTGTTTGAGACTAAATATTCATGCTACGTTTGAAATAAATGCAACCAAACAAATATTTCCCAATTAAGGTTTTACACCCGCCTTTACTACCTCAATGGTCAAATTTTGAAAGTAGCTGAAATAAATGTTTTGTCATATGTATTGTAGAGTATTTATGCTAAGTTTCAAGTAAATTCGACTGAACATATTTTTTTCCAAACTTGTTCACTCCTTTTACTCTTAGATGTCAAATTTTCGAAAATGCTGAAATCCGTTGTGATTTTTTATATTGCAGAGTATTTATGTTAAGTTTAAGTATATCCAATCAAAGAAAATATTCAAGAAAATTTGGCGTCGATATCTACAAAGTGTAGATTTGCATACGGGACAGACATTAATATATATATATATATATATATATATATATATATATATATATATATATATATATACACTTATATATTAACTTATATGATGGCAAATTGATGTTACCGCAAATTGATGTTCGATAAAACCTTTATTTTACTGGCGTAAGAGTTCTAAACGTTTCTCCAAATCATACACTATTAGATATATAGCAAGTAACTCCACATATAATACTCCGCTGTGTTAATATCAGGTGATCTTGGTGACGATACATTTTGGAAATATCTACTTAAAACCTGATCTTGAAAAGCACAAGTTAAATTCTTTACAGGTATGCAGATATATATATATATATATATATATATATATATATATATATATATATATATATATATATATATATATATATATATATAGGGTTTCTCCATGTTGCATGTTCTTACTTTTTTTGTGTCTAATTTGTAAATGTGGAACTGCATAATCTCTTAACATTTGCAAGTATCAATTGTTTACTAAGAGCTAGGTATACGGATTCTTTGTTATGTATTTCCTCACAAAAATATGTATCAGTGATAAGATCTGCCTTGAAGCTCTACTAAACAGGCTGAGCAACCGAGTTTGCCGAGCCAGTTACCTAAAGGGTCGGGCAATGGGTCGCGGGTTAAAGGGCCGTATCTAGGCAGTCAGTTTTTTCACTCGAATGTAGAATAGCTTACTTCTGATGATTTATGGGCAATGCTCTTTATTAGTGAATTTTCTTAAAAAAAATTCACTAATGAAGAGATCCCGACTTTTGAATTTTGAAAAAATTTCTTCAAATGACCGCGAACTAGGCCCCCTAGAACACATATCCGGGGTCCGTTTCAATTTTTATATGTTTATATATATATATTTATATATATATATATATATATATATATATATATATATATATATATATATATATATATATATATATATATATATATATATATATTTATATATATATATATGTATCACACCGATAACTCAAAAAATAATAGGCCGATTTTGACTAAATTTGGTGGAAAAATTCCTTTTGCAAATGGCTTGGATAAGTTCGTTAGCCAGGAAAATCTGCCCAGGTTTTCCCGGAAAATTTTGTGTTTTCTTTCGAAAAAAAATTATATCTCCGGAATTAACAAAGTAAGGGCAACCAAATTTGGTACGCTAGTTAATATCCTTATAGGTAAGCCACCTACCAAAATTTAGCTATGTAGGTCAAAAGACAAAAAAGTTATAGGCATTTAAAGAAAAATAAATTGGGGTTTTCCTCAAAACGTCAAAGTTGCGATTTAAAACGTCAAAATCGGCAACATTTAGGCAAAGAACTTGAATCTAATACGGGATGTGGAAATCAAATGTCTCAAAAAGGATGTTTTACAAACCCTAAAGTCTTAGTTTCAACCGTCATTGTCCTTCATTTTACTAAAATGTTTCCAGAAAATTCATTTCAAATAGACCCTTTCTCTGATACTTGGCAGTAGCCTTAGCTTTAGAGTTTATCGTTTAATGGTATATAATTTTTGTCGAATTTTCGTAAAAAATCAATAAAGCTCAATATATCCGTTATTATACAAGATATGAAGAAAATTTGTATATATTAATTATAGGGTGTCTTGAGCTACATCTTAAAAAAATATTTCTACAATCACAGGATGGCCCATAAGTCGTTGGTGATACAAATTTTCTTTTTTTTAATCAAACACGCCTTATGTTATTGCATTTTTGAATTTTTCAGCGATGCATGTTTGTAAGAAAAGAAATTCGGGACGCAGCAAGTGCGTTATGGTAGCGAATTTTCATTAAATGCTTCAAATTTGAATAGCTCAATTTGCTATTAACCTATAAGGTTGACCAAGAAACGTGTTTTTTCGGGAACATTTTAAGTTAACTTTTGGAAATTTTTGTACATTTTCACACAATAAAGTTATTTTAATGGAACATGGCACATTGTTTTTACTATATAGGTTATATTGGTAACCAAATTTGATGCCTGCTTTCTTAAAAAGACACACATATTTGTTATTAAAAAGATTTTTATGAAAATTCACTACCATAACGCACTTGCTGCGTCCCGAATTTTTTTTATGTGTGTCTGGAAACTCCCCATCGTCTGAGACTTTAGGGTGCGCAATTTGTTATTTATGGTGTTATTGTTATAAACTATTTATTGCTTGCGAGCTACTTTTGGCAATTTTCTAATTTTAGGAAAAACTTCTGCAATTTGAGCATCACTGTTATTACTGTTTTTAAGTTTTCTTGATATCGAATGGTAAATTACCGAACCAATTATTTAAAATTTTTGAATAAATGTATCGACAAGGATCTGCTGATTTTCGTTAGTCTACCAGCTTAAATTTGGTGGCATCTAATATCTATAAAACGAAATTAATTGAAAAACAACTCACAATGCTTCCGAGGCCGAGAATCCTCTATGGGGCGTTGGTCTGGTGGTGTGGTGTGAACCAAACTACCAGCAGGAAGCTGGCCAAACTCCAAAGGCTGGCAATCCTGGGTATCACAGGCGCTATGAGGACGACACCCTCAGTCGCGCTAGAAGTCCTGTTGATGCTGCCACCGCTTCCCATCTGTATCAGAAAGGAGGCTATGGCGTCGCATCTTAGAATGCGAGACTCAGGAAACTGGTGCGGAGAAGGAGCAGTAATAGGGCATGCAAGATTCGCCAAGGAGGTGGAAAAGGAAATTCCGATTTCCGCCATAAAGGTGCGGGATGCCGAAGACTATATTAGGTTGACTAGGCCATACACCATCAGGATCCCCAGTAGGGATCAGTGGAGGGAAAATGAGGTTGCATTCCGGCCCGCAAGCCTGGTCTGTTTCACCGACGGATCGCGGCTGGAGGACCAACAATCATCCGGGGCAGGAATATACATCGAGGGCCTGGGGGTGCGCGAGAGCTATGCTCTTGGCGCATATACCACGGCATTCGAAACAGAGGTGTATGCTATACTGTCTGTGGCCAATAGACAGGATGTGAAGAGGAGTCCCGAGAAATGTGTGTACATCTGATCGGATAGCCAGGCGGTCCTCCGGGCAGTCTGCGCGGCCAGAATCAGGTCAACACTGGTTCGAGAGTGCGCTGACGCCCTCAGAGGACTAGCCAGGACGAAGGAGGTGCAACTGGTGTGGGTTCCGGGACACTGTGGCGTAGCGGGGAATGAGGTGGCGAATAATCTCGCAAGAATAGGTTCCCGGCGGCCTTCTCTAGCCCGGAGCCTGCGATATGCATAAGTAGGAAGACAGTCTCTGTCGCCTTAGACAGGTGGACCGAGGAAGCAATGGAGAGGCACTGGGGGTCGGTTGGTGGCTGCAGGCAGGCGAGGGACTTCGTGGAGGGGCCGGACAGAGATACAGCTGTCTGGCTACTCGGAAGGAGCCGACCTACGCTTCGCCGCATCCTTGGGGTGCTGACAGGCCACTGCGCTCTTAGAAGACACCTCACATTAATAGGCGTAGATAAGGATACCATTTTCCAGAAATGCGGCGAGGGTGAAGAATCTTCCTACCACTATCTGTGTGAATGCGAGGCTTTTAGGAGTCTTCGAGCAGAATTGTTCGGATCGAGGACTCTGCAGAGGAATCAGGGAAGTACCGTCCAATTGAAGACCTTCACGGCCTTTATCTCGAGCTCGCGGCGGTTTGGCGACGGAACCGAGGAAAAGTAGAGCATGGTTGCTGGGTTACTGGGGTTGGCAAAAAGGGCCCATTGTAGCCTACTTGCTTGGCGTTGGCCTCCTCACCACTGCTACTACTACTACTACTACTACTACTCATAATGCTCATTTAAATAATCAAATTCTGTTTGTAGATCTACGTTATCAAAGTTTTGAGTTTACGTTTACTAATTTTTGGTGAATAATTTTCTGAACTGAGATGATTTAGTTCTGAGACAGGTGTCGACAATTGTTATAGCAAATGGCGGCAATTTTGTTTCCTATAGAGATAAATTTTTAAAGAAATTGTATCTTGTTTATTTTAGCTTTGTTTGTTAAAGGTACAGAAGAATTTAAAGCACACGCTTAGCTTTATAATAATATCATATTACCTACTAAGTATTAGGTGTCAAGAAACTTAATAAGCAAATATTTTTAGGGTTTATTCCATTTGTCATAAAAATAAATTGAATATAAAAACGTGCTATGAAGAAAAGTTATTAGTAAAGCAAATCGTTCTATGAATTTTGATTGGCTTGAAAAACCCTAAATATGACCATATATAAATTGCCAAACCAGTTGTTTCCAAATAGCAGCCATTTTCTATTAAACATTTTTTACCACAGTTATTATTTGACCAATTTAAAAATAAAGAGCGTTTGGAAGTGAAAGATATCTCAGATTTGTTTTATGATAATTTTTCGCTAAACCTAAGGATTGGAAAATCTTGGCTAATATATATGTAAAACGATTTTTTAAACATAATTCCAGCTAACAATTTATTTTTGAAACAGTCACCCAGATCATTTTGTTTTAAGGTGCGTTTTGTTCCTTCCGATTGCTATATACTTATGCTCCGCCGCTGGTCGATTTATAGGTAGATACTCTACGTATAGTTATTATATTTTGACAATTCTAAGTCGGATAGTAATCAATCTACACGAGCCTAAGTAGAGTGATTGATTACACGTTACCAATTGGAAATAAATAGAGTTGAGCTAAATGCGGTTACTTGACTCCCTACAAAAAAGTTCTACGAGTCCAGCTCAAATTCTCAAACTCAAATAAGACCAGTTTTTTAGCGAAAATTTTGGGTTTCTTTTCAGAGAATTTTTGTATATCTCCGAAAATAACATAGCCATGATATCCAAATTTGCTACACAGCTCTCTATTGTAAAACTATACCATATGATAGAACTCGTATCTCTAAGTTAAAAGGGAAAACATTATAAGCATTTAATAAACAAGATTCCGTGTTTGAAATATTTTTATGAATATTCACTACCACAACGCATTTGCTGTGCCCAGTGATTTTTTCCATGTCCACTCGTTTTGAAATAGATACTACTATTGCTTTTAAAAAATATTGCTCATATTATTTGATCAAATCTGAAAAAGAAAAGGGCTTCTAGTAGGCCTGAGAAATGTCAAATTTCTAATCTTTATTTATTTTTCGCTAAACATTAGCACTATATGTTAATTTCAGAAATCCTTGTGCTAAATACTCCAGTTTTGGTAGATAAAATGATGGCAACTCAAGTGTAGCTACTAGTTAAATACCATCCAGATCAGATAACTATAAAATGTTTTTTGTTATTGGTTTGAAAAATTATTATAAAACATGTTTTGTAATAAGCTTCGAACAAAAAACAAACTCTTTCGTGATTTTCTGTCATATCTATTCCTTAAGAATAATATTTTTATATGGGCAACATAAAATAATGTAAAAATTTTTGTGTCATAAAATGTAGATTTTTTGATTGGTCATCGCTAACGACATTTAGTTGCAAATATCTCAGAAGGTATCAATTTTAGATATGACAATATGTTAGCAAAAGATATACTGATTTCGATAGAGAATCTGAGTGTGATGCAATATGCAAGGTCTTCCGTACAAATTAAAGAGCAACGGGCATTTGAGTGTCGACACTCGTAATACTTCCGGTTGAACCAAAAATGACATGCTTGTCACATGTGATGTCAGAAGTGATAGAAATAATGGAAACTATATCATCAAGTCTTAGTCAGTTTCATTTGTGTCCTGCCAGATCGTAGCTACATATATAAGGTTCCGATTTTTTCGTAGAAAAAGTGGTATAATATTATATGGAGTGTTCTATTAAAAGTAACAAAGTTAAAGTGATTTCAGGTCAAACTGGCAGTCACTTCAGAGTGACCCTGTGTTCAATTTCTACATATGTATCAACAATATATCTTTTCAAATCTTAAAAATGTGATCTCTATTCATGAGGAAATGGCGGCCTTGCTAGTAATCTCGTTGACACCCGGTATGCTGTTTCAAAATATGTAGTGGCCAGTTTCAAATCGTTTTTCCTATAGTTATTGATTAAACAAATCTCAAGCTGAAAAGTGTTTGGAAATAGGCTTTACATGTGTCAAATTTTCAAAAATGGCGGCCAACTTGGTTATCTATAACGATTTTGTAAAGTGATATAATTTTCGAGTTACTAGTGGTAATGACTTAATTTTTCGTTTATGCACTTCTGTAAATGTAAAACAAATTGTCAAGAGAATCAAACATATTTTAGTATTTTAAGATGCTTTTTTGTATTTATCCTTTTAAAATGTTTTGAAAAAAATTTTTTTTTATTGGTTGTGTTATACCTATATATGTATCGATAATATAGAATATGTTTTGCTCTAAAAAATCCGAAATACAATTTAAGTTGTAAATTTTTACGTGACCTACCTAATTATAAATGACGGCCATTTGTTAAAAAGTATGTGTAATTCATACTACAGTCACTACAAATCAGCTCAAAAAGATCAAATAGATATTCAGGATTCGGTAACGTGGAATACAATCCACAACTTTATTCTCATTATGCCAATTACCCACCCAATGACGGTCGTAGAAAATAATGAGCACACAACACATCTACGAGGCATTTTTACAGGACTGTTGGGCCTCATGACTTAGTATTTTGTTACTCCTCGTAGAAGTATTTATTCCTCTAAGACTGTCCGTCTGAATTAAAGGCCTTTTCTTTTCAAAGTTTTAGAAATATGTCTTCCTCAGGCATGTTTTTGATCTTTTTTTTTAAATTACTTTTGTTTTTTTAGAAAAGAGCAGATATTTTTGCGACTATTGTAATTAATTTACACGTCGCTCAGGTACTTTACTAACATCTACTGACTTTTAATTCATTTCACAGATTTTATAATTCATTAATATAAATATAAATATGTATAACCGTTGTAACTTGTATGAATTTCCGATACCTATTAGATCATTCAATTAGGTGTTTATATAAAAGCAAGTTTTTTCGGCGGAAGTTCGACGCCACATTCCATTTTACGTTAAAGCTTCCGACTCTTCCAATTGTCAATAGGTACAGATGGGAAGGTAGTAAAAGATACTTGAGTAAACATGTGCTCAAAATTATCATACTCCACTCATTCCACTTTTAATGTCTAGACAAAAAATTAGTAATAATAATGTCAACTTCCCTTCGCTTCCTGATTTTAAGTTAATACCTTGTTAATTTCTTTTTTCCTGTTCTCCCAAAGCACTTATTCGATATAAAGAGGGGAGCTGAAATTACTGGTAAATAAATATTTTGTTAAGAAGTGTAAATAATACCCCATAATAGCAAATATACCTAGCTGAAAACAAATTTATAATTAAATATTGTTTTGTTTAAAACTTGTCTTGATAATAAAAATGCTCTGGACACAGCAAGTGCATTATAGTAGTGAATTTTCATAAGAATTGTACACTATTAGTAAAGTATATTATAAAAACTAATTCTTTAAAGTTGAATGGACCTGGGAGACTGGTTTTAGAGGTCCCAGTTAGCGATTATTTGAAGAAGTTTCTATTTTCTATAGAGCTAGAAACTTATAATTTGGTAGAGATATATGTAAGTCCTGCAAGCCTCTTTAAAAAAATTGTGTTACAAATTTCATTAAAGTCACAAAAGTTTTCTAGAAAAAGATTAATTATTTACAAAGGGAATGTACCTGCCAAATCATAAGTATGGCGGTATTTTTCCTTTTAATTGCTTGGATGGTTTGGTTTTAGTCAACCCAGCCGAACTAGTTTTTGCTAACAAAACAACAAAAAAGGTTTTTTAAAACCACCTTATAATTATCCGCGAAGCAACCACGCAGCGTTTACATAGGTGTTACTATGGTTCAAGATTGAAGATTCTACCTTAATAGGAAATTGTTTTATCGGATTTCAAATATTTTTACAAAAATTCTCTACCCTAATGTATTTGCTGCACCCAGACCTTTTTCAACACTTATTTACTGTTCTATACCCATACTTTTTAAAAATGATGAAATATTGTAGCTCTCTATCTAAGACTGACAAACAAGCCAACCTAAATTTCATTTTTTGAACAATATTTTAAATGAAATGGGGTAACAATTTATACATAAATTGAAAATCTTGGTTCGCTGCGTTGTCGCAGGGGTTCCCCTTTCCCTTCTGCATGCCTACAACCACCATCAATGCATAAACAAGAACAATGTAAACAAGAAAAGTTTCTTGGGAACAACCCGCAAGAAAGTAACGGGAACTGCGGTGAATATAGGGGTTCGGGGCGGGTCAAACAGAACTTTAAGGAGGTATAGCTGCAAAATGGGATGAAGGCAGCTTAAAGACGTCCAACTATGCTGTTTCCGGGCACATTTCCTTTTTTTTAGTGAATTTTCGTAGAAAAAATTCGCTCTTAGGGAGATCCCGACTTTTGAATTTTGAAAAAACTTTTGCAAATGAGCGCGAACTAGGACCTCTAGAACCCATATCCGGGGTCAGTTTCAATTTTTATATGTTTATATATATATATATATATATATATATATATATATATATATATATATATATATATATATATATATATATATATATATATATATATATATAATATTTCAACAACACACCACGAGGGCTTATAGCCTAAATGCTATCGTACCGTGGGTGTCGGCAAGGAGGAAAGAGGCAACTTGTTAATTCTGGACTTGAAGGTTTTAAGGTTCGGAGGAGAAGGCAAAACATGTGCCGGCAAGGAATTCCACAACTTGGAAGTTCTCGGGACAAAAGAGCGGGCATAACAAGATGGTCTAAGTCTGGTGACCTGGACAGTAAAAGGGTGCACTCGCTCTGTTTCCCTGGTAGATCTGTTGGGGGCAGCAGGTGGAGGAACTATGGAGGAAAGTTCCCCTGAGCAGTGCCCGTGCAGATATATATAAAAGAGAGAGAGGTCACCAACGGCACGTCGGTGAGCAACGGATGGCAGCCTTTGGGTGAGGGTAGGGTCACCGATGAGACGCATAGCTCTTTTCTGAATGGAGTCCAGGATAGCGAGTCTAGAAGCGGCAGCGAGAGCATGTGGGAGCAGTATTCATAGTTTGGCCTTATTTGTGAAATAAACAAGGTATAGAGATTAGCTGGTGAAAAGTATTTGCGAGCCCGGAAGAGGAAACCAAATTTCTTAGCAGCCGCTTCTGCAATTGATGTGACATGTTGGTGCTAATTGAGATTTTGATCCACAGAAATGCCAACAAGTGAAAATAACTCATTACTTTGAATAACTTGATTGTTCATTGTGATGGGTCTAGGGCTGGTGTCTCTCTTATGAGAAAGAAAGCAAGACTGAGATTTGGTGGGGTTGAATTGTACAAGGTTTCTACTTCCCCAGTCTAATATTTTTTGGAGATAGAACTCTCCATGAGTCTGCGATCCTCATTTAATTGGACTAAAGAGACAGGCTTAGAATATTGTATATTTGAGTGGAGGGTTCTGTCGTCCGCGTAACTGTGAATTGAGTTGGATGTGCTAGAGAGGAGGTTATTCATGTGGAGAAGAAACAAAGTAGGGGATAAAGCTGAACCTTGCGGAACTCCTGCATTAATTGGATACAGTTTAGAGGAATGGCCATCCACGACAACAGAAATGCTCCGGTTGGAGAGGAAATTTGCTGTCCAGGTACAGAGTTTTGGTGGCAGGCCATAGGCCTGAAGTTTATTAAGGAGCGCTGCATGCCAGACCTGGTCGAATGCTTTGGATATGTCTAGAGAGATCATCTGGGATTCACCGTGTAGTTCCATAGACTTGTTCCAAGAATGGGTGACAAAGGAAAGGAGGTCGGCAGTTGATCTGCGCTGATGGAATCCATATTGCCTGTCGTGGATTAGACTGTGTTTTTCAAGGAATTTTAGTAAATCGGTGTTTATATACTTTTCCATCACTTTAGAGACGACTGAAAGGGCAGAAATAGTCCTGTAGTTGCTAGGAAGCTCTTTGGATCCTTTCTTGGGGACGGGTTGTACTCGAGCAGTTTTCCAGTTACTAGGGAATATGCCTCTATTGTAAGATGTCTGAAACAGACGAGTCAGGACAGGAGCAAGTTCTGGTGCGCATTTTTTGAGAACAATTGCTGTGATCTCGTCAAGGCCAGAGGATTTCCTGGTATTAAGAGAAAAGAGCATATTTCGTACCTTTTTAGTTTTAAAAATAATATCCGTCATTTTATGCGCGACATTAGGAACTGTTGGTGGTTGAACATTTGGAGGTGGGTTGAGAGTAGAATTGCCGGCGAACAACGAGGCAATAAGTTCAGCCTTGCCCAGGGCGGTAGAAACAATTTCATCCCCTGAGACGAGAGGTGGTAACGTGCTCTCGCAGAAATTATTCTCAATAGATTTAGCAAGAGTCCAGAAGGGTTTGCTGTCGCTGGAGCTTAAGAGGACTTTGTTTTTGATGTGGCTATTAAATGAGTTTTTGCCTCAGAAAGAATGCGGACATAGCGGTTTCTTGCGTCGTTAAATGCTTGGTGGTTTTCTTGACTGGGATTGTGTAGAAGCCTTTTGTGAGCTTTGACCTTTTCAAGTCTGGCCTTGTCACAGGATTTAGAGAACCAGGGCTTTTAAGTGGCTGAAGAGGTTTTCTGTGTACGCGGAATAAATAATTCCATGCCAGCTTGGATAATTTCGGTGACGTTTTGCGAGATATCAGAGGGGTCAGGATGAGAGAAGCAGACAGACGCCCATGGAAATGAGGAAAACTAATCCCGCATTTCGTCCCAGTTCGCGGAGTTTTAGTGCCAAACGATATGTGGGTGTGATGACTGTGTGACCTCAGGTTGCATTCGGAGGAAGCAGTGACCATGCCGTGGTCTAAGCGACCAAGGGGGGCGGTGACTGATATCTTATAGCATTCAGGTTTTGTAGTAAGAAGGAGATCCAAGGAATTTGAGCTGTGTTTTGGGATGCGAGGAAAGTAAGTAGGTTGCTGAACCATATTGGCTAAAGAATTGCTGACTGCAAAGGCCTCCGCTGCTCTCCCTTGTGGATCGGTTTTTGAAGATCCTACCCATTCCTTATTATGGACATTGAAGTCACCAAGAATAGTGACCTCGGAGAGAGGATATTCAGAAATCAGATGGTCGGTTTTTCAGAAAGGTAGTCAAAGAGCTGGACTAAGTTGTTGTCAGAAGGTAACCGGTAAATGCAACAGATGAATTTAGTTGCAGCCCTGAGAGAGAATTTTATCCATAGTATGTCTTTTCTTCCAGCTTCTTAATTGGGGAGTCTGGTGCAAGGTAGATTGCTACGGACGTATGCGCACACGCCTCCATGCAATCTAAAGGAAGTAAGGAGCTCATACCCCGTGAAATTAAGGTGATAAATGGCTGTTTTGGCACTGATTTGGGTTTCGGTGAAGAAGAGGGCCTATTAGCCTGGAGAAAATGGTGGACGGAGTTCAGGTTAAAATTTAGGCCACATATATTCGAGAAGGATATGTTTAATCTTGACGCTGGCGCCCCCTGTACACCCCTCTCCGGAAGATTCGAATGGAGGGTTATTTTACGTCCGGAATCTTTTGTACAAGGAGGATCCATCATCATTGCTTATAAGGGAAACCGACTCATACACCAGAACCGGAAACGTCCTTTGGGACTTCACCGGCTCCTTGATGCATGGGGTGGTACCGCCTCGGGTGTGTGTGTGTGTGTGTGTGTGTGTGTGTGTGTGTGTGTGTGTGTGTGTGTGTGTGTGTGTGTGTGTGTGTGTGTGTGTGTGTGTGTGTGTGTGTGTGTGTGTGTGTGTGTGTGTGTGTGTGTGTGTGTGTGTGTGTGTGTGTGTGTGTGTGTGTGTGTGTGTGTGTGTGTGTGTGTGTGTGTGTGTGTGTGTGTGTGTGTGTGTGTGTGTGTGTGTGTGTGTGTGTGTGTGTGTGTGTGTGTGTGTGTGTGTGTGTGTGTGTGTGTGTGTGTGTGTGTGTGTGTGTGTGTGTGTGTGTGTGTGTGTGTGTGTGTGTGTGTGTGTGTGTGTGTGTGTGTGTGTGTGTGTGTGTGTGTGTGTGTGTGTGTGTGTGTGTGTGTGTGTGTGTGTGTGTGTGTGTGTGTGTGTGTGTGTGTGTGTGTGTGTGTGTGTGTGTGTGTGTGTGTGTGTGTGTGTGTGTGTGTGTGTGTGTGTGTGTGTGTGTGTGTGTGTGTGTGTGTGTGTGTGTGTGTGTGTGTGTGTGTGTGTGTGTGTGTGTGTGTGTGTGTGTGTGTGTGTGTGTGTGTGTGTGTGTGTGTGTGTGTGTGTGTGTGTGTGTGTGTGTGTGTGTGTGTGTGTGTGTGTGTGTGTGTGTGTGTGTGTGTGTGTGTGTGTGTGTGTGTGTGTGTGTGTGTGTGTGTGTGTGTGTGTGTGTGTGTGTGTGTGTGTGTGTGTGTGTGTGTGTGTGTGTGTGTGTGTGTGTGTGTGTGTGTGTGTGTGTGTGTGTGTGTGTGTGTGTGTGTGTGTGTGTGTGTGTGTGTGTGTGTGTGTGTGTGTGTGTGTGTGTGTGTGTGTGTGTGTGTGTGTGTGTGTGTGTGTGTGTGTGTGTGTGTGTGTGTGTGTGTGTGTGTGTGTGTGTGTGTGTGTGTGTGTGTGTGTGTGTGTGTGTGTGTGTGTGTGTGTGTGTGTGTGTGTGTGTGTGTGTGTGTGTGTGTGTGTGTGTGTGTGTGTGTGTGTGTGTGTGTGTGTGTTTGCAGCACTATACTTGCGGCATTTTGTGCATACATATACCTGCACTCTGGCATGTGGCAAAATTCTGGCACTATACACGCAATGCCACAATTTATATCTACGTTTTAAAGCCATCGAGTGGGCCGAGAAGGTTCTCATTTTTACTCGTAAATGACTTCACGTCATATGTTATGAATCTCTATCTTTATTTGTCCTATAACGTTTATGTGGCCTAAAATGGAAAAGAGATTAACAATACGTGTAAGATGCCACAGTTATCATTACTGCTGGTGTATACACCACAATATTTGTGGCATTTCATAGATGCGCCAGGAGCAGGCGCCCTCTGCAACAACGTATTAGAACGACAGCGTGGTTGCCAAATCGCCCTGTGTCTGCTAAACGGTAGATGCGGAACGCTGTGTTTCGAGCTCAGAATGATCGTCGTCTTATTTGGAGGGTCTAGTACTCTAGTAAACTAAATGTTTTTGATGATATTGTAAATCTTTTATATTTAAACTAATAAAATTATTGGTGTAGTTGATGTTAGCAAAGTCAATGAAATCTTTGTCGCTTTTTAAATAAAAGTGGTAAATTACTCTATACCTAGAAGGTTGGAATTAATTTATTTTACAAAAGTTTGTCCGAATTCGTTTGAAACATTGGAGTGAATACAAAAATGAAAATTTCTAAAATGTGTACTGTACGAATATATTGGTTTATCCCGTTTTCTGAATGTATGGTGTGTTCATGTTAAAGATTTAACCATCCAAGTAAATCTTCTTTTAGGTTGATTTTGATATTGTTTTGTTAGGTAGTCATTCAAAATGCGTATTTAACAAATCGGCAACTGTATTTTTCAGCTGTAAGCATGGTCATCTGTGGCATTTTTATGTGGTCAAATTTCAAAAATTCACATTAGTATTTTTTTTAGAGAAGAGTGTTGACAATGGATTCTTATTTAGAATCGCTTGAAACCTGAATGTACCGTTTTTCATTGTTCTAAACTACAGTCTTCGGGAAAAAAAAATATTTTTTTAATACGAAATAGTTTATTCAAAAATTATATTTGCGGATGTTTTTTAAAACTGATGACAGATTCTTATTTAAACCCCCTTAGAATCGGCCTGTATCGATTTTCATTTTTCTAAAATACAGGTCACCGATTTTTTACTTTTCTGGCAGTATTCAAGTTAATTGTTATTTGGTAGAAAAAACCCTTCCTGTGAAAACAAAAATGTTGTCTTAGTTACCAGCTGTCAGAAATGGTTTAGTTGTTTATAGTATGATACTGTTTTAAAAAAGAAATTTCATTTATCTGTGAAATTTAATTACCTACCTGTTTATATTTTTCGGAAATGAAATAATAGTTAGTGGGTTTTAGAAGGTAAATGAGTTCGGCTTTGTGGAGCATTTTATACGGTTGGTGCTGGTAAAATGCTTCGTATAGCAACTATTAACCACAGGGAATCAATAAAATATATATATATAGTGTTTTGTGTCAGTTCGCTGAAATACTAACACGAAAATAAGAGCCTGGGTGGTTCAGTGGTAAGAACGTGTGACTCTAAACGGAGTGGTACCAGGTTCGTTCCCAGGGTTTCCTTTCACTTTTTCAGTACATACTGTAACATTAACATCAACCGAGGTTGTGACATTGTATTTAAGCAAGTTGAATGTCTGCACGTTCCGTCCTTCGGAGGGAGCGTAAAGCCGTCGGTCCCGCGTCCATGCGATGTTGGGCACGTTAAAGATCCCTAAACGCCTGACAGAAAAGCAGGGGTTTGGCCATAGTCGCGGAAATAGACCGACGTTAAATAAAAAACATGAAAATAATTCTGTCACTAGCTATATAAGTTTAAGAAACAATTGCTTAATTTGCAAAGAGGCAAGAAAGTAAAAGAAATGAAAATACTTAATTGTCTTTAGCTGTGCAGATATTAAAGGAGTTTATTGTGAGTTTTTAACATAATTTAGGTTCTCGAAAAATTTTTCTAATATATAATTAAACCTACAAGTTTACTTTAATAAGTAGTCAGTTACATAGGTAACTGAAAAATATTTTTTCACAGAAATTAGAAACCAAAATAAAGAAGCGTTATAAATATGATTTTTTTTAAATGTGTTGAAAAAATGTTACCTAAAGATACGATAAAAGGTTTTTCACCCAAATTCCCTTCGATTTTGAATTTCACATTCGGCATAATATTATGCGAACAAAACACCCGAGTTGTAACCTGTCTGTTATAGTTTCTGACATATGTGGTTTTTAGGTCAAAAATCAGAGTTGCATAGGTTTATTAAAAAATTCCGAATTTCTAAACACTTTTAGATAAATGAGTAATTATTCCTGTTCTGTTATCCGGTTTCAGTTTCAATTTATATACATACATACATATATATATATATATATATATATATATATATATATATATATATATATATATATATATATATATATATATATATATATATATATACGTATGTGTATGTATCACACCGATAAATCAAAAAATAATAGACCCATTTTGATAAAATTTGGCAGGTACTTTCCTTTTGTTAATGGTTTGACAGGTTCGTTAGCCACGAAAATGAAACTGGGTTTTCCGGAAAAATTTTAGGTTTTCTTTTGGAAAAGTTTGTTATCTCTGAAAAAAAATCGTATCAAATCAAATGACTCACCTCATACGTTTACCCAAAAAATTGCTAGTTTAAATTTCTTGGTAAATAGATTGATAAGTTTTCCATTAAGTAAAAGTAGATTTAATATCGAGTTAAAATGCATAAAAAAACGTGTCGAGATACAACGGTCACTCGGATTGTTTAGTGAAAAAATTGGTCAACAAACACAGAACAAAGAAAACGTTAGCTGAATGCACGATATCCAAGAAAGAAAAAATAGAGAAAAAATATGTTTGTTTACCGTATGAACCACGTATCACAAAGGGTTGGGAAAGTATTTTTAAGAAAGCCAATTTACAGTTGACGTTTTTGACGAAAAATCATTTAAAAAATTTATTGGGAAATACGAAAGACAAAGACAAAGCTACTGAAATGTCGGGTATTTATGAGATAGGTTGCAAGGACTGCAATCTTAAATACGTGGGTCAGACAAAAAGAAACATATGCATTAGATTTCGCGAAAATTATCAAAAATAACACGTCATTAAACCGCGCGTTGCCTTTGATTTCGAGCTCTTTATTTACACTTTGCATCTGACCGGCGAAACTTTCATGATTTGTCGGACAGATTAATAAAGTGTGCCAATAACATTCGTCCGATCTTTACAAGGCACGACGCTGTGCCCGCGATATAGATTAAAACCCCCTTGTGTTGTTTCGCTTTCTAGGAAATCAATATAAACACTTGTAACTGTAGTTAGAATATTCATCCTTTGCTGAATTTAATTAACGTTGCGGGCGAAATTCCTTTTGTTTTAATTAAAAGATTGCGGTTGTTAGTAATATGTCACCAGATTAAGATGTCTATGGTCATCACTTGCTCGACATTCACATAGTGAATCGATATTCAATTAAGAACATATGCTACTTAAAGAAGGCGGCACAGGCTTTCAAGCCCATTATCCTTTAAAATTAGATAAGAAATTCATAAATCTGTCGAGTAAAAGATTAACGCGGGTCTAAAACCTGGTCCGCCCGATACAGACACAATAGATAAAACAATACGGGTCCGACTGCAATTTTAAATTTCTTCCACCTGTACCTTATATAAGATAGCTGTAGTAACAATCTAGTTTAGAATTTTATCTCTGATGATGCTAACACATGTAAGTGAAACGATCGTTAGATCTCGTTTAAAAAAATGTGTTGTGGTGATTTGGATTCTTGAAGTGTACTTTTCAGTGCTCATCACAGGTTCCAGTCCTCACATAGTGTATTTCTTACGATCTTTTTTTTTATATAAACCGCATTGGTTTTAGCATCTTTGTCGATACATAGCCAGTTTTGACGTTTCAAATCGCGACTTTGACGTTTTAAGAAGAAAAACTTTAACATTTTCAAAGTAATTTTTCTGGTATTTTCGACCCGTTTGAGCCAAGAAAACTTTGTTTTTGTGTGTAATATTCAATAGGTTTGGCTGACCACACAAAACATTCTGGTTTTGTGCCATTCTAAGATCACCAGTGACAATTCATTTTCTTTAAATGCTTATATATATATATATATATATATATATATATATATATATATATATATATATATATATATATATATATATATATATATATATATATATATATATGTATGTATCCATGCGATAACTCAAAAAAGAATTAACCTATTTCGATGAAACTCGGCAAGTGCCTTTCTTTTATTAATGGCTTGGATGAGTTCGTTAGCCAGCAAAATCGGACGGGGTTTTCCGGAAAAATTTTGAGTTTCCTTTCGCAAAAAAAATTTTTCTCCGAAAATTACTAAGCTGTTTTAATGAAATTTAACAGATATGTTGGCTTAGGAGAGACCTTACTACGCACCAGAATTCAACTTTCTAAGTTTATAGAAAATTGCGTTATTCAAAATTTAAATTTTCTTTTGAAACAAATTTTTTCCTATGAAAATTACTAAGGTATTTAAATGAAATTTGGTGAATATCTTGGCTTAGGAAAGACCTTATACTACATACCGAAATTAAACTTTCTAAGTTTATATAACATTGAGTTATTCAAATTTGAAACATTTAATAAAAATTCACTACCATAACGCACTTGCTGCGTCACGAACTTTTTTCTTGTAACTTTTCGGTATACAGCTTACTTTTAATGATGTTAACCTGCGTACAAATTTGGTTGCCATAGCTTTATTATTTTCGCAGATACAATAAACAAATTTTGAAAGAAAACCCAACATTTTCTCGGAAAAACTAGTCCGATTTTCCTGGCTAACGAGCTTATTCACGCCACGTCCAAAAGAAAGGTACTCATCAAAGTTGATCAAAATCGGCCGACTATTTTTTGAGTTATCGATGTGATACATACATACCTACATACATACATACATACATATATATATATATATACATATACCTATATATATATATATATATATATATATATATATATATATATATATATATATATATATATATATATATATATATATATAATATAAACGTATAAAAATTGAATTGAATTGTAGATTTTTTTTTAATTCAAAAGTTGCGATCTCAAATCATTTGTTTTTCTACGACAATTCACTAAAAATATAGGTAGGTATGTTGTAATCATGGAAAGGATTGATGATACAATTCTAAAGTAAGGAAAATGGCAATATTGCTTGTCACACCACCAATGTTTCTGGAAATAAACAAGTAATAATGTGGTCTGAAAACATGTATGTGGAAATAACAATGACAATACTCTCTTTCTTCTTTTATCGCAATATTAGTATCTGTTTAAACCGAGCAACGTATCAGAAATAATAGGTATTCAGTATTTGCTGATATCTACAGCGACGACAGGGCCCTAAGTTTTTACAAGGTCAAAAAGGTGAATAGGCACTGCGCAGCACGCTCTATATTAATATTATAATACATAATATGCTGTATTCTGTATTCTGCAAATTCCAACAATTGTGTCATTCGTCATTCTGTGTTTTCAGTTAAAACGTCTAGTTGGCTGGTGTTCACTAAGAATACAAATTTATTAAGTGTTTTAAGTGAATTGATAAATATCAGTACATCAATTTAAAGGTAAGTAGTGGATTTAGTATTATATTATTTACGTACATAATCAAAACATTGAGATGATGAATAACCTTGGGCTATTGTAGGTTTTTATGTTACAAATATGACAACTGATTTTCAATTTCACACAAAATAATCGACTGATGATGATCATTCAGTCGCCCGGCCGTAATGATTATGTCTTCTTCATTTACCTTTACATATTATTATACCTCGTACTGTGTATTAATACTTTATTATTTGAATTTAAGAATGTCACATGAACGTTATAAGTTCTGTTCTGGCTAATGACAACAGCGCGGTCGCAATGCTCGCTTTTTACAGATTTTTTTTAATAATGTTTTTACATGGCCAGGTCAGGTCTCATATTGAAGATAAACAACTTTGTATGTTATCAGATATTCGGTTAGAAAAATTATAATCTGCCTAGTTTGCACATAATGTTTAAAGTATAATGCAAGACATGTTTCTAAAAAGTGATAAAGTGTTTTGATCAAAAGTTCCATAGGTCAGAATGAAGAAACAGGCTTATAAAAATATACAGCCGTGAACAAAAAATTTTGGCCAGCGAAGTCATCCAAAATTTTCTCTTCTGTTTGTAATTTCCTTTTAAAATCTTATTAAATCCAAGTGTTGACTATGGTCCTACCAAAGATATCTGTTGTTTTAATAAATGTTTATTTAAAAAAATCCACTAATAGAGGAGTATCGATGGTGAGACTTTAAAACATTTAAATGAGCGCGAAGTAAGACCCTTAGAACCCATATATATATATATATATATATATATATATATATATATATATATATATATATATATATATATATATATATATATATATATATATATATATATATATATATATATATATATATATATATATATATATATATATATATATATATATATATATATATATATATATATATATATATATATATATATATATATATATATATATATATATATATATATATATATATATATATATATATATATATATATATATATATATATATATATATATATATATATATATATATATATATATATATATATATATATATATATATATATATATATATATATATATATATATATATATATATATATATATATATATATATATATATATATATATATATATATATATATATATATATATATATATATATATATATATATATATATATATACAGTGTGGAACAGCCAAATGGAATAAATTCGATAACGGATAAATGAGGGCGTGTTGGGAAAAACGCTTGGACACGTCGATTTGTATTTTTAACTGCGCATCTTTTTCAAGAAAAAAAAATTATATAGGGTGCGTCATGTGACAGTGGCCAATACCAACTTTCTTATTTTAAATACAAGCCCCTGTATATTATTAATTTTTTGAATTCTTCAGAAAATTCTAGACATAATTCATGTACAATGTCCTATACCTATCTTCAACTGTTTCGGAAATATTAAGTATTTTCAGATTTATTACAAAAATTAACATTAAAAATAGAAAATTATTTTATTTCACAAATTCGCTACATTGCATTCAATACTTATTTCCCATTCAGCTCTTGATAATGAGAAAGTAAACAAAAACCATTCCTGCGTTTCTTTTTACTGATATGAAATGAAACAAAAACAAAAACAGTTTTCTTTCTGTTCGTATAAAACTCGTAGCCTTAGCAACTTGTTGTCTGCCTGCATGACAGTAGTGATTAGTGTCAGTGCTATTGTCGTTTGAATTTCGTTAACTGTACGTAATAATATCAGAAAAATGGTTCATTTAACAGAAATGCACAAAATAACCATTCTACAAATGATTGGTTATGGAGATAACACACGGACACAGATGGAAGTGTCTCGCTTATTTCACGAAAAATTTCCAAATTTGCCGCCTGTATCCCAAGGAACAATTAGCAAAATAGAAAAGCAGTTTCGCGAGCTTGGTCATGTGAGACAGATAAAAAAAGTAGCTGCCAATGCAGTAAGTGATGATACGAAATTGGATATTACGCTCGAGTTTCAAGAAAACCCACATACTTCTGGTCGACAAGCAGCCCAACTATTCAACGTTAGCCACACAGCAATTTTTCGAACATTAAAGGAAAGTAAAATGCATCCCTATAAAATGATACCAACTCAGGAGCTCATGGAGGACGATTTCGATAGGAGAACGTATTTTTGTGAACAAATGATGGCAATGTTAGATAACAATGTGATCCAATTAGAAGATGTTTTGTTTTCTGATGAGAGCACATTTACACTTCACGGTCATGTTAATCGTCAAAATTGCCGCTATTGGTCTAATGAGAATCCTCATTGGATGAGAGAGGAACATACGCAATATCCTGAAAAAGTTAATGTTTGGGCAGGAATTGTTGGAAATCATATCGTAGGTCCCTTTTTCATTGATGGCAACTTGAATGGGGATAAATATTTAGAACTGCTCCAAAATAATGTCGTGTCTACTTTGACAAACTTATATCCAGATCCAGCAAACCCACAAGTTCCTGCCAATAAAATATGGTTTCAGCAAGATGGAGCACCGCCCCATTACCAAATCAATGTCCGGCAGTACCTGAACCAAATTTTTCCAAATCGGTGGATAGGGAGGCGCGGATCGATAGAATGGCCAGCACGATCTCCTGATCTGTCGCTATTAGACTACTTTTTGTGGGGATATGTCAAAAGTATTGTATACAAAACTAAGCCCCTCAACTTAGATGACTTAAAAAGACGAATCACGCTTGCGATTAGATCAGTGACGCCTGAGATGTTGAGTAATGTTAGAAGACATTTCTATACCAGATTAGCATGTTGCCAAGATGTTCGTGGCGAGCATTTTGAACATTTACTACATTGACATTAATTTTTTTTTGTTTTTTTAAATTATTAAGAAATAATCAGTATTTCTTATTAGAATTTGTGAAATAAAATAATTTTCTATTTTTAATGTTAATTTTTGTAATAAATCTGAAAATACTTAATATTTCCGAAACAGTTGAAGATAGGTATAGGACATTGTACATGAATTATGTCTAGAATTTTCTGAAGAATCCAAAAAATTAATAATATACAGGGGCTTGTATTTAAAATAAGAAAGTTGGTATTGGCCACTGTCACATGACGCACCCTATATAATTTTTTTTCTTGAAAAAGATGCGCAGTTAAAAATACAAATCGACGTGTCCAAGCGTTTTTCCCAACACGTCCTCATTTATCCGTTATCCAATTTATTCCATTTGGCTGTTCCACACTGTATATATATATATATATATATATATATATATATATATATATATATATATATATATATATATATATATATATATATATATATATATATATATTTCCCATGTATACTTATTACTCTTATTTGAAAAAGACCTTTCATTATTTAGCGTCGGCCTATTTTTGAGACTATGGGCAATCAGTGACGTCAGCGATCTGCGATTTCACCAACTTGGAAATTTTGCCTTCCAATTGAGGAAGATAACTCATCTCAGGAATTAGGGAATCAAAAATTATTGGCACCCAGTCTACAGCTTCCCTTATTATTCACATGCACTCGTTGAAAGATTATCAACAAATGGAACAAGATTTTTTCTGGTTAACGAGGATTCTCACTTATAATTACTTTCCCCTCGGTCTTTTTTTTGTACGTTAACGTCGGTCTATTTCCGCGATTATTGCCAATCACCGACGCGAGGGAGCAGTTTATCCTCACTATCCTGGAAATTTTGCCGAAGGAGGGTAGGGATTTTTAACGTGCCCAACATCCCATAGACACGGGACCGGGGGCCTTACGTCGTCTCCGAAGGGCGGAACGTGGAGACATTGAACTTGCTCAAATACAATGCCAGAACTTCGGTTGATGTTAAATTTACAGCATCTACTGAAAATCTGAAAGGGGAACCCTGGGAATAGAACCCAGTACCCCTGGGTCCAGAGGCACACGTTCTTACCACTGGACCACTGAGGCTCCTCAATGTTATTCGGCGCACATTTGGTACCTAGCGCTATTCTTTTTCCAATGTTAATCTGCAAACGACATTCCCATTTTTGAATTGTTAATTTTGTTACATCAAATCTGACTGTGTAATGACTAGAAGCAACTAAGAACAAAACATATAGATGACGTTATATTTTTCACGATTTTTTTCTTTTTTTTTTTAACGTCTATATTTCCGCGATTATGGCCAATCACCGATGCCAGGGAGTAGTTTTACCTCACTATCCCGGAGATTTTGCCGAACCCTTGCCTTTCTGTAAGGAGGGTAGCGATCTTTAACGTACCCAACATGGCATTGTGCACCTGACCGACTTATTTACTCCCACTCCGAAGGGTGGAACGTGCAGACATTCAACTTGCTCAAACAAAAGTGAAAAGGGAACCCTGGGAATCGAACCCAGTACACTTGGGTCAAGAGGCACACGTTCTTACCACTGGACCGCCGAGGCTCTAAAGTTTTCATGATGAATAATATATTTGATGAAAGATTGGAACCTGTGATGAGCACTGATAAGTACAGTTTGGAGAACCCAATTCATCACAAAACATTTTTTTGACCTCACGATCGGTTCGCTAACAAAGTCGCGTCGTCGGGGGGATGACTAAACTTGATAAATCATTTCATAAAATACAGCTGTGTCCTGTTGAAATATTCGCTTTTAGCAGTAAGCCTAATATTCTCATCTTTTTTTATTGCCGACCATTGCAATTTTTGCTAGTGGGGGGGTTTGCTGTATGGATGTATATATTTTCAATTATTCTGTCCTTGGCATTTTTTTGTTTATACTTTTTAGATGTTTAATATCAGTACGGTTATACTATGTCTCTTCGTGAACACAGTATATAAAGTTAATTATATAACAGATATATTTCAAACATAATATATGAGGAAGTTTTTTTTTAATGTTATGGTATTTTTTGGCCATCGTTATTTGTAAAAGTGAATCATTTTTGGTTGTTATATTATTTCCTGTTAGCTGTTGGATTTGGGCACCTAAATGGTTATCTCTTAAGCAAATAGGAAAGTGTTCAGGTTCAGGAAGATTTGCAATACAGAGGGCAGATGCTCATCGAGGCCGGCTAATCTGAAGGTCGCGGCATCTATGTTCGACCACAAGAGAAATTTTAAAAATAAAATTAACACCGAGATACATATAACACTACCTACTGCTTTCTGGCACGATCGACGATAGTCTTTGAAATAGGCCGACATTAAGTAAAGAAAAACAAAACTAAGCATCCATGGCAGTTTTCGCTTTTATTTTATTTAACTTTCAGTTTCCGTAAAGAGTCAGTACGGAAATGCTACGCGCCATTAGCTATGAAAAAAAGTAAGTGGGTAGAGACATAATTAAATTTTGTTTTTAAATAGGTGACAAAAAATGGGGTCAAGAACAGAACGAATAATGAGGATGGTTTTGCCATCTGAAACTCCGGTAAGACATCATATTTTCATCCCAAAGTATGAAACTACAAAAGGGACAAGCAAAGAGGAACAAGAAGAAATCATTCGAGGTAAGTTAGCAATTAATAAATACACTTGATTCATTATTCCTTCTACTACCAATAGGAACTAACAGTTCTAATGGGAATCAATACAATTTAGTGTTGTTTCTTTTGTGTGCATAAAATTGAATTGTGAGAAACCTACAAGCATTAAGCTTCCTATTTGTTTAATACACATAATGCTTTTTTTTCTTTTTCTAACGATACTATATTAATGTATTTTGGGTGTTATCAATATTCTGTTTCCTCATTTACCAATTAAACGTCAAAGGGTTTAGGAGAGCGATTTGTTCTAAATCAGTGTAAATTATTTAAAAAAATATGCTTACCAGATATGCCTAAACTTCAGGTAGCAGGATCGTTTACGTTAAAACATCAAAGCAATTGCCTAGGAATATTTCTTGAAATGGTTTGACTTTTAATACAAACGTAGCCAAACTAAAATGAAATACCTACAACCAACCTTTTTTGTAGACAGTAAAATTCTCAACAAAGTCTGTGGGACCAGGCCTGAGTTTAGAAAACGAATAGTACAAAAAGCACGTTTACGTCCATACTTAGTGCTTGAAAATTATTCACTTTTTTGTCGGCTATTAAAAATACTAACTGTTTTTGAAAATATCGGTTTTCATCAATCTTGATTACTAAACGACTAAAACCGACCAACCGGTCGACTCACTATCTGTTGGTTAAATAACATGATTAAAAGGTTGAATGACCGGCAGATTTGGATTTTCCAATGACCACCTGAGAGCCTCGGTGGTCCAGTGGTAAGAACGTGTGCCTTCGAGCCCAGAGCTCTCCATTCACCTTTGCAGTACATACTATAATATTAACATCCACCGAGGTTGTGGCATTGTATTTGAGCAAGCTGAATGCCTGCCCTTTCCGCCCTATAGTGTGGGCGTAAATCCGTCGGTTCTGTGTCCATACGACGTTGGGCACGTTAAAGATCCCTGCGCCCCTTACAGAAAGGCAGGGGTTCGGCAAAATTTCCAGGATAGTGAGGTGAAACTGCTCCCTACCTACGGTGATTGGCCGTAGTCGCGGAAATAGACCGGCATTAAATAAACAAAAACGCACAATGGCCACCTGACTAACTAAGCTATACATACGTTATACATCCGCACATCCGAGTTCAGGCTATTTCCCTTTCTTACTAGGCTTCCTCTCCTCTGAACACTATGTATTGTCACTGTACCACAACGAAAGTATTTAGCAGATCATTTATTATTTTCTCTGGTACCAACATGCTGCCGTTGTAGCACAATTGTACTATTTACAGTTAATTGTTTGTTGGAAAGTTTAAAAGTTCATTTTCTTGAAAATTATGCGATTTCTAGTACATTTTAAATATTTTGCGTAAGTAGTAGGTACCTATAAATATTCAATGATTGTTGTTGCCCTTGCTTGGTGAAACTTGTCCATACTACATACAGACTTGGAGACTACTTCTCTGGCTTCACTGTTGCTTTTCGTTGGTGAATGACATAGCCAGCGCGTAAGCTAACTGGAGCAAGTGGCCCTACGAATTCTGGATGTTCTAGGATGTTCTTCAACGTTTCTGTGACTATAGTTTCGCTGCTTGACAGCATTCGCAGACATCCAGAATTCGTAGGGCCCCTCGCTCCAGTTAGCTTGCGCGCTGGCTACGTCCTTCACCAACGAAAACCAACAGTGAAGCCAGAGAAGTAGTCTCCAAGTCTGTATGTACCTATAAATATATTACATTTACGATTTATCGATAAAACAACAGCAGCCAATGTATTGGACAACGTCGAATACAACCCGGATCTTTTATTTGATAGTCCAAATAAAATGTAAATGACTGCGAGGTTAGGTTTGCAGCTTCGAGCGGTCGATTGGCTAACTGGTTTTCGTACTCAGCAAACAATTTTTTTCTGAAGTTTCCAGCAACTCCTCTGTTTTTCTTTTTGTGGGCAGAAATGATCCTCGTTACCTCGATAATCAGTTTTTTTTTACAGTATTTACATTCGGCTGTAGTTTTAAAGCTACATTTACAGGAACAATTTGTTCGTTTTTATAAGAAAAACATAGTCTATACCTGTCGTCCCAACCTTTGTATAATACACCCTATAATAATGTAGAACCCGCTTTTAGTTTTTTAAATCAATTTTTATAAAATGAAAATGGCTACTACATAATAATAAATGTATACTAAATTTTTTCTAAAATTTAAACAGGCTGGTCCAAAATTAATGGCACAAAGAGTAGCATAGATGTCTGGCAATAGATATTATGATTTAACCAAATATACTTCAGTCCTATAATCAAAATTGAAAGAGATACAGGGTGAAAAATTTGAGAAGTTAAATTTCGATTTTGCTTTGTATCTGGAGAAGTAAAATACAAAAGAATACTATTTTCTAATCAAAAGCTTCCCAGCGACGCTAACGAAAAAGTGGGAATTTTTTAAGACTTCAATGGCACAGCAAGCAGTTTTCCGCTGGACCAAATTGGGAATTAATTATTTTTATCGCCACAAAAAATTCATCTTCGCCAATTTTCAAGACAATACATTATATATTTTTCTAGATATCAAGAAAAACCACAATTTCTTACCTTTAAACACTATGTCTTTTAATTTTGACTTTTGCACTAAGCTAAGTTTGGCTAAATTTTAATACTTTGCTACCAAGAATATACTGCTGCTCTGTATATACTTTACTTTTGGACTAGCGTGTATATAAAATTCTTTATTCAAAATTGCGAATTTTTTTTGTACCACGCAAAACTTTAGTGTTGAAAAATGCAATGATGGAATAAATAAATCGTTCCTGCATTTTGTTCTATTTTCATATTGCAAGAAGTTGTTACAGTATTTTTTTTAGCGTGGCGTCATCATGAAAGGCATCCTGAGAATCCTCCAGCACATTCTGGTATCTTAGAAAATTATCCGAGCAGCATAAATTTCTCAAGTGGTTCATCTGATAATTATGAACCGTCAGCTTCAACATCTGATGATTCTTTTGAGGAACCAGTAACAAAAAAACGAACAAAGAAGAAACACAGGGGCAAAGCAAATAAAAATAAGTGCCTCAGACAAGAAAAACATTTAGAAAAGGTCTTAGGCGCAAATCATTCTGAAGATTACGTGTCTTTGCTTCGAAACGACGAATCAGAGTTTCGAAAAAATAACAGTTTCGCGAAAGAAAAACATACAAAAAAGGTATCGGAAGCAGACTCCTCCGGAGGTTACATATCTTTATCTCAAGACAATGAGCCAGAGTTTTATACCGGTAATGCTGATTCAACGGTTCCAGACATACGAAGAACAGTCAGTGACACAGATAATTTACCCTGTAAAGTTAATGCACAAGAATCTCTGTATATTTGTCATTCTATCAAAACCGAAACAGGAAAACGCATAAGAAATAAGCGGCATGCCTGTTTCTTCTGTCAAAAGTTAATTATCCACCTGGCAAAACACTTTGAAATTGTTCATGGTAAAGAACTTAGTGTTGGTAAACTGCTTGCTTTTCCTCCAAAATCGCAACAGAGAAAAGAAGGATTTAGCGAGCTAGTCCGTGCTGGAGATTTTTTATATAACTGTAATGTCCTGTCTTTGAAACAAGGAGAACTGATTTTAGTGAGAAGGCCTTCAGAAAATGAAATTAAGAATGTAAGTTATGTTGCATATGGCCCATGTCCCCACTGTTTAGGATATATGTTAAAAAAACACCTATGGCACCACCTTAAATTTTCATGCAAAATGAAACTAAAATTACAAAAAGAAGATAACTCTTGTAGTAGGCATGTTATAGCCGAAAGTAATGCCATGCTGAGCAGTATATTTGGTCATGAGTTTTCTAAAGACTTCAATAATTTTATAATTAGTCATCTTAGGGATGATGAAGTGGGCACCTACTGTAAACAAGATAATTTAATTTTGCGATTTGGCTCCATGCTCTATGAAAAACATGGAAACACCCAAAAGGAACTAATCCGACAGAATATGAGACAACTGGCAAGGCTTACCTTACAACTTAAGGAAAATACTATTCAAAATTTAAGCTTACGGGATTTTTTAATCCCGGGGCAATTTGATGAAATAATCAAGTCTACCAAATTACTATGCGCTGTTGATATGAATGACCAAACAAAAAGACCCCAATTTGCTATACCATCGTTAGCACTTAAACTAGGATACGCTTTGAAAAAGTGTACAAATATTGAAAGAGGTTTGGCTCTAAAAGCAGGCAATGTCAGTAGAGAAAAGTCTCTTGTCCTTTCTAACACTTTTGGACTTAGAATGGTGTATCAGGATAAGTTCAAATGCATTGACCACCTTAAAACATAGAAAGCTAAATGTTGGTCAGTTGCTTCCAGTCACCTCCGACCTTAAAGTACTAAATGGATATATCGATGTCGAAATCGAGAAAGGAAAAAGAGATCTCTTATTGAGCACTTCCAGAGAAAACTGGGGTAGATTAGCAAGACTGACATTGACAAGAATAATCCTTTTCAATAAGCGCCGTTCAGGTGAGGCATCTAGAATGACGATAGAACAGTACTCTAACAGACCAATCTGGACCAATGAATCTACAGAAGAAATACAGAACTCTCTAACAGTCTATGAAAAAAAGTTGGCTGAAAAATTTACTGTGGTAAACATTATTGGAAAGCATGGAAGAAAAGTGCCCGTCATATTGACGCCAATAACCAAATTTTGCATCGACACTCTGCTAAAGTTCAGGAACAAATGCATGATAAGTGAAACAAATCCTTACATATTTGCGTGCTACAGCCCCAGTCTTGCATATTTCCGAGGTGACGACTGTCTTAGAAAAGTGGTTTCAGAACTAGGAACAAGTTTGAAGCAACCAACTTTTATAACAGGTACCAAATTGAGAAAATATGTAGCTACAGTGTGTCAAGTATGTTGTCTAACTGAAAACGAACACGACTGGCTAGCTCGTCACCTGGGGCATGATCTTAATGTACATAGACAGTTTTACAGACTGCATGAAGATGCGGTTGAATTGACGAAAATTTCAAGACTTTTGCTGGCAGTCGACATGGGTCAAGCCAGCAAATTCAAGGGAAAGCCGCTTTCAGACATAAACCTTAATGGTAAGTACACGCGATAATCTGTTTGTTGTGTTAGACGTTTCTGAATCAAAAATAAGAACCTCGTAATCCCTGTTTATAATATATTTGAATGCTTTTAAATCTGTACGTATTTAATAATATAATAGAGCAAATATGTTTATTACAGATTTACCCGAATTGGAAGAAGACGATGATGAAATACTTGAAGATGAAGATAGTGACGCTCAGGAACCAGAAGAAAATCCTGTAACAAGGGTAGGACGGAATAAGGAGACATCTAAAGCAATCAGTAAGGCTGTTTTATTTTTTATTTATTAATTGTTGTCGTTCCTACTTGATGAAACCATTACAGGCCAAATACAGACGTGGAGGTTACCTCTGGCTTCGCAATTATTTTTTCAACTAACAAGAAAGAACATTTGTAAAGCCAGAGAGGAAATCTCTACGTTTCTGTATTTAGTTTTATTTTTAACATTTCACCAAACTACAGCTTTAGGACTTCAAACTATACTTCAGGGCACCTTAGAGTTGACGTGAAAACATTGTTAAATTTAAATAAATTGTGGAATAAGTGGATGATGCTTTTGAAGGTTTCTTGACATTAGTCTTCAATGATTCTAAAATGTTAAAACAAGTAACTAAAGCAAATAGAAAATTTTTACACATACCGCGAATATGGAAGTCTTTAAAGTATAATTCGTCGGATTTTTTGTCACCGAATTTTTATAAAAATTAGGAGATCGCCACATTTGAATCTAAAAAAAAATACCTCCAAATGAGCGCGAACCAGAACCCATAGAAGCCATATTCGGGCTCAGTTTACATTTTTATATGTTCTATAGCTAAAGTGATGGTGGCTAGCGAGTAGTGTGATTCAACGCGCCGTCGTGGTATTAGCCAGGGGAGTAGTTGTGTTCGCTCGCCAGCTTTCTTTCCACAGCTTCCTACTTGCTGTAAATGTGTGTACGTGGAAGCCGTTGTAGAAGGCCGGAACCGTCGCAAAACCAAAAGGAGCGCCTCGCGCAATTCTATGCATTATACGACAGTGCCTGCATTAAGGCCCACCTATTGCAGGATAAATATGACATACTAAGAGTCCAGTGGGAGTCCGACCTATTGGACGAGATCGGTCTGTGTCTCCTAGTGTGCGATTTTAATGCATTTTGGTGAGGAGCATCTTTTTAGGGAATTTTTATTTAAAAAAAAATCACTAATAGAGAGGTATCTATGGTGAGAGTTTGCAAATTTTTTTTTAATGAACCCGAATTTGGGCCCCTAGAACCCGAAACCAAGGTCAGTTTGAATTTTTATTTGTGTCCTTGTAAATACCTTACTACTTACCGACATTCAACTTTATAGGTTTATACAAAATGTAAGCATTTAATGGAAATTTGCTGCCATAAAACACCTGCTGCCTCCCGAAAATTGTGTTGTAAATGGCTTAGATGCATTCGTTAGCCATGAAAATCAAACGAGTTTTTCCGGAGTTTTCTTTCAGAAATTTTTTGTATATCTGAAAATAACAAAACTACTACAACGAAATTTAGTGCACAGATTTCTGTTCTAAAACGTATACTATACGCCAAAATTTAGATCAGTTGCCAAAACAAAAAAGTTTTAAGCATTGAACTAAAAATTTGAAAGATCAAAATAATTTTATGAAAATTCGCTACCATAATTAAATATACGAAATAAAATCCCAAAAGTATTCCCTTTCAAATAAGGCACCCAGATACAGCTTTCTTTTAAATTAGTATGGAAAAATTGTAAAAAGCACATATGTAATTAAAGGAGTTATGGTCTCACTGTTTTTTCCTATTCCTTTTAAGTGGATGATATATTAATAAAACTTGGTGTGGTAGAACCATCACTTAAAACCTTTACTTTTTTAATTCGTTTTGAAATGTTTGGCGGATGGGAGGGGATATTTTCGGATATAAAATTAGAAAAAGAAGAATTTTATTTTAAGCATTTACATTTATCTTGATTTTTTTTATGATTTTTTTTTTCATTCTCTGGCCGAAAATTTATTCAACAGTTTCTGAGATACAGAGCACTATATCCTCCAATGATTATGTTTAAATCTTTGTTTGAGTGTATACACCTGTTTTGGCAAAAATGGGTTTTTAAATAGTCATGATCTTTCAGCCTCAAGATAAGTATTATTCTAGAAAGTTTCAGATGAAATATCAAACATTTCTCAGACAGTTGAACCAAAACTCACAAATAATAAATGTATATGGTACTTAAACCATTTTTTGGTGTATTTGTATGTTTTTAATAATCACTTAAAACGATCCGGGTGAATTTGAAATACACTGGTTGAACCCTTCAGACAAACATTCTAGAGGTGGTTCTGTAAGTAATGATTCCGTTAGCATTACACAAAGTCTTGGTTAATAGTTCCATCACGTAGAATGTATGAGAAACACTGGAAAAATATGTGTAGTGTATACTACTACTCTTGTAGAGAATATTTTACTTTTTCTAATCATTCTAAATTGCATTTTGTTTTACAGTCAAGAATTCTACACTAACAAAGAAGACGTGGTCGTCTGAAGACAGGTCAAAGGTTTTCGAGTATTTCAAGCTCCATATAAAGAACAACATCACACCTAGACAAAAAGAATGCCTAGCATGTCAAGAAAAACACCCAATTTTGAAAAATAGGAAATGGAGTGACATCAAATTTTGCGTTAAAAATGAAGTGAAGAAGAGGGCTAAAGCTTTGAAGAACATTCAGTAATTAAAAATTATGAAAATGTCATTGTTAACAAATTTTCAAATAAAATACTTAATTTGAGAAATCATAAATGACTTTTACTATTTCGAACATGTTTTGACTATACCTACTTGTCCAGAATACCCCTAGTATTATAAAGACGACGACAGTCGCCAGTTCCTTGGACGATTAGGTTCTGTTTACAGATTTGGAACGTATATATATATATATATATATATATATATATATATATATATATATATATATATATATATATATATATATATATATATCAAAGCTATTTTGATGAAATGTGATGGGTGTTGCTCCAGTAAACCTTACTGTATAGCAAAATTCAACTTTCTAGGTTTATATCAAATTGAGTTATTCAAATTTGAAGCATTTAATAAAAAATCGCCACCATAAATGGCACTTGCTGCGTCCATAATTTATATTGTGTGTATGTAATAAATATTTACTTTCACATTGTCAATACATGTGGAAGTTGGTATCAATAACATAAATTTCGAATTTTTTTTTTGCCATAACGGCGTAAAAGTCTAAAACATAAAAAATATTATTTCAGGACGATAATTTTTTTGTCGTTTGGTCTGTACTTCTGTTAGCATGAACGATAACTTTTAAATGAATTGAGATATAGTCGTTAAATTTGGTATACAGTTACCCGATAAACGAACTGTTCTGAATGCTTTTCGGTAACATCGCTCCCGGAGGTAGGGGAGAAATGAGGCGTGCTTTAGTAATTACCATTTTTCGTTGAAGATCGAGTAATACATCATTTCAGGGTTTATTTGTTTGTTAGAAAACTTTCAATTTTAACACTTGTGATATTCTATTATGAACTTGAAGTAGGGTAGAATATGAATTAGTGTTGAAAGAATACGCCATTAGATTATTAAGAGTATGTAGAGTTTAGTTCTTCCTCTTATTCTTTTCATCGGAAATTCACATTTCGGCATTAAATTTTAGTGGGGTTGGGGTTGATAGTGTGAATTTTGCACTTTTGTGTTGTCCCAAAATTAGGGTTCCAAAATAACTCGAAAGTCGCGGGGAAAAAGTTCCAGACAAAAGCTCCAGAATTTGTTGCTAATTATCTGGTGACGTTGTATTTGATCTTCACGAACACCTTCAAGGTCCAACCAAGGTCAATTTCATATTTTCCAAGGAAATCAAGTAGGGGTTGTTCATGTCGACGTGAACTATGAAATTATTTTGTAAGTATAAGCACTCGACATCAAATTTAGTACACAGGCAGTAGGCAGATAGTCTGGATTGGTTGTCAGTAAAATCGCTTCAGAAAAAAAAGGAATGATTGAAGAAAATTGACACTTTTTCATTAAAAATCGAGTAATATATCGTTTCAGAAGTTTATGGGTACAGAATACAAATATTACCAAACATCTCACATTTTCTCAGGAAATTCAAGTCTTGGTTGATTATCGCATACTTAGTAACCATATTATATATATATATATATATATATATATATATATATATATATATATATATATATATATATATATATTATTATTATTATTATTATTATTATTAAAAAGGTTTAGGCATAAACGGCAAACCTACTTTACTAACTCACCTTGAGTATTTGAATACAATAACGTAATGCAACAAATCTCGACTTTGACAGCAATTTTTAATGTAAAATTTGCAAACAAGAAATACTTGCCCTCTTTAGTTTTCTCGGCTAAATAAAGTTCCATAATAACTAAACCTCCACCTAGTAATCTATAAAAAATTGAATTTAGTCTCTAAAAATAAAGAAATACATAAAATACAACAAATACAAATTCAGAAAATCTTTTTTTCACCAACTTATATAAGTACAATTTGCAGAACCCAATTCATCACAAAACATTTTTTTAATCCTGACGATCGTTTCGCTCATAAAGCTAGCGTCATCAAAGGGTGGAATAAACATATTCCTGCTAAAAGCAAATGAAGATTTATCTGCACATTAATTATGATACGACTAAAATATTTTTATATGCAAAATGATACTCTCAGTACAGACACCCATTGAGGTTATAACATTGAGTTTGAGCAATTTAAATGTGTACACGCACCACCCTTTAGAGGGGATGTTAAGCAGTCGTGTTCATGCGATGTAGGAAATGCTTAAGATTCCTACCGTCCTTACAAAAATTAAAATTTTGCCGAAATGACACTGCAACCTGACGTCGGTAACTAGACATAGTCGCGGAAATAAGCCGACGTGAAACAAAACAGTTAAAAAAGGCTGGTCGCAGTAAGTGCATCATGGTAGTGAATTTTCATAGAAATGATCTGGCGTCAATAACATTTGTTTCAGTAAAATGCTTATAACTTTTTTATCTTGAAAGATAGAGATCTTAATTTTATATACCCATAGTTAATTAATTTTATATATAGTTTATCATATATTTATAACGTAAACCTTCCTATCTCACTCATTTGAAAAAAAATCAAACATCCGGATCTTTCTATTAGTGATTTTTTTCTATCAAAATTCACTAAAATATAAAAAATAATGTATGGCATGAGTAGTCGCTATCATTTACACTTCTTAAACTTTCAAGTAAGTAGGTCAGACATTTGGTACATAGGCTGATATCAACTGTGCATGTGTAGTCTTTTACTATAAATGTGAATTAATACTAATTGTAAAATTATACAACTATAACTGGCATGTATAATGCTGATGTTATTATCTAAGCTGCAGCTTGTAAAGCAACAATATAAAAGACTAAGCCAAGAGTAGTTCTTTTCTGCACGGACTAAAGGATCTAACAGCTCTTTTATGATAATATTGTCAATTTTAAAACTATGAGAATATAATTTATGAAATAAAAGTTTTAATTTAAGGATTCGTAAATTTTCATCCTAAAAATAACAAATGAGAAAACAAAGCGTTCATCTTAATAATTGTTTGCATCAACAAAATATAAAAATACAATTTAAATGGCTTCAGAACAATGAGGTAAAATTGTTCATATCTGACAACATCGCGTCTCAATTACGGCATCACGTGTAAAATGTGCCAGCCTCATCCACAATAATGGCATCAAAAATACACATGCACAAATGAAAAGCTAAATGGCATGCGTGCCATAAACTAAATTTCTTTATAGATTTCTTTAGAGCAAGTGTATCAACAAGTTGATTACTTCTGAGATATTCTCATAGGTGGCACAATCATATCCAGTATCCAAACACCAAAGTGCCATAAGTGATGACTTTGTCTGAGATGCCACAAATATTGCTAAACATGTATGTGTGTGTGTGTGTGTGTGTGTGTGTGTGTGTGTGTGTGTGTGTGTGTGTGTGTGTGTGTGTGTGTGTGTGTGTGTGTGTGTGTGTGTGTGTGTGTGTGTGTGTGTGTGTGTGTGTGTGTGTGTGTGTGTGTGTGTGTGTGTGTGTGTGTGTGTGTGTGTGTGTGTGTGTGTGTGTGTGTGTGTGTGTGTGTGTGTGTGTGTGTGTGTGTGTGTGTGTGTGTGTGTGTGTGTGTGTGTGTGTGTGTGTGTGTGTGTGTGTGTGTGTGTGTGTGTGTGTGTGTGTGTGTGTGTGTGTGTGTGTGTGTGTGTGTGTGTGTGTGTGTGTGTGTGTGTGTGTGTGTGTGTGTGTGTGTGTGTGTGTGTGTGTGTGTGTGTGTGTGTGTGTGTGTGTGTGTGTGTGTGTGTGTGTGTGTGTGTGTGTGTGTGTGTGTGTGTGTGTGTGTGTGTGTGTGTGTGTGTGTGTGTGTGTGTGTGTGTGTGTGTGTGTGTGTGTGTGTGTGTGTGTGTGTGTGTGTGTGTGTGTGTGTGTGTGTGTGTGTGTGTGTGTGTGTGTGTGTGTGTGTGTGTGTGTGTGTGTGTGTGTGTGTGTGTGTGTGTGTGTGTGTGTGTGTGTGTGTGTGTGTGTGTGTGTGTGTGTGTGTGTGTGTGTGTGTGTGTGTGTGTGTGTGTGTGTGTGTGTGTGTGTGTGTGTGTGTGTGTGTGTGTGTGTGTGTGTGTGTGTGTGTGTGTGTGTGTGTGTGTGTGTGTGTGTGTGTGTGTGTGTGTGTGTGTGTGTGTGTGTGTGTGTGTGTGTGTGTGTGTGTGTGTGTGTGTGTGTGTGTGTGTGTGTGTGTGTGTGTGTGTGTGTGTGTGTGTGTGTGTGTGTGTGTGTGTGTGTGTGTGTGTGTGTGTGTGTGTGTGTGTGTGTGTGTGTGTGTGTGTGTGTGTGTGTGTGTGTGTGTGTGTGTGTGTGTGTGTGTGTGTGTGTGTGTGTGTGTGTGTGTGTGTGTGTGTGTGTGTGTGTGTGTGTGTGTGTGTGTGTGTGTGTGTGTTTGTATGTATGTATGTATGTATGTATGTATGTATGTATGTATGTATGTATGTATGTATGTATGTATGTATATGTATATATGTATGTATCCAACCGATAACTCAAAAAATAATTAACCGATTTCGATGAAACTCGGCAAGCGCATTTATTTTATTAATGGCTTGGACGAGTTCGTTAGCCAGGAAAATCGGAGAAGGTTTTCCGGGAAAATTTTGAGTTTTCTTTCGGAAAATCGGACAAGGTTTTTCGGGAAAATTTTGAGTTTTCTTTCGAGAAAAAAATTTTCTCCGAAATTACAAAGCTATTTTAATGAAATTTAATGGATACGTTGCCTTGGAAAATGCCTTACTATATCCCAAAATTCAACGTTCTAAGTTTATAGAAAATTGAGTTTTTCAAATTTTGAGTTTTATTTCAAAAAAAAAAAAAATTCTCCGAAAATTACAAAGCTATTTTAATGAAATTTGATGGATATGTTCCCTTGGGAAATGCCTTATTATATACCAAAACTCATCTTTGTAAGTTTATGGAAAATTGAATTTTTCAAATTTTTAGTTTTATTTAGAAAAAAATTTTTTCCTCCGAAAATTACAAAGCTATTTTAATGACATTCGGCGGACACGTTGATTTGGGAAAGGCCTTAATACGTTCCAAAACTGAACTTTCTAAGTTTATCGAAAATTGAGTTATCCAAGTTCGAAACATTTAATAGAAATTCACTACCATAACGCACTTGCTGCGTCCCGATTTTTTATTTATTTAAGAAAGCAGGCATCAGATTTGGTTACCAGTATAACCTATATATTAGAAACAATGTGCCATGTTTCATCAAAATAACTTTATTGTTTGAAAATGTACAAAAATTTCCGCAAGTAAACTTGAAGTGTTCCTGAAAAAACAGGTTTCTTGGT